>CM070599.1:14749545-15181304 GCA_036346395.1 Hsuehochloa calcarea | reverse complement strand
ATAAATAGAATTTCCTTTAGAAATTTAATTGGAAATTCGAAATTGATTTTTGATTTAAATTTAGATTTAAACTTCCAGAGCTCGTATTTCTTCATACAAACTCCGATTTAGGTGATTCAAATTTCTAAATTTGTATAAAATCAAGATCTAGCTAACTAAACCAAAATTATTTAATTTGGAGTTAATTTGAATTTTCATTTGAATTTATTTGTGTTCATTTGAATTCTGCTTGAATTTGGAATATTTTCACAGATAGATTTTGACGATTCTGAGAGCTTGACCCTATTGAAGAAGTAGAATACTGTGAATTTGAGCAAGGCAAGTTACACCATTGACCATTTTGCCCCCAATATTTAAAATTATTAAATTCTGTTTTAAATTATTATTGCATGCATAATTGTATTTAATTATTTTAAATTCTGCTTTAAATATTTAATTATTCCAATTCCTTTGTATAGCCAAATTTGATTGTTGTATTATCAATTCCTTGTAACCTTAGTCAAATGAATTTAAAATAATTATATGCATAGCAAATGCTTAAACCATGAAATATTTGACTTTGGGAGAATTTAGCCAAAATTTCATAAATTGATAAAAGACTATGACATTGCCTTGTCATGGTGGACTTTTGCAAATGTCTTTGAAAATTTAAAATAAAAGAAAATGGTTTGTACTTGGGCAAACATGGACCGCTGGTGGGTGCAAGTTTATGCACCGGCCCTGTCTGTTAGGATCGAGACCTGTGGTTTTATTGAAAGTTGCCTAAGTAGATTAAGGACCGCCTTTGAGCCGCATCTTGCAAAAGCTCCACCAGACTACCACATGTTCAGTATGGGCGTAACCAAAGCTTAATAATTTGTAATACCTCAAGATTGTTTATGCCATTTTGTTGTGTGGGTGTTTGTTAGACTTTATTCCCACTTGGCGCAAGAGGGGTTTCCAGCAGTGGTTAGCCTAATGGAAATGAAACCTTAGCTGCATATTGGTATTGAGGTAAAGCATTGAAACGCCTTGTGATAATTGCCTAGTCACACACCTAAGGAAGTGTGTATTGGCCGACATAACTGCAAATTATCTCTTGTGGGTAAAGTTGTACAACCTCTGCAGAGTGTAAATCTATTCAATAGCCGTGTCCACTGGCCATGGACATCTCGAGCAAAGCCACTCTAAGTTAGATTTGTTTTTGGTTTTAAAATAACTTTGGACATGATTTGAGGATGGTTAATCCTTGTGGTAAATTTATGGTAGCCCTGTGATAGGAGGGTATCCATCACCATGTTTCATATGGAGGTTATCCACTATAAAATGATCAATTTTAAATCTGATTTTAGTTATGTAATGAAAATGTGCCTTGAAACTTAGTATAACTATTTAAACCAAAAGGGTGATTTATGCAAATAAACCCTACAACCTTCCTTTGAATAACTTATGCATGCATTCTAAATTTCAGATGGTGTAATTTGCGAGCAGCATTGTAGTGCTCACTCTGCTGAATATTATTATTCAGAGAGGACTGCTATCCGTAAGGTGAGGAGCAGACGATTAGGTCACGATCTCCGCATTTCGATTGCCCGGCGCGATCGTGTGGCTTACCATTATTATTTCGCTTCCGCTAATGTTTTATTTGGCCTCAGCCCAGCTTGTAATAAACTCTATGATTATTAATATACACGGATATGTTTGTGATAACATTTTGTGACTGTGTACACTGGAAATCTCGACTAGTGTATGAACACAGAGAATTCGGATCCTTCGCTCCGGGTTCGACAAAAGTGGTATCGAGCCATATCGATCGTAGGTCGTGACCTAGAAGGAAATCAAACCCTTAAGGACTTATTTTGAAAATTTAAAATACCTTGGTCTTCTTGAGTCATTCCTCAACTTTTCTCTTGAAAATTATTTACTAACTCATCTCCTGCTCAAAATTGTAGATGGTCAAGTTCCAATGCCATTTCCCATGGAGTCTTTGTCGGTCATTGGGCCGCCATTCTCTCGAAGATGATGCAAAGACTTAGACTTTGAAGAAAGACCGACGATCAAGGATACAAGTATAAAGTGGGAAATCAGAACGATGGAGAGTAGAGGTGATCCTTTACTCCAATCTATCGCCGAACACGGACTTCCACGCCTTCGATGCCCCAATGCGACGAGACACCTTCGCGAAGGCATCCAGATGCGACTAGGAAGCAACCGCAGACTTCGCTACATCTACGATCATCGCCTCAACGGCACGGGTTCCACTATTACCCAATGCATATTCCAACCCGCATGACGGTGCTTTCGCTCAACTAGAGATGAAGACTGCCCGATCTCACTCATCGTGGATTCGCCGAGCTATGGATTATGCCTACGGAATACACTAGATGAGCCGCCTCTTCGCAAGTGAAGTTACAAGATGCGTAAGAAAAGTTGAAGAGTGCAGTAAAAGAACTCGCCTCTTACAAGGAAGGCGAGGCTAGTTCTAGTGAGCCGATTATACCCCATAACACCATAGATTTGACCTTAAATTTTTCCTTTAGTTATGTAATTATGAGCTACCAAACCTTTGTAGTAGCCATAATGAATTAATAAAATAAAAATAAATTATTTTGCTGAAATGTTCTTGTCTTGTGTTTGTTGAATTTGGGCTATTTTAGATCTATACTCTTATAATTCCTATCTCTCTTGTCTAATCTGCGGAAAGTTCATCGATGGTGACCACCCGCAGGAAATGTCGGTGCTAGAGGGCAAGGAAATGAGAATGCCGAATATCAAGAAAATTCAGTTCAATGACCACCACCTCCTCCAATCAAGCCCCGATCGCGCAAATGATGGCCAATCGACTCATCTGATTGAGTTGCTAGCCCATCCCTTCACAAAGAATCGTAATACCCAAGCGTCGTGACTTATCATGCTCCTCCACCTCCCGCAAGAGTAACTTTGTCGAGTTCATGAGGATGCGCCCGCCAACATTTTCTAGTAGCACGTAACCCATGGACGCAGATGATTGGCTCAGGCCATTGGAAAGAAACTGGATATTGCTCAAGGCACGATCGTGAGAGAGTTTTGTTTGCCTCTCATCAATTGATTGGTCCCGATCGAATGGTGGATAATTTCAGCATGTCCCATGCTAATGCCCAAGAAATCACTTGGGATGAGTTCATGCAAGCTTCCGCCGATCTCACATTCCATCCGCATGATTACCTTGAAAAAGAAGGAGTTTCGCCGCCCGCCAAGGAAACCGCTCAGGTTGGCGATATCCGCATAAGTTTAACCAACTTGCTCGCTATGCCCCGAGGATGTAGCCGAGACGAAGACAGCAAGAGCGGTTTCGAAGGGTTGAACGACGAACTCTCTGCTCGCTTGATTTCGTGATTTTACCGACTTTCAGCAGCTTGGTAATAAGGCCATACGCCAGAAGGCAAACATCGAAATGGAGAATCGCAAGCGGAGGATGGCGGCTGTAAATTTAACTCAGAGGATCGCCAAGCCTCGCTTTCTCGGCCTCACCACCTCGGCGTGGGAGATTCCGCACTACTACACCAAGAGTTCCAGCCTCGCCTCGCGCCCAAATACTTCCGATTCCGTAGTAGTTCATCCGAGGACGATTTCAGCAGAAGCGCTTATTTCCACAGAGAATCACATGCTTTCACCGCAACGAAGTTGGGTCATTATGCCAATAAGTGTCCCAAGAAGCGCAGATCATCACCCCGCAAGCCAACTCCCGAGTTTCGGCCTCCCGCGGTCCTCAAGACCACCGGTCATTCATGAAGGGACGTGTGAATCACGCCACCGCAGAGGAAGCCCATGCAAGACCAGATGTTGTTCTTGGTACGCCTTGTCAACTCAAGCATCAAAGATCGCTTTATTTGATTCCGAGCTTCGCATTCTTTTGTTTCAAATAAGTTTGTGGAAAAGTATGGGTTATATACCTCCCCTTAGTTGCTTCCATGTTAATCCATTCCCTGCTCGTAAATGAGGGCTAGTTTATTCTCGTCCAAATCTTACCTTTGAAATCTCGAGTAATTTTCGCCAATTTAATAGTCCCGCGTCGCAAGGATTGGACGTAATTTTGGAATGGGTGGCTTGCCAAAAATCGTAGCGTAATAGATTGTGCTAGTAGATCTATCAACCTCACCAATGAACAAGGGATTTCAAGAGAGTTCCAACCCAAGACTTCTACGGAAAGAAGTCCTATCTTGACCGCTTTAAAGGAAGTGAAATCGAAGATATACCCGTGGTACAAGAATATCCGGATGTTTTTCCGAGGACTTACCCGGTATGCCACCGACCGACATAATGTTCTTAATTGACTTAGTCCTGTGGATCGCCCAATTTCAAGCGACCCTACGCTGAATGCTGGCAAACGATCTAGCAGAGTTGAAGAAGCGATCAAGAACTACAGAGTAAAGGTTACATTCAACCGAGTTCATCACCTTGGGAGCTCCAAAGACTATTTGTCAAAAAGAAAGACAATAGTATGAGAATGTGTGGACTATAGATCACTCAACGAGGTAACAATCAAAAACAAGTACCGTTACCTAGGATAGATGATCCGCTTGATCAACTTAAAGGAGCCGATGTTTTCTCCAAGATTGATTTGAGGTCGCTACCATCGCTAAAAATCGACCTAAGATATTCAAGACACCTTCACCACCGGATATGGATCAGACGAAGTTCACAAAGTGATGTCATTTGTACTAACAAATGCCCCCGCTATTTCATGAATATGATGAACAAAGTGTTCATGGAATTCTTGGATAAGTTTGTGGTGGTATTCATAGATGATATTCTCATCTATTCAAGAGATATGGAAGAGCATGAAAAACATCTCGTAATTATTTTGGGCAAACTTCGAGAACACCAACTTTATGCCAAACTCAAAGAAAAGTGAATTTTGGCTCACCAAGTGGCATTTCTTGGACACATTGTGTCGCAGGAGGAGTTGCAGAGACCCTCAAAGGTTGAAGTCAGAATGGATTGAAGCAACCCAAGTCATCCACGTATGAGAAGTTTTCTCGGATTAGCCGGGTACTACCGCAGATTCATTGAAAGTTTCTCCAAGATCGCCAAACCCATGACTCAACTTTTGAAGAAGGAAAAGAAATTTGAATGGACAAGTGCTTGTGAACATAGTTTTCAAGAAGTCAAGAAAAGACTAGTCTCGCACGGTGCTAGTTTTACCGATATACGTAAGGATTTTGAAGTTTTCAGGACGATCGCGCCAGGCTAGGATGTACCGATGCAGAAGGAAAAGTTGTGGCTTATGCATCTCGCCGATTAAGACCACATGAAGGAAATTATCCAACTCATGATTTGGAGTTAGCAAGAATTGTGCATGCTTTGAAAATCTGGCGGCATTACCTCATTGGTAAATTGTGAAATTTTCACAGATCATAAGAGTTTGAAATATATCTTCACCCAAATGATCTTAATCTCGAGGCAAAGAAGATGGTTGAGCCGATAAAAGATTATGACCTTGGAATTCACTATCACCCGTAAAGCCAACGTGGTAGCAGATGCTCGAGTAGGAAGGCATACCGCAACACGGTGTTAGTTCAAGAAAATCAACCAGAGTTGTATGAAGAACTAAAGCATCCGAACTGAAATTGTCATCAAGGTCAGATCAACACGGTGGAAGTCCAACCAACCATGCAAAGTCGATCGTAGAAAACAACTAGAAGACGAAGACATCAAAGAAATCATGAAGAATATGAGAAGAGGCAAAGCCCTGTGATTTTCTCAAGACGAGCAGGCACAAGATGGTTTGGCAACCGATCTGTACCTAAACATTATGAAACCGCATAACCGATTCGAAAGAAGCTCATGAATCACCTTACTCTATTCATCCCGGAGTACAAAGATGTACCAGATCCAAGGAAAAGTATTGGTGGGTTAGTATGAAGCGAGAGATCGCTGAGTTTGTTGCGTTGTGATGTATGTCGCGTGTTAAGGCGTAACATCGAGAGACTGCGGATTGTTACAACCATTACCAATTCCCGAGTGGAAATGGGAGGAGATTGGTATGGATTTCATCACCGACTTCCTAGGACCCAATCAGTTGTGATTCCATTTGGGTAATAATTGATCGATTAACAAAAGTGGCTCATTTTATTCCATCAAGACCACTTACGAAGCAATAAGTTAGCGTAATTGTACATGGCCAGATCGTCTGTCTACATGGTATACCCAAGAAAATTGTGTCCGATAGAGGTTCGCAGCTCACTTCAAAATTTTGGCGAGTCTACATGAAGCTTTGGGAACTGTGACTAACTTCAAAGACAAAGATATCATCCCCAAACAGATGGCCGACCGAACGTAAATCAGTTCTAGAAGACATGCTCGAGCTTGTGCTATAGATTATGGAAGAAGTCGATAAGAATTTGCCCTATGCGAATTTTCCTACAACAACGACTTTCAAGCCACTGCAGATGTCGCCATTCAAGCATTGTATGGTAGAAAGTGTAGAACCCTCTCCTTTGGGATCAGTAGGAGAACACCAATTCTTCTGACGAGTAATTGATAAAAGAAGTGAAAGTAAGGTAAAAGCAATAAGAGAACGTTTGAAAGTAGCCCAAACCCGACAAAAGAGTTATGCCGATAATCGTCTTGAGAGAACTATCCTTCGAGATGGGAGATTTTGTCTATCTCGTGGTAACTCCACTCCGAGGAGTGAAGAGATTTCAGACTAAAGGAAAACTCGCACCTGCATTTGTCTGACCCTATAAGATTTTGGCAAAAAGAGGTGAAGTTGCTTATCGCTTGAACTACCAAGATCTGTCACACTGCTCACAATGTCTTCCATGTATCCCGCTTAAAGAAATGTCTCAGAGTACCAACAGAAGAAACATGCTCGAGAGTATCGATCTTCGTGAAGATCTCACCTATGTGGAACAACCAATCAAGATTCTCGATGTGGCGTAACGCGCCACCGTAGCAAAGTCATTCGCTCTTGTAAGGTTCAATTGGAGCAATCATTCGTAAGAAGAAGCTACCGGGGCGAGAAGAAGTTTTGAGAGCCGAGTACCCCTACCTTTTGTCGACCATCAATCTCGGGTCGAGATTCCCTTTAAGGGGTAGGTTTGTAACACCCAAAATTTCAATTTCAGCTTAAAAATGAGACTTTATTAATTTTTGTGGATTTTCCGAATTTTTAAAAGCTTTTCAATAAAGTATATTAAGGCTAAAAGAATTTATGTGCAAAATCTATTACCAACTAAAATTGGAATTATTTTATTTAAGTCCGTAATGACTCATAGAATTTTTGTGAATTTTCTCAAAATTTTTGGACTTCATTTACTATTTTCTAAAGCCTATTTGAATTTCTCGAATTAAATCAATTGAAAAGAATTTTAAATTTGCACAAAGATCGGGGCAAGCCCAAGATCAGGCGCTTCTCGCCCACGCTCTCCTCACATGAATAACGCGGACCGTCCGATCAAAATCGGACGGTCAACGCTTAATCCGCCTCGCCTCTCTCTCCGCTCGCTCATTGTCGGTGGGGCCCACAGACTGCGTCGTCTTCCTGCTCCTTCTTCTCCGCGAACGCCACTCCCGCCGCCATTAAAGCCTCGCCGAGCTCTTCAAGCCCGTGTTCCCTCCCCATTTCTTCGCCATCACGCGCAATGAAAGCGCTGCCCTTACCGCGCTCATTCCCGCTTTACTCACCTTAAAACTTCAGAACACCGCCGCCCTCACCTCCGCAAACGTTGCCACCTCGCCCACGATCTCCACCTCCGGCCCGCCCCGCCTATAAAAGGGAGCACCAGTGCGCCTCTACTCCTCAAGCTTTTGCCCCAACTCTACACACCTCCTCGCCTCCCGGCTGTTCGCAATTGGCTCTTCTCTCTCGCCGAGCTGTCAGGCTTCACGCTCTACGCGCCATCGGTGAACCTCCGCCGCCGATCGCACCACCGACTTCGCCAAGATCGCGAACTCAGTGCGCACCTCCGCACTCGAAGCATCGCCGAGCTCCTTCGCCGCTAACGACCGAATCACACCGCCGCCTCTCGCCGTCGCCGACCAACTTCCGCCACGCTCGCGTCGCCAGTAGCGACTCGACTCGGTGTATCCTCGAACGCTTTGCGCACTCACCGAGCTCGCCGCGCCGTTCGCGCGCCATCGGTTCTCGAGCGCCCCTCTCCCGCGCCGACGTGGTTAGCCACATCGCCACATCGCCACTCACCCCTACCGCGTGCGTGGCAGCCACGTGGATGCCAACAGCATACAAGGCCAAAGACACCGCTCCTTCACACTCAGGTCTTTGTGAGCCGAGTCCACCGTGGACTTGAAAACACCGTGGACTCACCCATGACTGCTTGGGCCCACATGTCGCCTCTCAGGCACAAGATATTCTTGACGCCACCGCGCAATAAATAGAATTTCCTTTAGAAATTTAATTGGAAATTTCGAAATTCGATTTTTGATTTAAATTTAGATTTAAACTTCCAGAGCTCGTATTTCTTCATACGAACTCCGATTTAGGTGATTCAAATTTCTAAATTTGTATAAAATCAAGATCTAGCTAACTAAACCAAAATTATTTAATTTGGAGTTAATTTGAATTTTCATTTGAATTTATTTGTGTTCATTTGAATTCGCTTGAATTTGTAATATTTTCACAGATAGATTTTGACGACTCTGAGAGCTTGACCCTATTGAAGAAGTAGAATACTGTGAATTTGAGCAAGGCAAGTTACACCATTGACCATTTTGCCCCAATATTTAAAATTATTAAATTCTGCTTTAAATTATTATTGCATGCATAATTGTATTTAATTATTTTAAATTCCTGTTTTAAATAATTAATTATTCCAATTCCTTTGTATAGCCAAATTTGATTGTTGTATTATCAATTCCTTGTAACCTTAGTCAAATGAATTTAAAAATAATTATATGCATAGCAAATGCTTAAACCATGAAATATTTGACTTTGGGAGAATTTAGCCAAAATTTCTTAAATTGATAAAAGACTATGACATTGCCTTGTCATGGTGGACTTTTGCAAATGTCTTTGAAAATTTAAAATAAAAGAAAATGGTTTGTACTTGGGCAAACATGGACCGTTGGTGGGTGCAAGTTTATGCACGGGCCTGTCTGGTTAGGACTGAGACCCAGGGTTTTTATTGAAAGTTGCCCAAGTAGATTAAGGACCGGCCTTTGAGCCGCATCTTGCAAAAGCTCCACCGTACTACCACATGTTACGTATGGGCGTAACTGTGCTTAATAATTTGTAATACCTCGTATTGTTTATGCCATTTTTGTTGTGTGGGTGTCGGTTAGACTTTATTCCCACTTGGCGCAAGAGGGGTTTCACAGTGGTTAGCCTAATGGAAATGAAACCTTAGCGGGCATATTGGTATTGAGGTAAAGCATTGGAAACGCCTTGTGATAATTGCCTAGTCACACACCTAAGGAAGTGTGTATTGGCCGACATAACGGGCAAATTATCTCTTGTGGGTAAAGTTGTACAACCTCTGCAGAGTGTAAATCTATTCGAATAGCCGTGTCCACGGTCATGGACATGCTGAGCAAAGCCACTCTAAGTTAGATTTGTTTTTGGTTTTAAAATAACTTTGGGCATGATTTGAGGATGGTTAATCCTTGTGGTAAATTTAAGTGTAGCCCTGTGATAGGAGGGTATCCATCACCATGTTTCATATGGAGGTTATCCACTATAAAATGATCAATTTTAAATCTGATTTTAGTTATGTAATGAAAATGTGCCTTGAAACTTAGTATAACTATTTAAACCAAAAAGGCTGATTTATGCAAATAAACCCTACAACCTTCCTTTGAATAATTTATGCATGCATTCTAAATTCTGTATTGGGTGTAATTTGCGAGCACAGTTGTAGTGCTCACTCTTGCTGAATATTATTATTCAGGAGAGGACTGCTATCCAGAAGGTGAGGAGCAGGACGATTAGGCGCATGATCTCCGCATCGATTGCCTGTGGCGCATCGTGTGGCTTACCATTATTATTTCGCCTCGCTTAATGTTTTATTTGGCCTCAGCCCCAGGTTGTAATAAACTCTATGATTATTAATATACACGCTGGATATGTTTGTGATAACATTTTTGTGACTGTGTACACTGGAAATCCTGGACTAGTGTATGAACACAGAGAATTCGGGATCCTTCGTTCCCGGGTTCGACAATTCTGTTTGGGTTGATGAGTGGCGCAAGAAGGGCCCACAATGCCGAATCCTTAGCGAGCAGGACCGAGTCAAAATAGAGATTTGTAAATGCCTTGTGATAATCTCTTAGTCACACACCTCAAAAGTGTGTGAGCGGACAGTATAAGATGATTATCTCTTGTGGGTCAAGCTGTACAACGTATACAGAGTGTAAAACTATTCGAATAGCCGTCTCCCCGGTTATGGGCAATGCTAGGTGCTTTCACATGAGGGGTAGATTTTCTCAAAAATACTGGGTTGGATGGATACGAGTAGTTGGTTTTGCTTGATGGTTGGGAAGTGAACAGGGTGTTCACTAGAAGTTTCAAAAGAACTTGATACTTATGTATTTAATCTTTTAAATTATGCTTTCAATCTACTTACTGTATTTACTATCAATACTACTTTCTTCAAAATAGCTATAAAGCTATCCTTGTTCAAGCCTTGTATGAATACTATTTGCATACATTTTCCTATGACTTGTTGAGTACTTTAAAATACTCACGGCTTTACGCCACTTGTTGATCAGTATCCAAAGAAGAACCAGTGTGCACTGAGTTCTGCTAGGAAGATTACTTCGAAGACTACTTGAAATAGGTCGCATCCTCCACTAGATTGCTTGTAGGCATGTCGGATGGCTACCAAGAGACATTTTATTTTCCGCTGCAAGTTCATGTTTTGTTGTTAAGCCCTGCGTGGCAACCTCTGTATGACTTTACCATAAGGTCCTTTACTACTAAGTAATATTAATTTGTCTGTTTCTTAGCTACCTTGTTTGATAGATATGATTTATCAATATTGCAAACTATGTGGACTAACTACTGATAATAGAACTAGTTCAGAATACATAGAGGGCTTTGGTTCAGTGGCCCGGGGTCCCGACAAGAGATGGTATCAGAGCCATATCGACTATAGGATGTAACCTTAGTTAGCCTGGTCGTTTTTAGTTAAAGGTTTCAAAAAAAATTCTGAATCAAACCAACCGATTAACACGAATAGGTATTATTTCTCATCTTATTCTATTCTTTTCTCATCTTATTCTAATATTTCCCTGTATCATTCTCTGGTTCTCGCATGTCATCCTTTCTAAAACTTTGTTTTGAAATTTAAATTGACCTCCTAACTACAGTAATCTCTATAGGATCAAGTTTCCATGATCAAAGCGATGGATGCCCTTGAATTTTCAAGAGATGTCGTGTATTTCGTGTCAACTGCCCCTATAAGATAATTTAGTAGTGTTGTACCTAAGTTGTCCTTCCTAGTCTTAGTATCATTTAGTTTGGGTAATAGGATCTTCTATTCGAAGTTTTATTGCCTTTTAATAGCTTTTCGGTTATTTGTTTGTTGGGTTAAACCGACTTTCCCCAATTAGATTGCTCTGTCTTTCTGTAATACCCCGAAGGTGATTCAGCTTATTAGAAAAAGTTTTTAAGAGGAGCTAATCGAAAACCGTAATCATCTTTTCACGGGGGGTTTTCGTGATTTCACGGCTGGGCTGGGCCACGGCCCAGAGGGGCCCATGTGGTGGCTGGCCATAAGAGGGGGGGTTCCCACCCCCCAAACCCTAAACTCCACATTTCTCTCCCCCTCCCCCCCTTTGGAGCCGCCGCGCCCTGTCCCCTTTGCTGTGCACCGCCTTGTACGTCGATTTTGGGTAAGATTCGTTCGTTTTCTGTCCTGTCCATCTCTTATAAAGTTGTAGGTATTGTTCTTAGCTTTCCATATCCACCGAGATCACGTGATTCCGCCTTACGGTTTAGGAGATATGATTTTTTTAGTGCGCGCTGTTCTGTCTGTCTGACGAAAAAGATCTGTCGGCTTGATCCTAGGTTTTGATTTAGTTAGAGGCATTTCCAGAACCTCCACCCAAATAAGTTATTGTAGCCCTTTAAATTATCTTTCCAAGCTGATAAATATCGTCTCCATTGGATCTGTATAATGAAAGTTATGATATTTTCTTTACCACTATTCTGAATTCTGGGCAAATAAATATTACTGTTTTCATCTATTATTTAGACTACTTTAGAAGACGAATCTGGGGTTTTACCCTTCTAGAGTTTTATTCCTGGGAACGTTAGATTTCTTTTGGCACTGAGATCAGGACAATCCGATCTGTAGTTTAGGAGATATGAATTTTTGATTACGAACTGTCCGGTCTGTCTGAAAACTGAGGTCAGTAGGTATGTCCCTCGGTTTTGTTCAAATTAGGGGCCGAATCAGAACCTTCACCCAACTAAGTTATTTTATCCCTTAAAATTATCTTTCCAAGCTGATAAGAATTATTCTCATTGGATCAATAGGTTGAAAGTTACGCCGTTTTCTTTATCTCTAATCAGTATTCGGACAGGCGTAGATGGGTTGTGTTTAGCTGTTAATTAGCTCTTCTGCTTTGGCCGAATCAAGGATTCCGCCAACTAATGTTTTGTAGCCTGATATGTTAAGATTCAGTGAGCACTGGTTTCAGGTCTTTTGGAGTTACAGATAATTAATGGTGATTTTTCTAGTATCGCTGCAGTTTAGCGTAATCGGGTCATTGGGTAAACTTGGTAAAATTGATCCCATTGTTTGGGTGGGAGAGATAGAGGGGATGGAAGGGCTCTTGTAGCAATGTCATACCTTGTTATTCTTATTTCGATTATACATTTGTGTAGGCGGTGAGTGGAGGGGCATCTTCGTGTCCTCCTATTACGCCACATCGCGAAGGCAAGTACCATATCTTTGCTTGGTGATGTTTCCAATTGTTTGCTTGATGTTGGGATAAATTGTGAATGCCTTTTATATCCATCCTGTTGTTTATTTCATTTCAAGAAGATGATTCTTGTGATTAAAGAATTAGCATTCATTTCGGTTGTTGCATTCCATTACATGCAACTAACTTGTGTGGCATCCTTGATATATTATGTTGTGTGGGAATGCATACTCTTACTTGTTTACATATGTTGTTGAATGCCATGTGTCTTTTCCACTAATGTGTGATATTCATTCGCACCATGAGAAATCATCATGTTCATTCATAAAATTCATTATGACCACTAAGTGGATTCTTTTGGTAAGTCCCATCAATTCCAAAGATGGGCATTTGGAAGACCCATCAATTCCAAAGATGGGCTTTTGAAACCCACCATTCCAATGTGGGTAGTGTTGACCACCATTCCAATGTGGCAACTTGGACACCGTATGAAACGCTCTTCATACGGTGATTGGGTCCCCGTGATTTCTATGGCACGGCTTAAGTGAACACCGACGGTGTATCACTCGCTATACCTCAGATATGCAATGATAAGTCCATTCCTTCAATGCATTCTTTCATTCCATCCATTCATGTATTCATTCCATTCAATCATATATGTGTTCCAAGATTTGTTTGTAATTCAACCTGGATTGTGTTGTCCACTCTATGTTTGATTATTCTTGTATGTACTTGCCGAGTCTTCGACTCACCCTTGCTTTGTATGTTTTAATTAGGTAATTGAGGAGAAGACAAGATGATTTGGTGGGGTAGTTCGCACATCGCACTTCACATTTATCCAACCGTAATAATTATTATTACCTTTCACCAAGCCAACTTGTTAAATAAATTTCGCATTTGTAATAATCCAACTTTGGTACCGCTTGACTGCTCGTGGTATTATAAATCGTTTATCCATTCTTTTCCATGAATCGTGATCGCTTATTGTCATTCTTTAGAAATTATTGTTGATTGAATCTGTATAATCCAGCTTTCATGCTATTCTTAGTAGTTTGATAGTTTTGCGTGACATCTTGGCTTCCGAATAGCCAGGGTGTTACACTTTCTCCCTTCTTCTCTCTCGTCTTTTTGTGCTTTTCCCTCCCACCTCTCGTGCTTTCTTCTTCTCGTCTATTAAACATGGGAAGAATTATTGTAAATGGTTCAAACCCGCAACTCTACAAGTCAGGATGAACCTGTGGATCCCAATAGACCACCTCCTCCAGCCGCAATAGCAGATCAGGGTTTGGGTTAGTTCATGGCAGCCCAGACGTAGTTGATGAACGCAATGATGTAGAATATGAACCAAATGATGACTCAACAGAACCAAACTACTGCCGCTCTAGTCGCAATGCTGAATCAAAACAATCAAGCAGCTACCACACCACTACCACCACCACCAGCTTTTCCTCAGTCAAGGCTGATAGAGTTCATGAGGACCCATCCACCTATCTTCTCCAGCTCCTCTGAGCCATTGGACGTAGATGATTGGCTGCGCTCTATCGAAAAGAAGGTCGCCATCACCCGTTGTGACGACCATGAGAAGATTATGTATGCCGCACACCAGCTTGAAGGCACTGTAGCAGAATGGTGGTAGAATTACTGCGATGCCCATGGAAACACCAGAACATCACTTGGGCTAAATTTTTAGAAGCTTTCTGCTACTCTCATATTCCTGATGAAAAGGTGGAAATGAGGAAGAACGAGTTCCGTGAGCTGAAACAAGGAAACTTGTCACTGAGTGAATACCTCAACAAGTTCACTGAACTCTGTCGGCATGATCAAGAGGACATTGCCACAGATGATGCACGTCAGAAGCGTTTCAAGTAGGGACTCAACCGTAGCTTAAAGGTTCAAGTCGTTGGCAACGGCTATGCATATTTCCAGCATTTGGTAAACAAGGCTATGCTCATAGAAGATTCTCGTCGTGAGCTTGAAGAATCTCGTAAGAGGAAGATGATGCAACATGGTGCTCATCAAAGTCATCCACAGAAAGCCAGAAAGAATGTGCAACACTCGCCTGCTTCCTCCCGTTGATTCAGAACCTCGCGACAAAGACCTCGCCCAACTACCTCGTGGATTTCGCAAAGATCAAGAACAACAACACCAACAACCAGCAGTCCAGAAACATCAATCATGCCGCGGGAATGACCTATTATAACTGTCAGCAATTGGGACACTACGCTAGCAACTGCCCCAAGAAGCAAGGTCCAATCAGATTCAACTTGGAAACTACTCCGACCAGAATCCCCATGCTAGAAGCCAAACGTGGAGCACCTCAGACTCCAGTTGCACCAGCCAAGGCCCCACAGCCTTTTGGGAGAGGCCGTGTAAACCATGTCACAGTGGAGAAAGCCCAGACAGCCTCAGACGTCGTGTTGGGTAAGTTCCTAGTAAATTTAGTGCCTGCTACTGTTTAGTTTGATTTTGGAGCTTTGTATTCGTTTGTTTCATGGATTTTTGCTGCAAAGCACCAGCTGGAGGTTTTGACTCTTAAAACTGCTTTGTTGGTTCAATTTCCCTGTTCGGATTTGAGTACGAACCAGGGTTGCCCAAAAGTTAAAGTGACCATAGAAGGGGTAGAATTTCTAGCCAACCTCATAATCATCGATGCAAAGTCCTTATATGTGATTTTGGGTATGGATTGGCTTGCTTATCACCAAGCAGTCTTGGATTATGGTGGTAGAAGTATCACTTTGGTTGCTGTAAGATCGAGGAGGCCGACTAGAGGGGGGGTGAATAGACGGTTTTAAAAATCACTTGGCTAAAACCACTTTCTAATGGGGAAGCTAATAACAATTTAGTTTTGCACAATTAAAACCTAAATCAACTAGGCTTGACTAAGTGCACCAACAATATAAGACAATACAAAGCTAGCAATCATGCAAAGATATATGAGCAATTTAATACAAGGAATGTAAATTGCACAAAGTAAACCAAATCACAATAGACATAATGATGTTTTACCGTGGTGTTCGGAGACTTGCCGGTCTCCCCTAGTCCACGTTGAGGTAAGCCCAAATGAATTGGACCGGCTCCACGAATTAAGCCAAACACCTCAATTCCACTAGTGGTAGCTCTTTCCCGCTCCGGGTAGGTGAGCTCCAACCTTCACAACACGCCGGGTCTTCTCACAAGCTTCTTGAGAAGATCACCGGTCCACGACGCCTCTATACCGTCTAGATGTCGGCAAACACCAAGAGTAATAAGCCAAGCCCCTTGCTTGACTCTCACCACCTGCAACGAATGCACAAGCTCAAGTGGATACAAAATCCTCCTCTAGATGCAACACATGCAACTAGAGACCTCTCTCCTTACTCACAATGTGCAACACGTGCACAATTAAGTGGAGAAGCTCACACTAACTCAAGTTAGTGAAATGGGATGCCAAATATTATCTCTCAACCGGCCAAGGTGGGTATTTATATCCCACACACAAAAACTAGTCGTTGGGAGTAGAAATCCCCAAAAATTAGGATTTGCGGTAGTTCCGTCGTACAAACTCCGGAACTACCATTTTCTACTGTTCATGGGCCGTACGGGTGCATAACGGCTCAAAAACTAGCCGTTAAAATTTTTGGTGCAGTAGTTCCACAGTACAAATGGTGGAACTACCGTTATGCGGTAGTTCCTCTGTTCTCGGGCGGAAGTTCCGTAGCCCAATTTCAGCACAGACGACACTCGGTAAAAAGGTCAAAACTTTTGACTCCGATGTCGGAATTGAATGATCTTGGACTCTATGGAAAGCTTATTCAGAGGGCTATACAACCCACATATTTGATTGATCTCAAACATATTTGATCAAATATAAAAGCACAACTCCAAAGAGCCACTACCATGGTCTAAGTCCAAAGAAATAACAACAAATAATCTTAGACCGTGCCAAAGGAAAATGCATGAATACCAACAATTTGCAAAACACATTTGCAAACTTAGATCATGCCATAAGGTGTAGGTACATGGACTTCAACTATTTGCAAAACACATTCGCAAAAGTATAGTCACATGCTACAAGGATTAAATGCATAAGCCTAAACTATTTGCAAAACACATTCGTAAATAATAGCCTCATGCCATGTAGAGCTAGAGCAAGCAAGATTGAGCTATCAACACATGATGAGACTCAAGCTACTAGACCAGACCCCTCTTAATAGTACGGTAACCTATACTAGCAATCCGGTCTTCCAACCAAACACCAAGACCAGTAAAAGACTAGGAACATATCCTTAGCCCTAGCTAGTCATACCTTTGCCATGAGCATCTTCTTGAAGCTTGATGACGCACATCTTCACTTCAAGTCCGGGTCATCGTCTTAACATGCATCAACCCATGATGCATCCTTTACTTGACCTCCATCAACACATGATGGGTCTTCTCTTGACTTGACGATCAACTCATGATCATCTCCTTCTTCGAGATCTTGTTATGCATCAACACATGGTACATCCTCTTCTTGAACCTAGACTTGATGACGATCAACTCATGATGCCATCCAAAGTCTTCATTACCACGGAACATAACCTATTCATCCAACTCATGGAAAATATTAGTCCCACAATGATTAACAATAATTATCAAGATATACATGCAACAAATGCTTCTAAACAAGCTATTGTATAAAGGTACGGTACTACCGCCAACTATCATGCGGTAGTTCCGATGATCGGTAGTTCCGCACACTACTTGCGGTACTACCGCTCTTCGATGAAGCCCGAAAGGTACCTCTATGGAAAAAATGTTCCGCGCAAAAATCCGAACTTCCGAGGTGCGGTAGTTCCGCTCCCATCATGGCGGTAATACCGCACTTCTGAAAAATCGGCTACGTCCAGGAAAGGGTACTCTCTGAAAAAAAACATTCAGTGAATTTTTCGAAAGTTCCTCCCAGCGGTAGTTCCGCAGTTATAACGCCGGAACTACCGATTGTGCACTGAAAATTTGATTTGACTTTAATACCAGAATGTAACACAATCATGAGTATATATGAACTACACAAGTTTCATATACTCAAAGGATTTGTTTCAAAGTAAAGATCCTCAGTATACGTGGAGAATGGAATATGGATCAATACTTATGAAACCACAAAATATAGAGTGAACTCCCCCTAAATGTGTGCATATACAAATGTGTAATAAGAATCATATGCATATATTCAAGTTAAACTTATGGTTGAGTTCAACCTATATTTTGGATCCGAGGAATGCAACAATATATAAGATTAAGATGTCGATTGCATACCTCGTTGAATTTCACCTTTATATCCAAATGAGACTACACAAAATAGTACTAAACAAGATAGTTAGTCTCATATTTATATTTGTCATTAATCACTAAAATATTCTATTAACTCATAATGGCGGGTCTAGATCCTTCAGTTGCTTAGTTGGAACCAAAGTAAAATTTAAAGCCTCCTCAGAAAAGCATGATGGAGCATTACTCTGCAGCGTCAATATTCTATCTTTGGAAGATGTGCCAGTGGTTAGAGAATTTTCGTATGTCTTTCCTGATGATTTACCTAGGATGCCACCCGACAAGGACTTAGATTTTGTCATCAACCTAGTTCCTGGAACTGCACCAATTTTCAAAAGACCCTACCGTCTGCCTGCTGTCGACTTAGCCGAGCTAAAGAAGCATATCAAGGAGATGCAAGATAAAGATTTTGTCCGACCAAGTTCTTCACCTTGGGGAGCCCCACTGATCTTTGTTGCAAAGAAGGATGGTACCCAACTGATGTGTGTAGATTATCGCTCACTCAATGAAGTCACCATCAAGAATAAGTACTCTCTGCCCAGCATTGATGATTTGTTTGACCAGTTGAAGAGAGCCAGGGTGTTTTCGAAGGTATATTTGAGATCAAGATACCATCAATTGAAGATTCACCAAGAGGATATTCCCAAGATAGCTTTCTCAACCCGATATGAACTGTTTGAGTTCACGGTCATGTATTTTGGATTGACCAATGCCCTGTTTACTTTATGAACTTGATGAATAAAGTATTCATGGAGTAATTGGATAAATTCGTCATTGTATTTCTTGATGATATTTTAGTGTACACCAAGAGTGAGGAAGAATATGAAGAGCACCTTCGCTTGATCCTGCATAAGCTTAGAGATCATAAACTCTATGCTAAATTCGACAAGTGTGAGTTTCGGATGAAGGAAGTTACATTCTTGGGACATGTCATGTCTTTAGAAGGAGTCGTCGCCAACCCTACCAAAGTCAAAGATGTGCTCAACTGGGAGTCACCTAAGATAGTCCCTTAAATCAGAAGTTTCCTTGGAATGGTAGGATACTCTCGTCGATTTATAGAAGGATTCTCTAGAGTAGCAAGAACCCTCATGTAACATCCCAAAGCTCTAGGTTTGTATTTCAAATGTATGAAAATAAGGATAAATTAAAAATTTTAGATGCATCCTTGTTGTCATTTGAAATCTCTAGAAATTATCCCCTTGATGTGTGGACTTCAAATTCAATTTGGTTTATTGACTTGAAGTGTTGCAATTCAAGATATTCTAGTCAAACCTTGTGATCATCCTCTAGAAATATTTTTCCTAATTTTTTGATCATCCTGGTAACCTCCCTAAGAAATTTCATGATTTTTAGAAATTATTTGCTATCTCATAAGGGTTGGTCAAACCTATTGTCTCCCTGGTCAAACCCTCTGTCCAGCAGCTTGTGAATTTTCTAGCGGGCAATACACTAAATGAAAAATTCTGGTAAATTAACATACAGTCGATCTTGAAGTCAGGATCACTCAGTAAAAATTTCAGAATTTTTGGAGATCTGGAGCTACCTCTGGAAATTCTCAAATCATCTCAGCCTTTTTTTATCTTAATCTGGAATCACTGTTCCTCGTGCTCGAACCCGAGTCAGACTCCGACCCGGCTCCCTCGGTTCAACCCAACCAACTAACCGCGTCGCTCGTGAGCCGTCCGATGCAGATCCTCCGATCCAGGTTCTGCACCCGTTCGGACCGCGCTGGATCTCCCCTGCAAATCTGAGCCGTCCGATGGAAACTTAACGATCCAGATCATGTAACCCTTCGGCTAGGTCCGAAAGCTCTCGCGCATTGCCAACCGTCCGATTTGGATCAACGGCCTGGATTGAGAGGCCGATCGGACCGGCCGATCGCCCCTTCACTTGAACCGTCCGATTTGGACCAACAACCTCGATTGAGTGGCCGATCGGACTGGCCGATCGCCCCTTTCTCTTGAACCGTTCGATCCCAATCGCACGCCCCAGAATCGCCCCCGTGCCACAGTTCCTTCTTCCTCCTTGGGCAGGCGCTGCTCACAAGCTGAGCTCCACACGACCGTTGAATGCAGCACATCTCCGTCAACGCCGTTGCCGCACCGCCCTTGGCTACCAATCGTAGGGCTTCGCCCACTCACGCCGCCTTCTCCTCCGTCCTCGCTCCTGCTCAAAACTGACCCTATGCCCACCTTCTTCTCGCACTTCTCCTCTCGGTGGCCGAGGAGGAGCCTGCTTGTGCATCTCCCACGGGTAGGTTTCCACCCGCTGCGTCCCTCGACTCCTACTTTCTGTGGTCTTTCTATTTTCGCTCATTGGAGCTTCTGTCATTGCATGTAGGATCTAAGGTAAGCTCGTGCTCCCGCTTTATCCAGAGCACGCCCAGAGCTACTCCTTCGGCCATTATCGACTCTGGTGAGCCTTTCTCTCTTTTTAGTGCGTCACCATGCATGCCTTGGCTTGCTAAGTATTTCCCCTCAATAAAATTGGCCATCCGTTCTCAGGAGCTCGAGAACCTAGGATTTTCTCCTTTTTCGGCCGCAAGGGTCACCTTCTTCTCCGGCGACGCTGCGGTGAGTCTCTTGTCGATTCCTCGCTATCACACCATCTATGAAACCTACTGATGCTCTCCATGCATCCAGTTTCGGTCCATTTGGCTCTGGTTGAGCTCTCCTCGGTAGCACCCTCGCGCCACCGCTAGCTCTCGTCGCCAGCCCTCCTCGGACATTCCCCACCACCGCCAAGCACTCCGGTAGTTTTCTCCACCCCCATGGATGCTTATGTGCATTTTTTTAGCTTGAATATCGCCGGCATGTAGGCGTCACATTCGGCCGTAGCTCCCCGCCACCCCTCGCCGTTGCGCCACCGCTACGGTCGACCTCCGTCCAAAATCCGGTTGCCAATAGGATCAGCAAGCAACAAGGAGTCCATTCCTGGCCTCCATGCGCGCCGCCTTGGACCACCGCGCTGGCGAGCCGCCGGCAAGGCGAGCGCAAGCCACTGCTCCGTTTTGTCGAAAAAACCGACAGCGCATTGTAGAAACATACTAGGATGTTAATTAGTATTAATGGCGATATCACTGTCGGAATCCGGGGTTAGATCATTAAATGGCTAGCTAATGTTCTATGACATGTGGGCCCGTCGAATAGTAGCCCTATTGGTTTGATACCTATGGCAAGTGGGGTCCCGCCTGCCAGTGGCTGTGGCTAGCGTCTGTGTAACACCCTGACTATAAGGAAGTCAAGATGTCACCTACAACCACTACTCTTCAATTGATTAACATCAAATCGCATGATAAGGTGAAGCAAGTATTAAGATTGAATGGAAACAAGTATTCATCCTCAAGTTTTAATCAACGAAATGGAAGTAAACAATTCAGAAAGATATGGTAGTCAAGGCCATGATGGCTTATTACAATGCAACACAAATCATAATTAACGACAATAAAAGTCCTCAAATGGTTTGATATATGATAGTGAGTGCAACGTGATGAACTACCCTCCATAAGATCATTCTTCCTTGTCATTTACCTAAATAAGACAATAAAGCAAGAATGAGCCAAAGACTCAAAGAAGCAAATCAGATGTAACAATCAAACATACAATGAGCAATATATCACAAACATAATTTGAACAATTACTGGAAACGAATTTATGAATGGATGAAGTGGAATGGTGCATTGAAGGAAATGGACATATTGCAGCATATACCGGTATAGCGAGTGAATCACCCGTCGGTGTTCACTTAAAGTAATCGTATGAAGAACGTTTCATACGATCGTTCAACGGGCCCACATTGGAATGGTGGACTCACGTAACGTGGCCCACATTGGAATGGTGGACTCACGCATCCATCTTGGAATTGATGGGATTTCAAGTGCCCATACCTTGGAATTGATGGGTCTTACAAAATAATGTATGCATGTCATGATGTGATCCCATGTCAATATTGAATAGTACTCATAAATGAAAAGAACACATGGCATTCATCTACAAATACGAACAAATCTAAGCATTCATTCACACATCATACATGGCATCAATCATGGAATACAAATTACTTGCCTGCCGCGCTGCAACGGGTTAGGAGGTAATTGGGATACCCCTCCACTCAGCGCTTCACCGCCTACAATATAACATAATCGAAATAAGGGCAAACGAATATGGCAATGCTACACGAGTCCTCCCTCAATCTCTAATCAAACTAACCAAAAAAAAGTTCAATTTGATCAATTTACCCAAACATTTCAATTATCCCTAATCTGGCAGTTTTACTATAAAATTTACCAATAAAATACCGTAAGTCCAAAAGACCTGAAACCAGTGCTCAAATTTTCTTAACTTAACTGGCTACAAAACTCTAGTTGATGGTAAACTCTAATTCAGCAAATACAGAGGTCTAACCATCCAATGAAAAACATTAACTGCAGTCTGCCCAGAATTCAGAACAGCCCTAAAGAAAAGGCTCTAACTTTTAAACCACTGATCCAAATAAAGTGATTTTTATCAGCCTGGAAAGCTGGTGAAAATTATCTTCATAAACCTAGTTGGGTGGCCGACCTGATTCTGACTCTAACTAGATCAAAACCTAGGTGCAACCGACTATACCCAACAATTCTGGCAGACAGACCAGTACGTAGTAAAACAGTCATACCTTTTAATCTACTGGGTGAAAATTCGTGATCCAGGTGCCAAAAGAAAGATAATGAAATAAGGAACAAATCTCTAGAAGGCGAAGACTTCCAATTCTGCCTCTAAGGCACCCAAAACCGAGTTGCAACATTCTGTACAGAACCGATCTACTGACAGAGATTACGCGATACTACCAAAAACATTGAATCGACAACTCTAACGCAATCAAACAGCGATGGGGTCTCTCGTTACCCTTGTAGACCCGAAGAACGACGAGGATCAACTTTTCGAAGGCTTCCCCTCTCCTTCTTTGGCCAGCCCCAACTCCACAAACCCGATTGGAATGCAAGCGCCCGGCGGAGGAAGAAACGAAGATGAACGCGTGGGAGACCGGTGTGCAGCCCGGGATCACCAATGGCAGCCACCAATGGAGGGGAGGCGCCTAGGAGGAGGGGAGAAGGGAATGGGGCGGCTCAAGGGGAGGAGGCGGCTCAAGGGGAGGGAGTGGAGGCTCTAGGGTTTGGGGGAAGTGGTGCCCCCTTTGGCCGGCCCTACATGGGCCGGCCTGCCTCATGGGCCACACTGGTCGCAAGATCATGCCCAGTTGTCCGCACAACAATTACCTCAAGATTGGAATTTTCCATGAAAACAATTTCTTTTACTCTCTCCGACCTCTTTCTTTCTACCGAACTGCTTCCGAGTATTACAACCACCCCTTAACAGATTCGACTCTAATCTAATCAACGATCCAATGTAAAGAAAATTACCGAAATTACAACTTAAACAATATACCTTAAACGAATGTGTCGGGTATTGCTCTCTCATGCGGACTCCAACTCCCAAGTGGCCTCTCTCGATCGATGAGACCAAAGAACTTTGACATACTTTAGGGTCTTATTCCTCGTAACCCGCTCGATTCTTCTAATATCTTCACCGCCGACTCAAGGTAAGGTCTTGCTTGACAATCAAAGGCTCCAAAGGAATGACATGATCCGGGTCTCTCGTAAACTTTCTCAAGATCGAAACATGAAACACGCTAGAACCCCACTCATAGAATCAGAAGGTCCAACGGTAAGCTAGCTTCCCAATTCGTACACGATTGGGAAGGGTCCAACATACCTTGACTAAGCTTTCCTTTGGTGCCAAACGCACTACGCCTTTAGATGGCGATACTCTCAACGTAACTTCGCTTCCCACCTCGAATTCCAAATCTCGCCTTCTCGACATCAACAGTAGCTCTTACGTCGGCTCTGGGCACCAACAAATTCCGCCTAACCTCCGCCACTCTTGCCATCGTCACGAACCCGGCCGGGACCCAAGATCGCTCGCTCTCCAACCTCATCCCAAAGACAACGGGACTGCACTTACGCCCATAAAGAACCTCGTATGGTGCAGCTCGAATCATGGAATGATAATGTTGTTATAAGCAAACTCGCCAAGGC
This sequence comes from Hsuehochloa calcarea, assembly GCA_036346395.1. Taxonomy (NCBI): domain Eukaryota; kingdom Viridiplantae; phylum Streptophyta; class Magnoliopsida; order Poales; family Poaceae; genus Hsuehochloa; species Hsuehochloa calcarea. The sequence goes on along the minus strand of CM070599.1, from coordinate 15,157,099 downwards.
TAAATGCTCTTCCCAATTACCTTTTCATGATAAAACACAACACCGAGCATGTCTTCTAATGTCCGAATGGTGCGCCAGATCGCCCATCCGTCTCGGGATGAAAGGTCGTGCTAAGACGGAGTTGTGTGCCCAATGCACTCGCAAACTTTCCTGAATTTGAAACGAACTTGGCGTCTCGGTCGAAACAATGGTCTTTGCACTGCAAACGCACAATTTCTCGACATAAAGAGGAGCCAAATCGCTGTCGAATTGGTTGTACGAATAGGAATGAAATGTGCGTACTTATCAACCGGTCCACAATTACCCAAATAGCATCATTTCTCGCCGAAAGCGAGGTAAACCAACTACAAAATCCATAGATATATCGTCCCATGGCCAAACCGTACCTCCAAGGGTTGCAATATCCTGCTGGTCGCTTGTGCTCACCTTTGACCTACCGGGCACACCCCACATGAAGCCACATATCGCGATATCAATTTTCATCCGCTTCACCGTAAAATTTTTTTAAATCTTTGTACATCTTGGTCTCCCGTGATGTACGGTATAAGGAGTACGATGGGCCTCTTTCAAAATCTCCAATTTAACTCGAGACTCTGTGGCACACAAAGGCGCCTTTAAATCGCAAAGAATCAAATTTGTCCACACCGGTGACCTCGCTTGCCCTCACAGATCGCTTCCTCACTCGTTGGAACATCCGATCTTGTTTGCAGCTACTCGCACCGATCCGGAAGGGTCGACTCTAAAATCAATCGAGTCTCGCTCAGGCGGTACCCGCAGCGTAAAGAAATATCCATACGCCAAAGTCGCAATAAGACAACCGAGGATAGGAGGTGTTGCCTTGCGACTCAAGGCATCGGCTACCACATTAGCCTTGCCGGATGGTATGAATAGTAAGATCATAGTCCTTGATCAACTCTAGCCATCTCCTCCGTCTCAAGTTCAAGTCCTTCGGGTAAAGATGTATTTCGTGCTCTTGTGGTCGTGAAAACATCACAAGATTCGCCAGACAAATAATGACGCCAGATCTTCAAAGCATGAATCACCGCAGCAAGCTCTAGATCATGGGTGGATAATTTGCTTATGCTTCTTCATTGCCTCGATGCATAGGCAATCACTTTACCATCCCGCATGAGTACACAACCAAGTCCAACTATGGACGATTCGAATAGATAGTGAATCTCTTCCTGTGCTCGTGAAGAGTAAGAATTGGAGCAAATACTAATCTATCTTTCAAAGAGCAAAATCTGCGCCACAATCATCGCACCATCGAATCTAACACCTTTCGTGTCAATCGGGACATCGGTTTAGCAATGGTTGAAAAACCTCCACAAACCGCCGGTAATAGCCACTAAACCCGTAAAACTCCTTACTTCTTTAACATTGGTTGGTCTCTTCCACTCAACCACCGTCAAATCTTACTAGGATCAATCAAATACCCTTTCGATTAATAACGTGACCCAAAAATCCAACTTCGTAAATCCGAACTCACATTTCTTCAACTTGGCATAGAATTGATTCTCTCTTAAAGTTTCAAGTACCAACCGCAAATGGTGGGTGTGATCCTCCTCTGCCTTGGAATAAATCAAGATATCATCTATGAATACCACAACGAAATCATCAAGGTATTGATGCAAAGATACCGCTCATGGCTTCCATGAAAATCGCAGAGCATTCGTTAGTCCGAAAGACATAACTTTATACTCATAATGACCATACCTTGTAGAGAAAGCCGCTTTCTCAATATCCCGCCACGAACTCGAATCGATTATAACCCGATCGAGATCAATCTTAGAAAATATTCTAGCTCCTTTCAACCGGTCGAAAAGATCATCAATGCAAGGCAAAGGATATTTGTTCTTCACAAATACCGATTAAGCGCCGATAATCTATGCACATACGCCAGCTGCCATCTTTCTTCTTAATAAAAAGAACAGGCGCTCCCCAAGGCGATACGCTACGCTGAATCATACCTTTGGACAGCAGGTCGTCCAATTGTTTCTTCAATTCTTCCTGAAATGGCCGAGCCAAACGGTAAGGAGACTTGGACAAAGGCCGAGTTCCCGGAACAAGATCAATCCGAACTCCACTTTCTCACCGGAGGCATTCCGAAGTTCTATAGGAAAGACATCGGAAAACTCCTTCACAACCGAATCTCCTCAATACGCCGCAAAGAATCGCCTTTTCATTGAGGGAGCAAAGTAATCCGATGGTCGATGCACGACGGCTAGGGAATAGATTAGCCAGTACAAATACTGAATCAGACGGTGCGCTGCCCTGGAATACCAGTTCTTCACCGGAAGGAGCTAGCAAGGTCACCGTCTTCCAGAAACAACAAATCTTGGCACGGTATTGGAATAACCACCATACCTGAATAACATCGAATGGTGCCAATTGAATAACCATAAGATTCGCAGTGAAAACCTCATCATCAATAAGTATAGAACAACCGGACAGACGGTAGAGCTAGAAATAAGTCCTCCGGGAGCCGACTACCACCGACTCGTAAATAAGTCAAAACTCAAACCCACTTTTCTAACAAACTCCAAAGACACGAACGAGTAAGTAGCCCCGAATCAAACAAAGACAAAGGCATCATGCGAATCCACAAGTAAAGTACTGCCACCACATCAGATGTCCCAAGGTCTCGGGGTGGGCATGGCGAGACCTCGATGCACCGGTGCAGTAAGACGCACCGACACTCATGACGGAAAGTCGGAAAAATGCCGGAGGAACAAACGACGGAGGTGCAGATGGTGCGGGATTCCAATAGAACCCTGCAGGAGGTGCCGGAGTAAAAGCTGCAGGTGGAACCCAAGCTGGAGGATACTGTGGTGCAGAACCGCCGCCGAGTCCGAATCAACCTCTGTGGAAGCTGGAGGAAGAAGCTGCTGGGACGGTCTCCCATTTGATGATACTAGCTGGATTTTGCTTGCACACTGAGGACTTGTGGCCCTCCCGACCACATCGCCGCATGTTCCTTGAAGGAACATTCAAGCTCGATGCCCGTCACCACACCGAAAACACTTCATGCCCCGACCGGGACAGACGCAATCGTGGGGCGAAGATGAAGAACGTGGCGCCGAAGAAGAAGATCGCCATCTTGAACTAGACGGAGTGTTGGTTCTTTTGAAACCTCTTAGCAATGGTCGTCAAAAGACCCACCACCTCCACCGAAACTCCGCTTCTGGCCACTGCCAGATCCACCAGTAGCAACAGAACCACTAGCAACATGCCCTTGCGACGAAGGAGCTCTTTCCAACTCCATCCCTCTAGCCTGCTCAACCACCAAGCTAAAGTCACGTAGACCTGTTGCTCCCAGAATCTGGCGATACTCCTGATTGAGGCCCCGCCGGAACCTCTTAGCCTTCTCTTTATCATCACTTGCCACGGCTGGGACAAAGCGCACCAGATTGTTAAATCCGGCCTCATACTCAGATACCGATATTTTTCCTTGCACAAAGGTCAGGAGTGATTGCTCCATCTTCTCGATGAAGGAGTCGATAAAAGCGTGACTGAACCTCTCCACAAATACCTCCCAAGTAACAAGACTCGTGGCGGAGTCCCGAAGAGGACTCCTTCCCACCAGATGTCGGCCGCCCTTCACCGAAGGTTACAAATCGCGCTTCGCGCGGATGCCACTCTAAGGCTCCAAATCGACGCTCCATGTACCTCAACCATCCGCACTGAACGGTGTGTACCGCCCGTCAAAAGTGTCCAGACGGCGACATCCACTCGCGGAGGCTCATCCTAGCCTCGGGTGGAACAAAGAGCAAGAACATGTTCCGCCACGGTGCAAAGCGACGCAGAATGGTCGCCGCAATTGTTGGCGGAGTTGTTGATTCTCCCCGATTAGGTTCTCAATGAGATCGGTATTGCGGCGGTGGCTCAAAGAACCGAGGCGCAACTGAGGCAATCTCCTCGCATCAAAGACCACCAACCCTTCAGACGAAGACGATGTAGTCGCCGGACGCGGCCACGACCACCACTACGGGTCGGTGGACGACCACCACCACGGCCTCTACCTCTTGCCATCTAAGAACAACACAATGTAACGAAAATCAAATACTTAGCTCAACGAATCGATAAACAAAATAAATGGGGACATAACCAAGCAATTGCGGAAAAACAATGGTTTACCCAACCCTTCCTATTGTGCACAGTGTGTCATTTTAATATTATTACCACGGACCTGAAGCCCGCTCTGATACCAACTGTAACACCCTGACTATAAGGAAGTCAAGATGTCACCTACAACCACTACTCTTCAATTGATTAACATCAAATCGCATGATAAGGTGAAGCAAGTATTAAGATTGAATGGAAACAAGTATTCATCCTCAAGTTTTAATCAACGAAATGGAAGTAAACAATTCAGAAAGATATGGTAGTCAAGGCCATGATGGCTTATTACAATGCAACACAAATCATAATTAACGACAATAAAAGTCCTCAAATGGTTTGATATATGATAGTGAGTGCAACGTGATGAACTACCCTCCATAAGATCATTCTTCCTTGTCATTTACCTAAATAAGACAATAAAGCAAGAATGAGCCAAAGACTCAGCAAGCAACTGTATGTAACAATCAAACATACAATGAGCAATATATCACAAACATAATTTGAACAATTACTGGAAACGAATTTATGAATGGATGAAGTGGAATGGTGCATTGAAGGAAATGGACATATTGCAGCATATACCGGTATAGCGAGTGAATCACCCGTCGGTGTTCACTTAAAGTAATCGTATGAAGAACGTTTCATACGACCGTCCAACGTGGCCCACATTGGAATGGTGGACTCACGTAACGTGGCCCACATTGGAATGGTGGACTCACGCACTCCATCTTGGAATTGATGGGATTTCAAGTGCCCATACTGGAATTGATGGGTCTTACAAAAATAATGTATGCATGTCATGATGTGATCCCATGTCAATATTGAATAGTACTCATAAATGAAAAGAACACATGGCATTCATCTACAAATACGAACAAATGTAAGCATTCATTCACACATCATACATGGCATCAATCATGGAATACAAATTACTGCCTCGCCACACAGAACAAGTTAGGAGGTAATTGGGATACCCTCCACTCGCTTCACCGCCTACAATATAACATAATCGAAATAAGGGCAAACGAATATGGCAATGCTACACAAGTCCTCCCTCAATCTCTAATCAAACTAACCAAATAAAAGTTCAATTTGATCAATTTACCCAAACATTTCAATTATCCCTAATCTGGCAGTTTTACTAGAAAATTCACCAATAAAATACCGTAAGTCCAAAAGACCTGAAACTAGTGCTCAAATTTTCTTAACTTAACTGGCTACAAAACTCTAGTTGATGGTAAACTCGAATTCGGCCAATACAGAGGTCTAACCATCCAATGAAAAACATTAACTGCAGTCTGCCCAGAATTCAGAACAGCCCTAAAGAAAAGGCTCTAACTTTTAAACCACTGATCCAAATAAAGTGATTTTTATCAGCCTGGAAAGCTGGTGAAAATTATCTTCATAAACCTAGTTGGGTGGCTGACCTGATTCTGACTCTAACTAGATCAAAACCTAGGTGCAACCGACTATACCTAACAATTCTGGCAGACAGACCAGTACGTAGTAAAACAGTCATAACTTTTAATCTACTGGGTGAAAATTCGTGATCCAGGTGCCAAAAGAAAGCTAATGAAATAAGGAACAAATCGCTAGAAGGCGAAGACATCCAATTCTGCCTCTAAGGCACCCAAAACCGAGTTGCAACATTCTGTACAGAACCGATCTACTGACAGAGATTACGCGATACTACCAAAAACATTGAATCGACAACTCTAACGCAATCAAACAGCGATGGGGTCTCTCGTTACCCTTGTAGACCCGAAGAACGACGAGGATCAACTTTCCGAAGGCTTCCCCTCTCCTTCTTTGGCCAGCCCCAACTCCACAAACCCGATTGAATGCAGCGCCCATGGAGGAAGAAACGAAGGTGAACTCGTGGGAGACCGGGTGTGCAGCTCCGGGATCACCAATGGCAGCCACCAATGGAGGGGGAGGCGCCTAGGAGGAGGGGAGAAGGGAATGGGGGCGGCTCAAGGGGGAGGAGGGGCGGCTCAAGGGGGAGGGAGTGGAGGCTCTAGGGTTTGGGGGTGGTGGTGCCCCTTTGGCGGGCCCCTACATGGGCCGGCCGCCCTCATGGGCCACTGGTCGCAGATCGCGCCCAAAGTTGTCCGCAATAACGACACTTCAAGATTGGAATTTTCCGCTGAAAACAATTTCTTTTACTCTCTCCGACCTCTTTCTTTCTACCGAACCGTTTCCGGAGTATTACAGTCTGGTTGCTAAGAAAAGTATTAATGTATTTATAAAATCCCGAAAGGATTTATTTGTCAACTGAAAAATGCAATTAACTTTGAAAATGCATAACTAATTCATAAAAACTCCAAATAAGGTGAACCAAAATATTTTGGTCATGTAATAATATTCTCTATCTATTTTTGTAATCTTCATGTCAACCACTACTCCAGAAAATTTCACGAAAGTTTTAGATGAGGTGAACAGTGGTAGATTATAATTAAATTGGATTTTTCCGAAAACTGATTTTCCAACGGCGATAACTTCTGCATAGAACATCCAAATGAATTTATTCTTGATGATTAATTCATCTAAAATCATGATTTTCATTCTGTGAATTTTTTATAATTTTTGGATGACTTTGTATTTTTGGGTCTTTTCGGTGTTATTCGTTCTTATTGTGCTTTCTATTTCTTTCGGTAGGTTCAGACGATATTATGGATTACGAGAGCGCTTCTCTGCAGAAAGAGGGTAATCCACAGCAAGGCAAGCAGTTTGATCATGTTAATCCCAGTATTTTCAAGTCTAATATATTGATTTCAACTTGTATGTATGCATTGTTATTTTGTTGTTAAAATATGGTTTGATCCTATAGTTGCATACTCTGTAGGCAAATGATTACTGCTTGCCTTGCTAAAACCGTTTGAAAATCAGTTTTCAGAAAAATCCAATTTAATTATAATATGCCACTGTTCACCTCATCTAAAACTTTCGCAAAATTTTCTGGAGTAGTGGTGGACATGAGGATTACAAAAATGGATAGATAATATTGTTACATGAACAAAATAATTTGGTTCACCTCATTTGGAGTTTCTATAAATTAGTTATGCATTTTCAAAGTTAAAAGAAATTTATAATGTATTAATAATTCTTTTTTAAGCACTCTCCACAAATCATGTTTTCTGAGATAGTGACAAGGTTGAAACATATTTTATAATAAATTTTATTAAAAATAAAAAATAACAAAAGTGGTCTCACTGTTTTTGGAGTTAAAATGAATTAGTTATGCATTTTTGAAGTTAATTGTATTTTTCAGTTAACAAATAAATCCTTTCGGGATTTTAAATGATTACCTAATACTTTTTGCACCGAGACCCAAGCTAGCTACGGTGACTGACGGTGGGGTCCAAGAAAAGTGCGTTTTCTAATTTTGATTTTAGGATTTACTGCGCTGACAGGTGGACCCCACTTGACATAGGGATGGCTCATGCAAACAGTGCATGAACCGATGCCCGTGCGCTGGGTTCACTGGTCCACAGCCCTGTGGACAATCCCACTTAAATACTGGCCCCACATGTCATAGACCATTAGCTAAGCATTAAATGATCTAACCCCGTATTCCGACAGTGATCTCGTCATTAATACTAATTAATATCCTAATCACGCTTCTACAGTACGCTGTCGGTTTTCAACAAAACGGCAGCGACTCCCGCCCATTTTGCCGACGGGTCGCTGGTGCGATAGCCCAAGGCGGCGCGATCTGAGGACATGTACAGGTGCGTAATAGTATTGCGCACCCGATGAGAGCACTCACGGCACTTGAGTCGGCCTAACGGCGGCTAATCATACCGAGCAACGGCCAATACGACAAACGAGCAAATGTAGCAAAAGCTCCGCAGCGGTTCTGGTAAGCAGGTGCCAAGGTCCTAGGGGCTAGTAGGAGGTTACCTAAGTGGAGAAAGGTGCTCGGGGAGCTTGGGCGTTGCTGGAGCTCCACCGGTGTTGAAGAAGACGACAACGGCGGCAGAGAGCGACTCACGACGGGTCACCCCGAATCAACACAGGAGTTGACCAAGGAAATGTTTCAGGTAGCTTAGATGGCGCAAAGACCAAGGGAAACGACAATGGACTCACCGATTGTCAATTGATCGGGAGCGATTTCACCGAGAATTAGGGAAACTCAAAATCCGTATGCCCCTGTGATGCATGGACCAAATTGGTCGAGGGTACATCATGAGAACACTCAAGGGCTCGGGATGACGCAATTTACCGAGAGAAATTCTCACCGGAGTCGACGATGGCCTAAGGGCGTAGTTCCGGGCGTGCTCTGGACAAAGCGGGAGCACGAACTAGTCTTGGATCCTACACTCAATAGCAGAAGCTCCAGTGAGCGAAAATGGAAAGGCCATGGAAGGTAGTAGTCGATGGACGCAGCGGGTGGAAAATTTACCCGTGGGAGATGCACAAACGAGCTCCCCTCTCCTCAGCCACCGAGAGGAGAAGTGCGGAAGAAGGTGGGCATCCTGGGGTTTTGTTCAGGCCAGGGGACGGAAGGATAGGCGGCGTGAGTGGGCGAAACCCTGTGATTGGTAGCCAAGGGCGGTGCGACAACGCCGTTGTCGGACGTGCGCAGCATGCAATGGCCGCGTGGAGCACAGCTCCTGCGCGGGCCTAACCGAGGTGGAAGAAGGCCCTGTGGCGCGGGGGCGATCTGGGGCGTGCGATCGGGATCGGACGGTTCAAGTGAAAGGGGCGATCGGCCGGTCCGATCGCCCACTCAATCCAGGCTGTTGATCTCCAAATTGGACTGTCCAAGTAAAAGGGGCGATCGGCCGGTCCGATCGGCCTCTCAATCCAGGCCGTTGATCTCCAAATCGGACGGCTCCCAATCGGCGCGGGAGCTTTGGACCTAGCCGAAGGGTTACGCGATCTGGACCGTTAAGTTTCCATCGGACGGCTCACAATCGGCGCGGTCAATTGGTTGGGTCGAGCCAAGCCGGCTCGAGTCGGACTCTGACTCGGGTCTGAGTCTGAGGAATAGTGATTCCAGATTTTTAATTAAAAAGGCTGAGATGGTTTGGGAATTTCCGGAGGTAGCTGCACAGCTCTAAAAATTCTGAAGTTTTTACTGAGTGATCCTGATTTCAAGGTCAACTGTGCATAAATTTTCCAGAATTTTTTATGTAGTGAATTGCCCGCTAGAAAATTCGCAAGCTGCTGGATAGGGGGTTTGACCAGAGAGACAACAGGTTTGACCAGCCCTTAAGAAATAGCAAATAATTTCTAAAAATTATGAAATTTCTCAGGGAGGTTACCAGGATGACCAATAATTTAGGAAAAATATTTCCAGAGGATGATCACAAGGTTTGACTAGAATATCTTGAAATGCAACACTTCGAGTCAATAAACCAAATTGAATTTGAAGTCCACATTTCAAGGAGATAAATTCTAGAGAATTCAAATGACAACAAGGATGCATCTAAAAGTTTTAATTTATCCTCATTTTCATACATTTGAAACACAACCCTAGAGCTTTGGGATGTTACAAAGAGTAAATCTATAAGATTTTTAGAAGATGAGCAAGGAACCATTTGGTTTGATAAGCGTATATTTGTACCGGACCAGAAGGAGCTTAAGCAGCTGATAATCAAGGAAGTACATGAAACCTTATATTGCATTCACCCTAGAAACACTAAGGCGTATCAAGATCTCAAGGAGTTATATTGGTGACCTAACTTGAAGCATGAGATTTCAGAATATGTAGCATAGTTTGATGTTTGACAGCCAGTGAAAACTGAGCATCAGAGACCTGCTGGACTCGTGCAATATTTAAAGGTACCTGGATGGAAATAGGAAGAAATTGGTCTGGACTTTATCACCGGTCTGCCAAAAACAAGTGCTGGTTATGATTCCATCTGGGTAATTATAGATCGCCTAATAAAAGTTGCTCACTTCATTCCAGTCAAGACCACATACTTAGGAGACAGAATTGTAGAATTGTATATAGCAAAGATAGTGTGTCTGCATGGTGTACCAAAGAAGATTGTGTCAGATCGAGGATCCCAGTTCACCTCAAGATTCTAGCAGAAGCTGCATAGCATTGTGTGTACTAACCTAAATTTTAGTACAGCCTACCATCCACAGATAGATGGCCAAATAGAAAGAATAAATCAAATCCTGTAGGATATGTTGAGAGCATGTGCTCTAGCAAACAAGACTAGTTGGGATTAGAATTTGTCCTGTGCAGAGTTTTCATACAACAACAGTTATCAATCAAGTCTCCAAACGTCCTCTTTTGAAGCTCTTTATGGAAGGAAGTGTATAACTCCCTTGTATTGGACTGAATCAGGTGAAGGAAAAGTTCTTGGGCCAAAAATCCTGAAGGAAGCCGAAGATCAATTTTGGTCAATAAGAGAAAATCTGTGAACAACACAAACCAAGCAGAAGAGTTATGTTGATAACAGTCATCGAGACTTAGCTTTTGCACTTGGAGATCACATGTATCTGAAGGTGTCACCTCTCATAGGAATGCGCCATTTCAGAGTAAGCGGGAAGCTAGTACCGAGATACATCGGATCTTTTTCAGTTCTGGTCAGAAGAGGAGGAGTTGCTTACAAATTGGAACTCTCACCTGAGCTGTCAGATGTGCATGATGTCTTCCATGTGTCGCAATTGAAGAAGTGTCTACCTGTGTCAAAGGAGCAGATGTCGTTGGAAGCAGTGGATCTGCAGGAAGATCTCACCAACAAGGAACAACCCATCAAGATTTTGGAAGTAGCAGAGCACGTGATGAAAAGCAAGATCATCCATTTTCTGCAAGGTGCAGTGGAGTAATCACATTGAAGAGGAAGACAGCTGGGAGCGTGAAGAGGACCTGAAGGCTGAGTTTCCACACCTATTCCCTAGTCAACCCAAATCTCGGGGTCAAGATTCCCTTAAGGAGGAGGGTAGGTTTGTAACATTCCAATTTTTTGGATTTATTTTCTATTTTATAAAAATCGGTTTCAACCACCCTCTCGGTTTCGACCATACTCTTGGTTTCGACACACCCTCCAACCAAACCCTCCCACCAGGTCTCTCTCTCTTTTCTCTCGCTAATAGGCAGGGCCCACCTGTCAGCCCCTTCAGCTCTTCTCGGCCGCACCGCCGTTGGGCATTGCTGTGTTGTCACCACTCGTGCATCGTTGTAGCTCGTGTCGTGAGCCACATCGCTGCCTGTGCCACCTCGCCTCCCCGCATTTCCACGCACGTGTCGCCCACCGCTTCCACTCCCAGCACGCTCGGAATGCCTCGCTGCCCGAGTGCACTGCTCACCGTTGTGCATCGCTCACCCCCCCCTCTATAAAGTCCACACGCCGAACCTCATCCGCCCTATTCTCTGCCTCGTCCCCCTCTCCTTCACATCTCTCCGTGCCACCCACGTCACCTTTACAACCTCCTCCTCTTTCCTTTCCCCCCTCTTCCCTCTCCATTCCCTTTGTGTTCGCAGGAATCAGAAACTTTTCGCTGTCGTGCCCATGCTGCGCTGTCATCGATTGCCCCGCTACCGTCGATGCTCCATCATCATCTTCTACACCAATGAGATTGATGTCATGTGATCTAGTGTCGAACCCGGGAACGAAGGATCCCGAATTCTCTGTGTTCATACACTAGTCCAGGATTTCCAGTGTACACAGTCACAAAAAATGTTATCACAAACATATCCAGCGTGTTTATTAATAAGCATAGAGTTTATTACAATTTGGGCCTGAGGCCAAATAAAACATTAAGTGGAAGCAAAATATAATGGTAGGCCACACGATACGCCACAGGCAAATCGTCTGGAGGTCGCTGCCTAAACGTCCTGCTCCTCACCTTCCGGATAGTAGTCTTCTCCTGAATAATAATATTCAGCAAGAGTGAGCACTACAACTGTGCTCGCAAATTACACCCAATACAGAATTTATAATGCATGCATAAGTTATTCAAAGGAAGGTTGTATGGTTTATTTGCGTAATTCAGCATTTTTGGGTTTTAAATAATTATACTAAGTTTCAAGGACAAATTTTATTCCATAGCTAAAATCAGATTTTAAAATTTGATCATTTTATAGTGGATAACCTCCATATGAAACATGGTGAAGGATACCCTCCTATCACAAGGCTACCCACCCAAATTTTACCACAAGGATTAACCATCCTCAAATCATGTCCAAAGTTATTTTAAAACCAAAACAAAATCTAACTTAGAGTGGCTTTGCTCAGCATGTCCATGACCGTGGATACGTCTATTCGAATAGATTTACACTCTGCAGAGGGGTACAACTTTACCCACACGAGATAATTTGCTCGTTATGTCGGCCAATGCACGCTTCCTTAGGCGTGTGACTAGGCAATTATCACAAGGCGTTTCCAATGCACTACCTCACTATTAATATGCCCGCTAAGGTTTCACTTCCATTAGGCTAGCCACCTACTGGAAGCCCCCTCTTGCGCCAAGTGGGAATAAAGTCTAACCGACACCCACACAACAAAAATGGCATAAACAATAATGAGGTAAGACAAATTATTAAGCCTAGTTCTGCCCATACAGAACATGTGGTAGTACGGTGGGGCTTTGCAAGATGCGGCTCAAAGACCGGTCCTTAACCTACTTGGGCAACTTTCAATAAAAACCCTGGGCCTCAATCCTATCCAGATGAGCCCGTGCATAAACCTGCACCCACCAACGGTCCATTTTTGCCCAAGTACAAACCATTTTCTTTTATTTTTATTATTTTCAAAGACATTTGCAAAAGTCCACCATGACATAACAATGTCATAGGCTTTTTATCAAATTTTGAAGTTTTGGCTAAATTCTCCCAAAATCAAATATTTCCTGGTCTAAGCATTTGCTAAGCATATATTTATTTTTAAATTCATTTGACTAAGGTGACAAGGAATTGGTAATACAACATTCAAATGTGGTTGTACAAAGGAATTGGAATAATTAAATATTTAAAACAGGAATTTAAAATAATTAAATACAATTATGCATGCAATAATAATTTAAAACAGAAACTAAATAATTTTAAATACTAGGGGTAAAATGGTCAATGGTGTAACTTGCCTTGTTCAAAATCTTGGTATTCTACTTCTTCAATAGGATCAAGCTCTCCGGAGTCGTCAAAATCTATACACGAGAATAATCCAAATTCAAACAGAATTCAAAAGAACTCAAATAAATTCAAATGAAAATACAAATTAACTCCAAATTAAATAATTTTGGTTTAGTTAGCTAGATCTTGATTTTCTACAAATTTAGAAATTTGAATCACCTAAATCGGAGTTTGTATGAAGAAATACGAGCTCCTGGAAGTTTAAAACCTAAATTAAATCCTAAAAATCAGAATTTCCGAATTTCCCGAATTAAATTTGTAAAGGAAATTCCATTTATTGCGCAAGCATGCATCAGCAGCACTGTTCACAGAGGCTGACAAGTGGGCCCGCACAGTATGGACTGAGTCCACAGCGAGGCACAAGTCCACGGTGGACTTGGTGCACAAAGACAAGGCGGCGAGGAGGCCGTGGCCGGGCGCGGGCGTGCCAGTCTTGGCGTCCACGCTGATCGCCACGCACGCCGCAGGGTCGTGGCACCGGTGTGGCGCCGAGGTGGCGAGCCACGCTGGCGCCGGGGACGGAGGAGCACGGAGCCGAGGGCACCGGCGAACGGCGGCAAGCGGCTCCGGCGATGGGCGCAAAAGAATCGTGGAATGCTATCGAGGCGATGCGCGCTACCGGCGGCAAGGGTGGCCGGAGAGTGGTCGGCGACGGTGAGAGGCGGCGAGGAGTTTCGGTTGTCGGCGGGGAGGGTGCTCCGGGGGTGCTTTGGCGACGAGAAGGCGCGCTCGAGGATCGCCGGAGGGCTGCCGATGCTGAGCGGCCGAGGTAGCCGGGAGGGCTTGCTGTCGCCGGAATCGAAGAAGAGGGAGCTTCGGCCGCTGACGGGGAAACTTCAATTGCCGGCGAGAGGGGACGAGCGAGGCTACGGGAGGTGGGGGAATGGGATGCAGGAGAGAGGCTTGAATGGGGCACCTTTTATAGGCGAGGGGGAGGCCGGGAGGCGAGGTTAGCGCACGGCGTTAATGGCGGCGGAGTCGGGCGCGGGGGCGTTACCGGCGTTAAGAAGGGGTGGTAATGCCGGGGGTGAATGTGGCGGAGTAAGGGGGAGTTAACGCGCGTGATGGCGAGTGAAGAGAGGGAGGGAATCGCGGGAGTGGAGAGCTCCGAGGCGAGCGGCAATGGCGGCGAGTGCGACGGGCGCGCGGGGAAGAAAGCGGGGAGGAAGAAGCACAGTGCGAGGGCCCACCTGTCGGCGAGACAGAGAGAGAGAGAAGAGCGCGGGGTGGATTGATTTCGGCCGTCCGATTCCGATCGGACGGCCCGCATCAATCGTGTACTGTGGAGAATTGGTCGAGACGCCAAGACAAGGTCGGGCTTCGCCCAAGATCTTTGTCGAGATTTTAAATTCTTTTTCTAATTTATTTAATCCTAGGAATTCAAATAAGCTTTAGAAAATAGCAAATAAAGTCCAAAATTTTTGAGAGAATTCACAGAAATTCTATGAGGCATTCTTGTAATACCCCGAAGGTGATTCGGCTTATTAGAAGAAGTTTCGGAAGAGGGAGCTAATCGAAAAACCAGAATCATCTTTTCACCGGGGGGTTTTCTGTAATTTCACGGCAACCTGGGCCTGGGCCACAGCCCAGGAGGGGCCCATGTGGTGGCTGGCCATAAGGGGGGGGGGTTCCCACCCCCAAACCCTAAACTCCACATTTCTCTCCCCCTCCCCCCCCTTTGGAGCCGCCGCCACCTTTCCCCTTTGCTGTGCGCCAGCTTGTACATCGATTTTGGGTAAGATGCGTTCGTTTTCTCTCGTGTCTATCTCTTAGAAAGTTGTAGGTATTGTTCTTAGCTTTCCATAGCCACCGAGATCACGTGATTCCGCCTTACGGTTTAGGAGATATGATTTTTTTAGTGCGCGCTGTTCTGTCTGTCTGACGAGAAGGATCTGTCGGCTTGATCCTAGGTTTTGATTTAGTTAGAGGCATTTCCAGAACCTCCACCCCAATAAGTTATTGTATCCCTTTAAATTATATTTCAAAGCTGATAAAGATCATCTCCATTGGATCTGTATAATGAAAGTTATGATATTTTCTTTACCACTGTTCTGAATTCTGGGCAGATAAATGTTAGCGTTTTCATCTATTGTTTAGACTACTTTAGAGGCCGAATCTGGGGTTTTGTCCTTCTAGTGTTTTATTCCTGGGAACGTTAGCTTTCTTTTGGCACCACGATCAGGAAAATCTGATCTGTAGTTTGGCAGATATGAATTTTTGATTGCGATCTGTTCAGTCTGCCTGAAAACTGGGGTCAGTAGGTTTGTCCCTCGGTTTTGTTCAAATTAGGGGCCGAATTAGAACCTTCACCCAAATAAGTTATTGTAGTTCTCGAATTTATCTTTCCACGTTGATAAGGATCATTCTCATTGGATCAGTAGGCTAAAAGTTACGCCGTTTTCTTTATTACTGATCTGTATTCTGGACAGACGTAGATGGGTTGTGTTTAACTGATAATTTGCCCTCTGTTTTGGCCGAATCAGGGGATTCCGTCAACTAATGTTTTGTAGCCTGATCAGTTAAGAATCAGTGAGCACTGGTTTCATGTCTTTAGAGTTACAGACAATTAATGGTGAATTTTCTCGCACGACGCCGAAGTTAGGTAATCTGGACTTTTGTGTAGAGGATCAAATTGAACCTTTTGTTTGGTTGGTTTGGTTAGAGATTGTGGGAGGGCACGTGTAACACTGCTGCACTCGGTTGTCCTCATATCGATCATTTTATATTGTAGGCGGTGAAGCGGTGAGTGGAGAGGTACCTCGCCACCTCCCAAACCGCTGTGTTGGCGAGCAGTAAGTAACTTGTATACTATGATTGATGCATTATGTGATGTGTGAATGAATGATTATATTTGTCCGTATTTGTAGATGAATGCCATGTGTATCTTTTCATTTATGAGTACTATTCAATCTTGCCATGGGATCACATCATGACATGCATAAATTACCTTTGTAAGACCCATCAATTCCAAAGATGGGCACTTGAAAATCCCATCAATTCCGAATGGGTACGTGAGTCCACCATTCCAATGTGGGCCACGTTACGTGAGTCCACCATTCCAATGTGGGCCACGTTGGACGGCCGTATGAAACGTTCTTCATACGGTTACTTTAAGTGAACATCGACGGGTGTTTCACTCGCTATACCGGTATATGCTGCGATATGTCCAATTCCTTCAATGCATCATTTCACATCATCCATTCGTAAAGTTGTTTCCAATCAATGTTCAAGTTATGATTGTGATAAATTGTTCATGGTATGTTTGATTGTTACATACAAGTACTTGCTAAGTCTTTGGCTCATTCTTGCTTTGTTGTTTTATTTAGGTAAATGACAAGGAAGAATGATCTCGTGGAGGGTAGTTCAACACGATGCACTCACTACCATAATCCAAATATTTTGAGAACTTTTATTGTCGTTATTTATGTCTTGTGTTGAATTGTAATAAGCCATTTTGGTCATAACTACCGTATCCCTCTGAATTGTTTATTTCTATTTCGTTGATTAAACATGATGATGAATCCTTGTTTCCGTATATCCTTATTAACTCCTTCACCTTGTCATGCGTTTTGATGTTATTATTCTAAAGAGTAGTGATTGTAGGTGACATCTTGACTTCCTTATAGTCAGGGTGTTACAATTCTGGACTTAAATAAAATAATTACAACTCTTAGTTGGTAATATATTTTGCACATAAATTATTTTAGCTTTAAAATACTTAGGGAAAAGTTTTTAAAATTTCCAGAAAATCCACAAAAATAATTAGAGTCTTATTTTCAACTGAAATTGAGATTTTGGGCTGTTACAAACCTACCCCCCCTTAAAGGGAATCTCGACCCCGAGATTCAGTTTGGGTTAGCAAAGAGGTGGGGGTACTCGGCTCTTAAAATTTCTTCTCGCTCCCAGGTAGCTTCTTCTTCTGAATGATTGCTCCACTGAACCTTACAAGAACGAATGACTTTGCTTCTGGTGACGCGTTCTGCCATATCGAGAATCTTGATTGGTACTCCACATAGGTGAGATCTTCCTGAAGATCGATGTTCTCTAGCGGTGTTTCTTCTGTTGGTACTCTGAGACATTTCTTTAATTGGGATACATGGAAGACATTGTGAACAGCTGACAGAGTTGTTGGTAGTTCCAACTGATAAGCAACTTCACCTCTCTTTGCCAAAATCTTATAGGGTCCGACAAATCTGGGTGCGAGTTTTCCTTTAGTCTGGAATCTCCTCACTCCTCGGAGTGGAGTTACCTCGAGATAGACAAAATCTCCCATCTCAAGGATAGTTCTCTCCGACGATTATCGGCATAACTGCTTTGTCGGGATTGAGCTACTTTCAGACGCTCTCTTATTGCTTTTACCTTACTTTCACCTTCTTTTATCAATTCGTCCAAGAATTGGTGTTCTCCTACTTGATCCCAAAGGAGAGGGGTTCTACACTTTCTACCATACAATGCTTCAATGGCGACATCCGTAGGCTAGCTTGAAAGTCGTTGTTGTAGGAAAATTCTGCATAGGGTAAATTCTTATCCCACTTCTTCCGTAATCTATAGCACAAGCTCAAGCATATCTTCTAGGACCTAATTTACACGCTCGTCCGCCATCTGCTTGGGGATGATATGTCAGGTCAAGTTGAGCCCGGTTCCCAAAGCTTCATGTAGACTCGCCAAAATCTTGATGTGAATCGCGAACCTCCATCGGACACAATTTTCTTGGGTATACCATGTAGACAAACGATCCTGGCCATGTACAATTCTGCTAACTTATTACTTCTGTAAGTGGTTTTGACTGGAATAAAATGAGCCACTTTTGTTAATCGGTCAATTATCACCCAAATGGAATCACATCCTGTTTGGGTCCTAGGAAGTCCGGTGATAAAATCCATACCAATCTCCTCCCATTTCCACTGGAATTGGTAATGGTTGTAACAATCCGCAGGTCTCTGATGTTCTGTCTTAACACGCTGACATACATCACAACGTGCAACAAACTCAGCGATCTCTCGCTTCATACTGACCCACCAATACTTTTCCTTCAGATCCTGGTATATCTTGGTACTCCCGGGATGGATAGAGTAAGGTGATTCTTGAGCTTCTTTCAGAATCAGTTGTCTTGTTTCACGATGATTAGGTACACAGATGCGGTTGCCAAATCATACTGTGCCTTGCTCGCCTTCGTAAAATCTCGGGCTTTGCCTCTTCTCATGTTCTTCATGATTTCTTTGATGTCTTCGTCTTCTAATTGTTTCTCTCTGATCTGAGCTTGTATGGTTGGTTGGACTTCCACTGTGTTGATACAGCCTTGATTGACAATTTCCAGGTTCAGATGCTTCAGTTCTTCATACAATTCTGGTTGATTTTCTTGAACTAACACCGTGTTGCAGTATGCCTTCCTACTCAGAGCATCTGCTACCACGTTGGCTTTACCCGGGTGATAATGAATTCCAAGGTCATAATCCTTTATCAGCTCTAACCATCTTCTTTGCCTGAGATTTAGTTCTGACTGGGTGAAGATATATTTCAGACTCTTATGATCTGTGAAAATCTCACAGCGGTTACCAATGAGATAATGCCGCCAGATTTTCAAAGCATGCACAATTGCCGCTAACTCTAGATCATGAGTTGGATAATTTCCTTCATGTGGTATTAACTGACGGGATGCATAAGCCACGACCTTTCCTTCCTGCATCAGTACACATCCAAGTCCCTGGCGAGATGCGTCACAGAAAACTTCAAAATCCTTACGATATCCGTAAGACTAGCATCGGGCGTAGACTAGTCTTTTCTTCAGCTCTTGGAAACTATGTTCACATGCACTTTTCCATTCAAATTTCTTTTCCTTCTTCAGTAGTTGAGTCATGGGTTTGGCGATCTTGGAGAAACTTTCAATGAATCTGCGGTAATACCCAGCTAATCCGAGAAAACTTCTCACTTCGTGATGACTTGGGTTGCTTCCAATCCATTACTGACTTCAACCTTTGAGGGTCTCATGCAACTCCTCCCGCCGACACAATGTGTCCAAGAAAACCCACTTGATCGAGCCAAAATTCACTTTTGCTGAATTTGGCATAAAGTTGGTGTTCTCAGAGTTTGTCCAAAATAATTCTGAGATGTTTTTCATGCTCTTCCACATCTCTTGAGTAGATGAGAATATCATCTATGAATACCACCACAAACTTATCCAAGAATTCCATGAACACTTTGTTCATCATATTCATGAAATAAGTAGGGGCATTTGTTAGTCCAAATGACATCACTGTGAACTCGTACAGTCCATATCTAGTGGTGAAGGTCGTCTTGAATATCTTCTAGTCGATTTTTAATCGATGGTAGGTGACCTTAAATCAATCTTGAGAAAATATCGCCCTTTAAGTTGATCAAACATGATCATCTATCCTAGGTAACTGGTACTTGTTTTTGATTGTTACCTCGTTGAGTGATCTATAGTGCACACACATTCTCATACTATTGTCTTTCTTTTTGACAAATAGTACTGGAGCTCCCCAAGGCGATGAACTCGGTTGAATGTAACCTTTACTCTGTAGTTCTTCGATCTGCTTCTTCAACTCTGCTAGATCATTGGCTGGCATTCTGTAGGGTCGCTTCGAAATTGGAGCAGTCCCTGGAACTAAATCAATTAAAAACATTATGTCCCGGTCCGGTGGCATACCAGGTAAGTCCTCCGAAAAAACATATGGATATTCTTGTTCCACGGGTATATCTTCCAGTTTTACTTCCTTTAAACTGGTCAAGATAGAACTTCTTCCCGTAGAAGTCTTGGGTCGGAACTCTACTGAAATCCCTTGTTCATTAGTGAGGTTGATAGATCTACTAGCACAATCTATCCTGCCTTGATTTTTTGCAAGCCAGTCCATTCCAAGGATTACGTCCAATCCTTGCGAACGCAAGACTATTAAATTTGCCGAGAAAGTAACTCCAGAGATTTCCAAGGTATGGTTTGGGCAAAAGAAACTAGCTCTCATTTCTGAGCCCGGGGAATGAATTAACATGGGGTTAACTAAGGGGGAGGTAGATAACCCATACTTTTCCACAAACTTATTTGACACAAAAGAATGCGAAGCTCCGGAATCAAATAAAACTGATGCTGATACTGAATTGACAAGGAACATACCAAGAACAACATCTTGTGCTGCATAGGCTTCCTCTGCGGTGACGTGATTCACACGTCCCTTCATGAACTGACCAGCTGGTCTTGAGGGACCGCCAGAGACCAAGCTCCGGAGTTGGCTTGACGGGGTGGCGTCACGCTTCTTGGGACACTTATTGGCATAGTGACCCAACTCGCTGTGTGAAAGCAAGTGATTCTCGCCGTGGAAATAGCTGGCTTGCTGAATCGACCTCCGATGAACTACTACGGAATCCGGAGTATTTGGCGCGACCGAGCCGAACTCGGTGTAGTAGATCGGAATCTTCCCGCCGAGGTGGTCGAGACTGAGTGAACGAGGCTTGGGCAGTCCTCCTGAGTTAAACTTCTGAGCGGCCATCCTCCGCTTACGGTTCTCCATTTCTTGATGTTTGCCTTCCTGGCGTATGGCCTTATTTACTAACTGCTGAAAGTCGGTGAAATCCTGAGAAATCAAACGAACAGAGAGTTCGTCGTTCAACCCTTCCAGAAACCGCTCTTGCCTGTCTTCATCTTTGGCTACATCCTCGGGGGCATAGCGAGCATGTTGGTTGAACTTATGCAGATACTCGCCGACTGAACGGTTTCCTTGACGAAGGGAGCGAAACTCTTTCTTCTTTAGTGCAATCATGCCAGATGGAATGTGAGATCGGCGAAAAGCTTACATGAACCCATCCCATGTGATTTCTTGGGCATTAGCATGGGACATGCTGAAGTTATCCCACCATTCTGATGCGGGACCAATCAACTGATGAGAGGCAAACAAATCTTTCTCACGATCTGTGCACTGAGCAATATCCAGCTTCTTACCAATAGCCCTGAGCCAATCATCTGCGTCCATGGGTTCCGTGCTACTAGAAAACGCCGGGCGGACGATCCTCATGAACTCGACAAAGTCACTCTTGCGGGAGGTGGAGGAGCATGATGGGTCACGACGCTTGAGTACTCGTTATCGTGGAGAGACTGGGCTAGTAATTCAATCAGATGAGTTTGATTGGCCATCATTTGGCGCCAGTCGGGGGCTTCAGTTGGAGGAGGTGGTGGCTGTTGAACTGGGTTTTCTTGATAATCAGCATTCTCATTTCCTTGTCCTCTGGTGCTGACACTTCCAGTGCGGGTGGTCACCATCTGGTGGACTCTTCATAGATTAGACAAGAGAGACAGGAATTTCTAAGGGTATAGGTCTACAATAGCCCAAAATCAACAAACGCAAGACAAGAACACTTCGGCAAAATAATTTATTTTATTTTATTAATTCATTATGGCTACCACAAAGGTATTGTAGCTCATAATTCGCAACTAAAGGAAATTTTAAGGACATATCTATGGTGTTACTGGGGTATAATCTGGTTCACTAGAACTAGCCTCGCCTAGCTTGTAGTAGGCCAGTTCCTTTTCTGCAGTCTTCAACTTTTCTTCTGCGTCTTGTAATTTCCCTTGTATGAGAGATAGCTCATCTAGGGTATTCCCGTAGGCATAATCCATGGCTCTAGCCGATCCACCGATGAGTGAGATCGGGATGTCTTCATCTCTAGTTGAGCGAAGGTACTTGTCATGCCGGGTTGGAATGTGCATCGGTAATAGTGGAACCCAAAGGTCGTTGAGGCGATGATTGTAGATGTAGCGAAGTCGGCGGGTTGCTTCCTCGTCAGATCCTCGATGCCTTCGCGAAGGTGTCTCGTCGCATTGGGGCATCAAGATATGGAAGTCCGTGTTCGTGACAAAGTTGGAGTAGAGGATCACTTCTACCCTTCACCGATCCTCGATTTCCTACCTTATACTTGTATCCTTGATACGCCGCCTTTCTTCAAAGTCCAAGTGTCGCATGATCTTCCGAGAACCATGCCCAATGACCAAGAAAGACACCATGGGAAATGGCATTCGTAACTTCAGCCATCTACAATTTTTGAGAAGGAGACGAGTTAATAAATATTTTTCAAGAGAAAAGTTGAGAAATGACTCCAGAAGACCAAGTTATTTTTAATTTTCAAAAATAAATCCTTAAGGGTTTGATTTCCTTCTAGGTCACGACCTACAGTCGATATGGCTCTGATACCACTTTTGTCGAACCCGGGAACGAAGGATCCCGAATTCTCTCGTGTTCATACACTAGTCCAGATTTCCAAAGGTACACAGTCACAAAAAATGTTATCACAAACATATCCAGCGTGTTTATTAATAAGCATAGAGTTTATTACAATTTGGGCCTGAGGCCAAATAAAATATTAAGCGGAAGCAAAATATAATGGTAGGCCACACGATACGCCACAGGCAATCGTCTGGAGGTCGCTGCCTAAACGTCCTGCTCCTCACTTCCGGATAGTAGTCTTCTCCTGAATAATAATATTCAGTAAGAGTGAGCACTACAACGTGTTTCATAAATTACACCCAATACTGTAATTTATAATGCATGCATAAGTTATTCAAAGGAAGGTTGTATGGTTTATTTGCGTAATTCAGCATTTTTGGGTTTTAAATAATTATACTAAGTTTCAAGGCACAATTTTATTCCACAGCTAAAATCAGATTTTAAAATTTGATCATTTTATAGTGGATAACCTCCATATGAAACATGGTGAAGGATACCCTCCTATCACAAGGCTACCCGCCCAAATTTTACCACAAGGATTAACCATCTTCAAATCATGTCCAAAGTTATTTTAAAACCAAAACAAAATCTAACTTAGAGTGGCTTTGCTCAGCATGTCCATGATCGTGGACACGTCTATTCGAATAGATTTACACTCTGCAGAGGGGTACAACTTTACCCACACGAGATAATTTGCCCGTTATGTCGGCCAATGCACGCTTCCTTAGGCGTGTGACTAGGCAATTATCACAAGGCGTTTCCAATGCACTACCTCACTATTAATATGCCCGCTAAGGTTTCACTTCCATTAGGCTAACCGCCTACTGGAAGCCCCCTCTTGCGCCAAGTGGGAATAAAGTCTAACCGACACCCACACAACAAAAATGGCACAAACAATAATGAGGTCAGACAAATTATTAAGCCTAGTTCTGCCCATACAGAACATGTGGTAGTACGGTGGGGCTTTGCAAGATGCGGCTCAAAGACCGGTCCTTAACCTACTTGGGCAATTTTCAATAAAAACCCTGGGCCTCAATCCTAACCAGATGAGCCCGTGCATAAACTGCACCCACCAACGGTCCATTTTTGCCCAAGTACAAACTATTTTCTTTAATTTTTATAATTTTTAAAGACATTTGCAGAAGTCCACCATAACATAACAATGTCATAGGCTTTTTATCAAATTTTGAAGTTTTGGCTAAATTCTCCCAAAATCAAATATTTCCTGGTCTAAGCATTTGCTAAGCATATATTTATTTTTAAATTCATTTCACTAAGGTGACAAGGAATTGGTAATACAACATTCAAATGTGGTTGTACAAAGGAATTGGAATAATTAAATATTTAAAATAGGAATTTAAAATAATTAAATACAATTATGCATGCAATAATGATTTAAAACAGAAACTAAATAATTTTAAATACTGGGGGCAAAATGGTCAATGGTGTAACTTGCCTTGTTCAAAATCTTGGTATTCTACTTCTTCAATAGGATCAAGCTCTCCGGAGTCGTCAAAATCTATACGCGAGAATAATCCAAATTCAAACAGAATTCAAAAGAACTCAAATAAATTCAAATGAAAATACAAATTAACTCCAAATTAAATAATTTTGGTTTAGTTAGCTAGATCTTGATTTTATACAAATTTAGAAATTTGAATCACCTAAATCGGAGTTTGTATGAAGAAATACGAGCTCCTGGAAGTTTAAAACCTAAATTAAATCCTAAAAATCAGAATTTCCGAATTTCGCGAATTAAATTTCTAAAGGAAATTCCATTTATTGCGCAAGCATGCATCAGCAGCATTGTTCACAGAGGCTGACAAGTGGGCCCGCACAGTATGGACTGAGTCCACAGCGAGGCACAAGTCCACGGTGGACTTGGTGCAAGACAAAGGCGAGGGGAGGTCGTGGTCCGTGGCGTGGTCGTGGTTTGGCGCTCCACGCGACCGCCACGCACGCCTGTGGGGGTCAGTGGCGCCGGTGTGGCGCCGAGGTGGCGAGCCACGCCGCCGGGAGGGAGGAGCACGGAGCCGAGGGCACCGCGAACGGCGGCGGCGTGGCGTGCTCGGCGATGGGCGCAAAAGAATCGGGAATGCTATCGAGTGCGCGCGCTACCGGCGATGGCGAAGGGTGGCCGGAGAGTGGTCGGCGACGTGAGAGGCGGCGAGAGTTTGGTTGTTGGCGGGAGGGTGCTCCGGGGTGCTTTGGCGACGAGAAGGCGACTCGAGGATCGCCGAGGGTGCTGATGCGGTGGAGCGGCCGAGGTGGTCGGGAAGGCTTGTCGTCACGGAATCAAGAAGAGGGAGCTTCGCCACCGACGGGAAACTTCAATTGCCGGCGAGAGGGTACGAGCGAGGCTACGGGAGGTGGGGGAATGGGATGCAGGAGAGAGTGCGCAGCCGGGGGCACCTTTTATAGGCAGGGGGAGGCCGGGAGGTGAGGTTAGCGCGGCGCGCATGGCGGCGAGTCGGGCGCGGGCGTACGGCGCTAAGAAGGGGTGGTAATGCCGGGGTGAATGCGCGGAGTAAGGGGGAGTTAACGCGCGTGATGGCGAGTGAAGAGAGGGAGGGAATCGCGGGAGTGGAGAGCTCCGAGGCGAGCGGCAATGGTGGCGAGTGCGACGGGCGCGCGGGGAAGAATGCGGGGAGGAAGAAGCACAGTGCGAGGGCCCACCTGTCGGCGAGACAGAGAGAGAGAGAAGAGCGCGTGGTGGATTGATGTTGGCCGTCCGATTCCGACGGACTACCGTGATCAATCGTGGTGCGGGAGAATTGGGTCGAGACGCGACAAGGTTGGGCTTCGCCCAAGATCGCTGTTTAGATTTCAAATTCTTTTTCCAATTTATTTAATCCTAGAAATTCAAATAAGCTTTAGAAAATAGCAAATAAAGTCCAAAATTTTTGAGAAAATTCACAGAAATTCTATGAGGCATTCTGGACTTAAATAAAATAATTACAACTCTTTGTTGGTAATAGATTTTGCACATAAATTATTTTAGCTTTAAAATACTTAGGGAAAAGTTTTTAAAATTTCCAGAAAATCCACAAAAATAATTAGAGTCTTATTTTCAACTGAAATTGAGATTTTGGGCTGTTACATCTAGCTAGTGCGCGCACCTACCTGAGCTTCGCCGCCACAACTCTTCGTCGCCACTGGCCACCTTCTTATGCCTCACCTTCGAGACGATGAGCACATGGTTCGCCTTCCATCCCTCACTCCGTGCACGCCGCCGCTGCCGACCAGGCAGTCAAAACCACCTTTCAACTAGTTAGTTGAAATCTCATTCTGACCACATGTAGTCGAACCTCCTTCTAACTAGGTAGTCGAAACCTCCTTCCCACCATTGGTAGTCGAACCTCCTTCCGAGGGCTCAATCTCCATTGTTAGAGCTTCGATTTCAAAGATTCAATTTTCCAAAATTCATCTAATTTTAGTACCATTCTTTTGGTTCTAGTTTGGTAATTTCTTGGATTTTATTTGCAATTGTTTTATTTATTTGGCTCTTTTTGCACGTATAGATTATGGCGTTTCTGAATAGTTCTTGGGCCCAATGACTAGAGCATCTCAACACTTCAATGAAGTAAAATCATAGAACTTTGATCATATCGTACCCAGTTTATAAAATTATATTGATTTATATCAACATGCATTGCTAGTTTTATAAACACTGCTTTTGGGAATAGATAAAGTCCTCTTCGACGTTATGCCACCTTGAATATTTGCTATTGACATGTACCCTTGAATGACATAAATCCTTGCTCACCATAGGCTGGGTAATCTTAGTTGGACATTATTGTACTACCAACATGGGTGTGTATTATGCTTAGTAATGTTTTAGTTATGCGATGGTCTCTCGATCATATGATTCAATGATAATAAACTTGATTTATGATATATGGAATCGTTAGGGCCACTGTTGATAAAATTTGTTGTGTCATGGCAAGGGTTGTCATTTGGTCGGGTTAAACTAAAAATAATTTCACTTAGGCGAATGATCGTGTAGTAAAGGGAGTGTGGGAAACCCATTTGGGATGAGGACGTTTCGCCTCAGTAGTCACTAAGGACTTAACTTTATGCGCTATTGATATGGGCCTTACCGTACAACCACATGTCTATTTATTTGGTATACCTAGCCAACTAATTAGTAATGTTTCGAGGTGGTTCTATTTGGGTTGATAAGCGGCACAAGAGGGGGCCCAGAATGGCAAATCCTTAGCGAGCAGAGCCGAGTCAAAACAGAGCTTTGTAAAAGCCTTGTGATAATCTCTTAGTCGCACACCTCGAAAGTGTGTGAGCGGACAGTATAAGATGATTATCTCTTGTAGGTCAAGCTGTACAATCTCTGCAGAGTGTAAAACTATTCGAATATCTATGTCCCTAGTTATGGACAATACCGGTTATTTCACACGAGTGGTAGATTTTCTCAAAAATGATTGGTTGGATGGATACAAGTAGTTGGTTTTGGTTGATGGTTGGGAAGTGAACATGATGTTCACTAGATGTTTGAAAAGAAGATAATACTTATGTATTTAATCTTTTAAATTATGCTTTCAATCTACTTAATGTATTTACTATCAATTCTGATTTCTGCAAAATAGCCATAAAGCTATCCTTATTCAAGCCTTGCATTAATACTATTTGTATACATTTCCTTACGACTTGCTGAGTACTTTAAAGTACTCACGGCTTTCCACCACTTGTTGATCAGTCACCAAAGAAGAACCAGGGAGCACCGAGTTCTGTGAGGAAGATTACTTCGAATACTACGCGAACTAGGTCGCGTCCTCCACTTAATTTCCTGTGGGCATTTGGGATGTTTACCACAAGGCATTTTGGTTTTCCACTGCAAGTTCATCTTTTGTTGCTAAGCTCTACGTGGTAATCTCTGTACGACTTGACCATAAGGTCCTTTGCTACTAAGTAATATTAATTTGTCTACTTCTTAGCTACCTTGTTTTATGGACATGTTTTCATCGATGTTGTAAACTATGTGGACTAGCTACTGATCATAGAACTAGTTTAGAATACATAGAGGGCTCCGGTCCAGCAGCCCAGGGTCCCGACAAGTAGCCAACTCTTCGCTAAAGGGAAAATCAAACTTTTTCAAGCTCTCAGTGTGACCCACATCTTGATCACACGAGGACTGACCGGGTTGCCCTTCGACGGCCTACAAGAAAATAATACCTTGGAGGTATTAAACCTCTTTGCCGTTGCTTGATCCTGAAACATACCCTTCAGAACTACAATCTTATTGTAAGCGTTTGTGGTCTCATATTGCTTTTGAAGCTCATAGTTCATTGTTGCAAGCATTAGGAAGTGCACACCGGCTGCGCCATTGCAATACTTCTCATAAGCATTCTTTTCAGTTCGAGTAGCATCAGCATTCGGTTCCTCGGGATAGGGACCCTCTAAAACATATTCCTTCTTTTCTTGTTTGAGAACATTTCTCAGATTATGAAACCAGTCAATAAAGTTGGTTCCATTCAGCTTTTCTTTCTCCAGAACTGATCGTAAATTAAAGTTAGGTGCATAAAAAGTAGTAGGTGCCATGATGTACAACAGAAATATATGCAAAGATTTAGCAGTATGTTTATGTAAGATCTTCTATTAGACACTCATATTGGTGGTCATGTTCGACCAGTCTACGACCAGCTCGTATCTCCGTACGACTAGTGGGGACCTAGTCGTATCACCATACAACAAGTCCGGACCTAGTCGTATCACCATACGACTAGTCTGGATCTGGTCGTATCACTATACGACCAGTCCATGCCTGGTCAAACTTGATAATCAACAGTCAATAAAAGATACTCCCACTATATGTTCTAAACTATGTTTCCCTCAAACATCATATAGTGAGTTCAAGATCCAAAAATTATTAAGTCCTAGTAAGCTATGGCATCACTTCTAGAAACCTAGTGAGTTTAGGTAGGCAACCTCTTGCCAATCATATCACATACGACTCTTGTCTGTTGTGCGACATCTCTATACCCCAGCAACCAACAGTACCATACCCCAAGTCCCAAAACTATTTTTATAACCTTGTTAAGATAAACCAATACTATGCATATGGGTGTCCGACACTCACCCCATGTTATTAAGATAGTTAACAGCACCCTACTATGGTAGGCCCACTAATTAACGATCAAAATCGTGATGGTCGCAGCAATTGGAAAGGCACCAAATTAACTTAATTTTTCTTGAAGGATGCTATTCTACCATGTTAAAACATCTAATGATAAAACATCTAATGATAAAACATGATCAAATAGCAAGACAGGAATAAACATTCACAGATAATCATATTAAACTATGAAATAGTATGGCCCTTAACATGATGATCTCCATCACCATGCTTCATGTATTCCGACTATCATGCTTGAAGTCTTCGACCATATTCATTGTAGTGTCCCGCTTTTTTAGAGATTTTCAAAAATTTAAAAGAGAACCATTTGCTTTTAATTGCCAAAAGCTTAATTGGGAATTTCAGAATCAATTGCAGTTTAATAAGAATTAATCAAACTTCAATTAAAGTTGGTTTAATTGAGTTTTCTGGTATTTAAAATCAATAGTATTATTTTAAGTGTTTTCTTGAATTTTCTTGTATTTTAAAAATGGTTTTCCTTTTACCCGAAATTAGAAATTATTTTATTTGCAAAATAAAAAGAAAAATTAAAGTTAAAAGTATTTTTATTAAGTCCAGAATAATTCAAAGAATTTCTGTTAATTTTTCTAGAATTTTTGGACTCTATTTGTTATTTTCTAATTTGCCTTTTGATTTGTTGGAATTTCTGGAATTCAAAAATCCTTAAACATTCATTTCACTGTGCGTGGGCCGAATCTCTTCGGCCCATCACTGTTCTCCCCGGCCCGGCATGCCTCCCGCGGCCCGCCTCCGCTCCGCCGGCCCATCTCCCTTCTCCCGACGCTCGACCGCTCCCGGTCGTTGGATCTCCATCCGGCCGCTCCCGCTCGCCCGCGCCTCCCCCCTTTCCCTCACCGTCCGATCAAAACTGGACGGCACTTCTTCCGCCGCCCCTGTTCTTCTTCCCCCTTCGTCTCTTCTCTCTCCCGCACCACCTCGCCCGTGAGCGCCTGCCGCCACTGTGAATCCCGCCGCCAACCTCGTTCCCGCCGCCGCCTGCTCGCCCCGTCCCATCCCCACCTCGGCCTCCGCGCTCCCTCCCGTTCCCTCTGCCCCATGCGCGGCACTCTGCCCGAGCCTCTGCGCCGCTCCCCCCTCTCTCCCTCGCCGTGCTCTCCCCGGCGCACCCCTCCCGTGACCCTCCTCCACCCTTTAAAAAGTGAGCCCCAGCTCCGCCTCCCTCCCCTCTCCCCATTTGCCCCTTCTCTCTCTCTGCCTTGCTCTCTCCCGGCCAAATTCCGTCCTCTCCCGCCGGCACCCGATCTCGCCGCCGCCGCCGGTTGCGCCTCCTCCGGTCCTCCTCCGACGCCGGCTACCCCACCATCGCCTTCCCTAGGTCATCGCCGACCCCGTGAGCTCCTCCTCGCCGCCGGCCTCCGTTCGCCGCCACCGCCTTTCTCCTTCACCGCCGCCGCCTACTTATTCCTCCAAGGGTGCGCGTTGCACTCCCGCAGCCTTCCCTATTCCCGGTGCTCCTCCTCGGCCAAGGCTCCATCCTCCGGCGACCCTCGGTCCCCTGGACACGGTGTCATCGCTGACGTGGCGCCGCGTGGCACTCGATCAGCAGTCGCGTCAGCGTCTTTGGCTGGCGTGGCCGCCACGTGCCAGCACGGTGGACGCTGACGCATTTCCCTAATTTTTCAATTGTAAAATAACTCCGGAAAATCAAAAAAACCCTAATTCTATCATTTCATGTGATTTGAAACTTCTTTCGGCCGTAACTTTCTCATCCAAACTCCGATTTGGGTGATCCAAATGTCTATATTCATATAAATTCAGCCCCTTTCATTTGGTTCTGGTTTTGTAATTTTTGGAGTTCATTTGGTGCTGTTTTATTTATTGTTGCTATTCTCGCATGTGTAGATTCTGGCATTTCGGAAGATTTCTTCGACCCGACGACCGAAGACCCGCTCCTCGTCAACGAAGGCAAGTCGTAGGCCTTTGACCATGTTGAACCCATTTTATAAATGTATATTTTTTTAAATTATCATGCATGGCTAGATTTATTAAAAATGATTTTGGGAGTAGATAATTACCAAATTACCATTATGCCACCTTCATAAATTGAAAATGAATATTGCCAAAAACCCGGTGCAACATTCCAGGACTAAACACATTGATATTCGATTTTATTTTCTTAGAGACCATGTTGAGAAGGGTGATGTTGTGCTTCACTTTATAGAGTCAGAGCAACAGCTTGCTGATATTTTCACTAAAGCTCTTGATTCTTCTCTCGCTTTGTCGCTTATGGGAGAGCTAGGAGTTATTAGTCCTATTGGGCTGTTTTGAGGGGGAATTTGCTCTTTTTGCATTCATTGTATCATAATGCATATTCATTTTCTATAGTCTTGCATTGCATAATAAAACTTGTGGAGCTTTGATCATTATCCTTGTATGGCTTGTTTTCATATTCTCTACCTTGTCATATCAAGTGATAGTCTGCTAGACTTCTTTTATGGCTCTTCTTGTTTAGCTTAGCTTTTACCTTGCTAGCTTTATATCTGTGAGCAAATTGAATCAAATCATGTCTTGTTGGATCTTGTGACTAGTTTTGCTCTAGTGATCCTCTTATGATTCTTGCCATGTCACATAGGTTGAATTGAGTCTTGAACTTATTTCGAGATGAAAATGAGCTTTTTAATTTCATAAGTCAAGAAAATGAAAAATGAGATTTTCTGTGCGAAAAAACTGATCTCACCAATCCTTTCTCATGAGACGGCTTGCCATTGCACTAGGCATGAACTCAGGGGGAGTTTTGGATGACCTAGATCACTCTTTTAAGCTCATCGCTTGAGATGGTCGCGGCAAGGCTTGAGATCTAGCACAGTGAAAAAAATCCTTTTTAGGAAAATGCTCAAAATGCTAAGTGCTTGAGTTTTGCTTCAAAAGTGTACTCTTATTGCTCAAAATACCTCAGTTCTTGTTTTGAGTCTTTTTTTTACTTATAGACATGGCTTGACTCATTTTTGGTTGCGTTTAGTGAAACTATGACATTGAGCAACCTTTCATGGTACTAATTCTGTTAATCTCAGATGTCTGCTATTTTGGTTTTAGCTTTGCAGTACATGTTTTGCCATGATTGAATATAGCGTCTACTCTTTATATGGCTTGGTATGATACTTGTACTGTCTTCATGTATAATGGTCATGGCTCCTTTTTACTAAAGTTCAAAAATAAAGTCATTCCTTCATACTCATTCTTTTCCCATGCATCTTGATGAATTCATTGTCAAAGGGGGAGAAAGATTGTGAAGAAAAATGTTGTTTTGGAGCTTTTGGTTTCATACATAAGGTTTCATATAAAAGAACTCTCATAAAAAAATGAACCTTTTGAAATTTTGTGATCATAGTGAGTTGAGTCTCTTGGTTCTATTGCCTTTTTCTGATTTTAATTGCAATTGAAGAAGACTCACAATGATCAAAGGTCAAATAGAACATTTTATCTTTCATATGGACCTAAGTGAGATTTTTGGCTACTTTCTGGAAATTGAATCCTTTGGTGCTTTCATTGCCTCATCTCACTTGCTTATACTATTCTGAAGCCAGCTTGGTCGGTTCCTAGGCTTTTTCTTGCTGATGGACCAAGTTGTGCCTTTATGCGAAAACGGCGATTGTTTTTACTTTTCAATCTGAAAAACCATATTTTCTGGGAAATTGCCAATGTGTTCATCAAGGGGGAGATTGGGGATATCGTGAGGATATGTGCACGATCTCAGGATGATGAGTCAATTGGCAATGGCTTTGTTGGTTTGCAATTTGTCGCGTTTTCGGGTTTGCTCCAGGGCTGTCAGGTCACGGGCGGTCCGACCGGCCAGGTCACCGGTCCGACCGGCCAGTGGGAAGGTCTGACCGGTAGTGCTTGCCGGTCCGACCGCCAAAAAGAAAAGTAGTTTTTGGAGCTGAGCCAAAAATAGGTTATGCAGGCAAGTGAGGGGAGTCTCCTGGATGTGGTCACATCATTTTTGGAGCTCCCAGTCAAAAGTTCTATTCAGTTGAAATTTCCAGAAGGTTTCGGAATTTCGAGCTGAAATTTTGGCTAAGTCTTTTCGGGCGGTCCGACCGCCGTTGTGGGATCGGTCCAACCGGCCTGAAATCGGTCAGACCGGCCTTGTGGGGAGGTCAGACCGCCGATGACTTGAAGGGTAGCCAAGTTGGCATTGAGTTGATTTGAATGTGTTTATTGTCTGAACTTCAATGCTTTATTGTTGCATATTGCATTGCGGAACTAACGTGGGTCAAGTTGTGAAGAACTTGTTCCCGGAAATGATTTGTTTGTCTATTGCTGTGCAGGTGGCTTACAGGTCAACGACGTCAACGGTGAGGTGGATCGGGACTACGCTTGGAGAGCTGAGGTCCAGAATGATCATGGATGCCGGGTGAGGTCGTGTGACTCAAGCATGGTGCAGAATGGGCAAGATGGATCGAACGGGTAGTTCGGTACAACTGGTTGGATCAGGCGGTGTGGAAGTCGGTGCAAGTCCCTAGGAGGTTCTGATGGGATTCGGACGCGAGGGACTTGGCGACGTGTTGAGAGCCGCTGATCAACCTACACGTGGTGAAGCAGGAGATTGCTTCAATAGTTGTGTGTGTGGGTCCCATGTGTGAGTGGGTCCTAAAAGTGAAACCCTAGGCTTCTCATATAAATAGAAAGGGGGGAGATGTAAAACCCCCAAGCATTCATTTGGCCCCCTTCTTCATTTTCTAGGGTTTGGAGGAGAGGAGAGGAGAAGCTAGGGTTTGGAGAGATTGTGAGTGTGCTCTTGTGTGAGCTCTTGTCCTCCTTGTTGGAGTGGCTTTGTAAGCATCTAGTGTGATCAATCAATCTTGTGATGCTTACTTGAAAGATCATTTGTCCCCTTGTGTTCTTCTCTCTTTTGAATGATTTTGGTGCTTCCTTGATTCAAGGGTTTAAGCTTGGTCTCTTGACCTATTTTATCTTGCTTTGATGTGTGGGAATACTCCTAGAGTCATCTAGATCATCAACCCCCACAAGCAAGTCTTGAATCAAGATTTTCATATTTCTAGGGTTTGTGCACTTCTTCGGTAAAACCTTGAGAGATCGTTTCTACGAAGTGGATCTGAAGGATCGTTGCTAGAAATAGGTCTCTAATATCCTTAGGGAGGTGTGCTCGAAATTTGGTCAAGTTTCATTGGTTGAATCAAAAGTTGGATCAAATTTCGTTTTGGATTTGGGTTTAGTTTTTCAGTATTGGACTGAATCGGTTTGACCGGTTTTACAACGGCGGTCCGACCGCCCGCTTTTCAGACCGCTCGGTACTGCCGGGTCGAACCGACATCCAACGGTCCGACCGCCAGTTAGTAGCTGGTCCGACCGACAACGTCGATCAACCGCTTTGTCTCCACCGGTCGACCGCCAAGATCACCCGTAGCGGTGAGTTCATTTCTCCACTTGTGTGTCGTGTGGTTGAGCGGGGTTATCGAATTCAAGACAAGGCTTCCTTTGGCGCCATCGATCTTCTTAGCTTTCATAACTACAGGAGTAAAGTTCGTGTTGAATTTGATTTAGGCGAGAAAGTTGAGAAAGCGCCTATTCACCCCCCTAGTCGCCTTTACGGTCCTACATGTTGCTTAGACATGCTCTAGTTACTCGTAGTACTCACGATCACATGTTCAATGAATAATGAATTTGGCTAAAGAACTATGGAATTGTGGTGTGAGGCCACTATAATTTAAGATGTGGAACCAAGGCAGGGATTGCCATTTGGACGGGAATGAACAAAAATGATTTATACTCGGGCTTGTGGTAGGGAGTGAAGGTGGGTGCGTGAGGCACATTGGGATGTGCAAAGTCTCGTCTGAGCAGCCAACTAAGGACTTAACTTTACAAGTCATTGATCTAGGCCACCTCGTGCAACCACAAGTCCGGTATGGGACAGACCTGGCTAACTAATTAGGGAAGTTTTGAGTCAGTTCTGTTATGGCTGATTATTGGCGCAAGAGGGGGCTGTGATGGCGAAACCTTAGCGGGCAGAACCGAGGCAAAATGGAACTTTGTAAAGGCCTTGTCACGTGCTCTAGACTGCTCACCTAAGGAAGTGAGCGGTGGTATCGACGGATGCCAAACAAACTAGAGAATTTGTGTCTTGTGGGTAAAGCTGTACAACCTTTGCAGAGTGTCAAAATCTATTCGAATAGCCGTGTCCCCGGTTACGGACATGCCTGGTGATTTCGTGCAACGAGTAACATTTTCAAAAATGTGGTATTGGTTCGGTGTAAAGGTTTGGTTGGAATGATTGGGAAGTGAACGGGAGGTTCACTGTTTGATTCAAAAGAACTTGGATATCTACGTACTATTCTTTTAAAATCCTGCTGTGCAATCTAATTATTGTAATTACTGTTAAACTTGCTTTCTGCAAATTAGCCATAAAGCCATTCTTGTTTAAGCCTTGCATGAATACTATGTGCATACATTTCTCTACGACTTACTGAGTACTTTATGTACTCACGGCTTTGTGCCCTTTGTTGATCAGTCCCAGCAGAAGAATCAGGACAGGTTGAGTACTATGAGGAAGGCTACTTTGAAGACTTCGCGAACTAGGTCACGTCCTCCACTCGATTGCCTGTGGGCATGTCGATTGGGCTCCACGTATTTTGAGATTTCCGCTGCCAGATACTCTGTTGTTGCTAAGCCCTGCGTGGCGACTTTTGTAAGAACTTGACCATAAGGTCCTTTGCTGTTAACTAATATTACTTTGTCTGCTTCATTAGTTCGTTGTTGAATGGTTATGATAACATCATTGTTGCAACTGTGCGAGCTAGCTACTGATCATGGGACTAGCTCGGTATGCACAGAGGGTCTCGGGGTTGTGTGACACCCGGGGTCCGACAAGAGATGGTATCAGAGCCATATCGACGGAGGATGTAACCATAGTTAGATTGGTCGTCTTAGTCAAAAAAAAAATTTCTAAATCAAACCAAGCAATTAACTTGACTAGATATTCTCCTCTCATCTTATTCTATTCTTTCTCACCTTTTTCTATTCTTTTCTTATCATCTTACCCTCTTATATCATTCTTGAGTTCTTTTATCTTATCTTTTCTGAAACTTGATTTTCCAAATTTAAATTGACTTCCTCATCTCTGGATTATCCCTAGGATCGAGCCCTTCAAGATCAAGCAATGGAAGTTTTGGAAGTTCAAGAACCACCGTCTGATCCAAGTCGACCCTCCATATAAGTTAGATTGGTAGTTGCCCTCCCTAGTTTTAGTATCGCTTAGTCCGCGTAGTAGGGCTTTTGTGCTTGAGTGTCTCTTTCTTGTTTGCTTCTTGATAGCTTTCCGGCTATCCGTTCGTTGGGTAGAACCAATTTTGTATGCATTAGGCTGATCCATCTATCTCCCTTGTTTCTTACTCATCTAAATGCTTTTCCCTCTCATCTAAATTGCTTTCTTCTTCTCATCTATTAAACCCGGGAAGTTTCGTGCAGATGGTTCAGACCCGCAACTCCGCAAGCCAGGATGAGACCCCAAGCGCCAATGCACCGTCTTCCCAGGCCGCCAGTGTAGATCATGGTTTGAGTCAGTTCATGGCATGTGAGACCCCAGTTTATCGGGCTTGTAATGCTTAACCATCCACTTGGTCCTAGCATGACAAATCAGATAATCCGAGACTCGAGACATGTATACTTCCCAGAATGCAGTATACACACCTCTTTACAAAGTTCATGCATCAATTCCATTCATTCACATAGAACCGAAGCAAGAACAACAACCAGAAGATAACATAAATAAAGGATAGTCATTACAAAAGAGAGGCCGACTGGCCAAATGACAAATACATAAAGAAATTTAACAGCGGAAGCAAAAGTGCCATAAGATGGCCATAAACAAAAGAGCCAATCAGTGTGCCTTTAACCCACAAAGCAACCGACCGGACCGCACATCTCACAAAAGTGAGGCCCTTGGGGCTCACCTTCGTCCTCTGCAAACAAAAGCAGCCCAGCAAAAACTGGGTGAGTACTTTGAATGTACTCGCAAGATATATAAGAATGATAACAGATCTATACAATAACTACATGCAAGCTTATTTAAGTGGAGCAGGTTAGGACTCAAATTTTTAAGCATAAAGCAAGTTTTATTTGCAATAATGTAATAGATCAAAGGCAATTTTGCAATCTAATTTTATTTGATAAAAGCA
This sequence comes from Hsuehochloa calcarea, assembly GCA_036346395.1. Taxonomy (NCBI): domain Eukaryota; kingdom Viridiplantae; phylum Streptophyta; class Magnoliopsida; order Poales; family Poaceae; genus Hsuehochloa; species Hsuehochloa calcarea. The sequence goes on along the minus strand of CM070599.1, from coordinate 15,120,352 downwards.
GTAGTAATCAAGTAGCAACAATAGTAAAACAGTCCTGGAAGTGACTAAACCATTAGTCACCACAACAATAGCATGAATTACCCATTCATGCCAACCATGTCAAATTTTAATTTTTAAAAGGTTGTAGTCTAGTTCTTGCACGACCTTACCAAGCATGTCCATAACCTAGGACGAGACTATTCGAATAGTTTTATCCCTGCAGGGGTGTACCAATGTACCCACACGCTGCATCGCCTTTTGCCACTAGATTCAAGACACTTCCGTAGGTATGCAGACGGCTAAGTCCTACGAGACATTTCCAATATTGTGAATTATTCACGAGCCGCCCGTATGGATAGAAACCCATACGTTGTGTCAGAGTCATTGTAAAGCCTCGGTCAACTACCCGTCGCAGGTAAAGCTTTGGACAACTACAATGCTCCTCGAGGTGGAGAGCCTACCCGGAATCTCCACCACCGCACACCCAACACAAGAACACCGGGAACACATATCATGTTTCACACAACACACACAACCCCCTCCTGCGACTCGGAGATAACCCACGCCAAAGTACTAAGTCAAGAGAGGTCCCATATCCCTCTCGCGTGGTTAGCACGCATAAGCGCTTGGCTTAGTTACACAAGTAACAATTCGGTCCTTAGGGACCTGGGCACCTTTCCTTGTCACACCCAACAATCACACCAACATGCCATTGTGCCCAAGTCAAATCATTTTGTTCTATTTTCGGTTTTTACAAAACAAAAGCATAAGGTGCTGAACCAAAAATAAACAAAATGATTTGTGTGATCAAGGTCATCGACTAGGTCGATAACCGTCCAATTCTACCGGTAGCTAAGCATTTCTAAGCATGACATTGCAAAGACAATAAAAGAGCATAATTAAATCACCGGGCTCTAATTCACCAGCGATATTAATAACTTATGGTTGTGGCAGGGGATAACAATTTAATGGCAACAATGCATTAGGAATAACTACCTCTAAACAGGACAAAAATAATTGGACACAAAAGCAATGCATACATATAATTTGTAAACAAGATATTAGACTTTGAAAGTAATGGGACATTTATGATCAAATATCTTGCTTGCTTGCTGTGGGTCAGGGTGCTGCTGTGGACCAACAAGATTATCAACGTGCTCTTCGGATACTAACGAGAAAGCAAAAAGCAACCGATAAGAACGAATAAAAAGCAAAGACCCAACAGTAAACTCCCTCCAAAAAAAAAATTCTGAAATTTTTACAGTAGCAAGGTCTTGATTTATAATGAATTTAGCAACAAGAACCAATTAATTTGGATTCTTAATGCCAAAGATATGACCAAAACAATTTTGCTCAGCTTTTATAAATCAAAAATGCCACTATTCATTAGCAAAATTTTCTGGAGCTATACTGAGGTTGGAAACATTTTTAACTTAAAGATGAGTTAAAAACATAACCAACAAAATTTGAATCAACCGAAAAGGATTTGAAATGAATTAGTTATGCATTTTACAAGTTATCACATTTTTCAGTTGATAAATAAACCTCTTCGGGAAAATCAGAATTTAGAAAAGACGTGGCCGAACGAGGAGCGTCGATCACGGATCCGACGGTCCGTGTCCCAACGCTTAGCTACGCGCCGGAAGCCTAAGCGCCAACCGTTGATTCGGATCCAACGGTTCACGTGGCCCGCAGCGCTCGGTGGTCCGAACGCTCACGCGACGCGAGCCGTCGATCTTGGATCCAACGATTCCCACGCCGCGCAACGAACGAACGCGCAACCCTACTCTCCACCGCTGGATGAAAAACTAACGAACGAGATGCTACGGAAGTTCGGCGGTCCTAACGCTCACTTCGACCGCACCGCTGATCTTGGATCCAACGGATCACGCACCAAGCGCGCGCGACGGACTCAAATCTTCGGCCGATCCCGAGCCGCAGATCTTAGGATCGACGGTCCAAAATGACGCGCTCAAACCATCGCCCTGTTTTCGTCCGCAAAATGTCGGAGGAGAACGGCCACGGCGGGCGGCTCGCCGCGGCGGTGCGAGCAAACGCCTAAAATGAGTCCTAATACTCTTGCGCACACAATGGTACCACGGCAAGTTAGTGCGCGGTGGTCCGTAACGCCTGCAGCCGGAGAGGACCGAAGTGACCCAAAATGACTAAAACGAAAAATGCAAACGTGCTCAGTTGCGGTTCAAGGGAGCTGGTGCCAGGCCACTAGGGACTAAAGAGAGGTTACCCGAGTCCAAAGAAGGCGCAGAGGAGAGTCAAGCCGCTCGGCGAAGAAGAATGGCGATTTTACTAAAAGGGGCACCAAATTGAGTCGCTCCTTCGTCAAAAGCCAAATTGACAGAGGGTTAAGCTTCAGTGAGTAGAGGGAGAGCAGAGGGAGCAAAGACTTGTGGAAGAAGACCCCCGCTGCACCGACTTCACCGAAGCTCCAAAACCGTCAATGGCGGCCGAGAGCTTCCCGAGAATCTGTGGCTCCAGCGGGCTTGTGAGTGCTAGCTAGAGTCTGCGGTGTGGCTAAAGGAAGCTAAGGGAGAAACCAAGGAGCTTAAATAGCTGGGGATGGCAGAGGGCACCGGCGATAACCCGCCGGGTCAAACCGGCCGCTTGAGCGAGAGAGCGACGGAGCGATTGGAGAGGGACGCTGAGGAGGAGCACGACGAGCAATAAATGCGCAGAGAGAGCCGCTGAAAAGCGACCGGGAAGGGACGGCACGCCGCGACTTTTCTCTCGCGAGACGCCATGGCCATTGCTGACGCGCGAGCCGGACGGAGGAAGGAGACGACGCACACGACCGCCGGATTGAAATCGAACTACCGAGTTAGATCGCGAGATCCGTCGCCGGTTGATCCAGGACCGTTCGATGCTGATCCAACGGCTTGCAATGCCCGCGCCCGATCGACCGCGCCGGTGCGTTTAGTTGGTTGGACCGAGTCCATTGGCTCGAGCCCGAGTCTGGTTCGAACCCGAGGAACAGTGCAAACCAGTTTAGAATTTGAATTTTAAACATCTGATTTTTGAGGAATTATTTGAGGTAGCAAACAAACTCCAAAATTTATGAAATTTTAACTCGAGCTTGCTAACTGCAGGAGGAACCTTCCATAAAATTTTCAGAGATTTTCATGCACTGAAATATTCTCCAGAAATTCCAGAAGAGAGGAAAATAGGGTTTGACCAGTTTGACTTGCCTCCCAAAATTATCAAATAATTTCTAAAAATTATGAGATAATTCAGAGGTGTTAAACATCAACCCTAGACCTCAGGAAAATTATTTCCAAAGGTTGGGCACAAGATTTTCACGAAGGAGGTTTATGACTTGAGTTTAATTGGGGAAATTTGGAGTTTGAATTTCCACCAATTAAAGAAAGAGGTTTCAAACACTGCAACAATACATGAGGTAGTAAAAGTTTTAATTTATCCTCATTTTTATTACATTTGAAACACAAACCAATTTTGGGGTGTTACAAAACCTCCCCCCCTTACAAAAATCTCGTCCTGAGATTTGGCTCACTCGGTAAAGAAAGATGGATAGTCTGCACGGAGACGATCTTCCCTTTCCCAAGTAGCTTCATCTTCAGAATGGTTTGACCACTGAACTTTAAGGAACTTGATGGCACGATTCCTCGTTCTTCGTTAAGTCTCTTCAAGGATGCGAACGGGGTGCTCCTTGTAGGTCAAATCTTCTTGGACATCGAGAGTTTCCAACGGAGCTTCCTCAGTTGGAACACGGAGGCACTTCTTTAGTTGGGACACATGGAAAACATCATGTACCCCCTCGAGTGCAGCTGGCAATTCCAACTTATAGGCAACAGCTCCTTTCTTCTCGATAACACGGTAAGGACCGATATATCGAGGAGCTAACTTGCCCTTGACGCCGAAACGCTGATGGCCCTTCAAAGGAGAGACTTTGAGATAAACAAAGTCACCAGGCTCAAAACTCAATTCACGACGACGGCGATTCGCGAAGCTCTTTTGCCTGGATTGAGCTGTGCGTAAACGATCACGAATGAGCTGGACTTGGCTCTCAGCCTCATTGATCGAGTCCGGACCAAAGAAGGGTCTTTCGCCTGTCTCAGACCAGTTCAACGGGGTTCCGCACTTTCTCCCGTACAAGGCCTCGAAAGGTGACATGCCAAGACTGGCCTGAAAACTGTTGTTGTAGGAAAACTCGGCAAATGGCAAGCATTTCTCCCAATTCTTTCCATAGGAGAGGACACAAGCACGAAGCATGTCTTCCAACACTTGGTTGACCCTTTCGGTCTGACCATCAGTTTGGGGGTGATATGCTGTGCTAAAGGTAAGACGGGTTCCCATGGCCTCTTGCAAACTCTGCCAAAAGCGAGAGGTGAAAAGGGAACCACGATCCGAGACGATTGTCTTGGGTACTCCATGTAAGCTCACAATGCGGGCAATGTAAAGATCCGCCAAAAGACCTACACGGAGATTCGTCTTGACTGGAAGGAAGTGAGCCACCTTAGTTAGCCGATCAATGACCACCCAGATGGCATCATTGCTCTTGGAGGTTCGGGGTAGACCGGTGATAAAATCCATTCCGATCGAATCCCACTTCCATTCAGGAATAGGCAAAGGTGGCGAGCCCCGCTGACGCCGATGCTCGCCTTGACACGACGACACACGCCGCACTCTAAGAACGAACTTCGCAATCTCCCTCTTCATTCGGGTCCACCAAAATCCTCGACGGAGATCTTGATACATTTTGTGGCCCCGGATGAATAGACAAAGGCGAATCATGGGCTTCGGAGGATCAAATTCGCAATTCCATGTCCTTTGGAACCACAAGCTGTTCGAACCTTACAACACCATGCTCATCCTCAGAGAAGCACTTAGCTGTTCCGTTCTTGATATTTTCCTTGATGTGACTTATTCTAGTATCCGATTGCTGAGCGACCTTAATCCGATCTACCAAGGTTGGTTGCACAACCAAGGCAGCGAGGGAACCATGCTCAACCACACCTAAGTTGAGACGCTGAAATTCCTTCAGAATGGTGGGTTGGCGTTCCTGGAGCAATAAGGCATTGCAATGCGCCTTCCGACTGAGCGCATCGGCAACGACATTAGCCTTGCCCGGATGGTAGTGAATACCCATGTCATAGTCCTTGATCAACTCCAACCATCTCTTTTGCCTGAGGTTCAGATCTGGTTGGGTGAACAAATACTTTAGGCTTTTGTGATCCGAATACACTTCGCAACGATTACCGATTAGGTAATGTCGCCAAATCTTAAGTGCATGAATCACCGCAGCTAATTCCAAGTCATGGGTAGGATAGTTGAGTTCATGAGGTCTCAATTGCCTTGATGCATAGGCCACTACCTTGCCTTCTTGCATAAGGACACAACCGAGTCCTCGACGAGAAGCATCGCAAAAGATATCGAAGCTTCGATGAATATCGGGAAGAACGAGGACGGGAGCGGTGGTCAAACGCTTCTTAAGTACTTGGAAGCTTTCCTCACAAGCATCGGACCACAAGAACTTCTTGTCCTTCTTGAGCAACTCCGTCATCGGCTTCGCGATCTTGGAGAAGTTCTCGATAAAGCGGCGATAATATCCCGCTAAACCGAGAAAACTCCGCACTTCGGTTACCGAAGTAGGCTGAACCCATGAAAGAACATCGCTGACCTTGCTAGGATCAACGGCTACGCCTCCTGCTGAAAGAACATGACCCAAAAGGCCACTTCCTTCAACCAGAACGCGCACTTGCTGAACTTTGCATACAGCTGGTGCTCACGAAGCTTGCCTAACACAAGCCTCAGATGCTCATCATGTTCCTCATCGTCCTTAGAATAGATAAGAATATCATCGATGAAGACCACGACAAACTTATCCAAATACTCCATGAATACCGAATTCATGAGGTTCATGAACAAGGCGGGAGCATTGGTTAAGCCAAATGACATGACGGTATACTCATACAAGCCGTAGCGAGTAGAGAAAGCCGCCTTTGAATATCCTCTGTCAGATCCGAACTTGATGATATCCCATTCTCAAATCAATCTTGGAGAATACTGCTCCAGCTTAATTGATCAAAGAGATCATCAATGCGGGCAATGGATACTTGTTCTTTACCGCTACCTCATTAAGCTTGACGGTAATCAACGCACATGCGCAAAGTATTGTCTTTCTTCTTTACGAAGATTGCAGGACAACCCCACGGAGATGAGCTAGGGCGAATGAAACCTTTTTCTTGCAGCTCATTCAGTTGCTTCTTCAACTCCACCAACTCGTTCGGTGGCATCCGATAATGCCTCTTTGAAATAGGGCGCACGGAACCAACTCAATGACAAACTCGAGGTCTCGAATCGTGGCATCCCCGAAGAGCTTCAGAAAGACATCAACGAAGTCACGAACTGTGGGGACTTCACTAATATCTAGAGTGGGCTTCGCTTCAAGCGCGAAAAGATGCGGACCTAGCAGCTTCGGCGAAAAGCGAACCTGCTCGCCGGAAGGACTAGATAGAGAGACACACTTCTTGGCACAATCGATTTGTCCCTTATGCTGAGACAACCAATCCATACCAAGAATTACATCTAGACTTGCTGAATGGAGGAGGATAAGATTCGCAAGGAATCTTACTCCCTCGATCTCAATTGGGACATCCCTACACTCAGATTCAGCTCTCAACTCCGAACCCGAGAGCGAATGAGCAATGGGACCAATAATGGAGTAAAGGGAGCTCACTAATGGCAAGAAAAGACTCGAAACAAAAGAATGAGATGCTCTCGAATCAAACAAAACAAGAGCGTAATGAGAGTTAACAGAAAGTGTACCCAGCACGACGTCGGGTGCCTCCTGTGCCTCCTCCGCTGAGATGAGGTTGACGCGACCACTACCCACGCCTTGGGTAGTAGGGACTATCTTCAGGTCCTGAGAAGAACCACCTCCTGGCCCGCGTCCTCCATTAGGACGAGGGGCTGCTCCTGTCTTCTTAGGGCATTGGTTCGCATAATGCCCCTTCCGCCGCAGCGGCAGTGACCCGGCGGCCGGGTTGCGGGGCCACTCGCCGACTCGCAGTGCACGGATCGGGCACGGCTCGCGGCGACGAAGAACAGTGCCGCCGCCCTGGGTGCCGGGTCACGACGCGACCCGAGATGGATCAAACGGGATAGCCGGCCCTAGATGACTTCTGGGCCTCCCACTTACGCTTGCGGGAATCCACAAGCGCTCTCCCTGAGTGCTCGGCGACAATGGCCTTGTCCACCAAGGCCTGGAAATCCGGAAAGTCAACGATGGATAGCTTGTCCTGCAGCTCCTCAGACAAACCATCCTTGAACTTCTCCCGCTTGGCCTCATCAAGGCCACCTCCTCCGAGCATAACGAGCCAAATGGTTAAACTCGCATGTGTACTCAGAATCGATAAACGCCCTTGTCCGAGCGACAAGAACTCCTTCTTCTTCAGCCTCATCAGGCCGGAAGGAATGTGACTCCGACGGAAGGCAGTGCGGAACTCCTCCCAAGTGACGGTGTGGCCGTCAGGCTGCATGGCGAGAAAGCTCTCCCACCACGACAAAGCCGCACCCTCCGGTGGTGCGATGCGAACAGCGCGCTTCTCGTGCTCTCGCATCGCGCTATCGCGGAGCTTCCGCCCACCGAGGACGGCTATCGCTCTGCGCCGAGCGGGTCCTCGACTCGAGAACGTGGGGGTGGGTGCGAAGAAACTCCGCAAGTCCCCACGCGGCCGGTGTCCACTCCCTGCCCGGATCCGAAGCACCGGTAAGGCGGAAGTGTTCGCGCGATAACGCCCAAGAACCTCCCTCCCTCTCCGCACGGTTGCGCCGATCCAAGAAGGACCTCGCCATGGTCGGAGGAGGAGGAAGATCTCGCCCGACCACCGATCGCCTTGGCCGCACGAAAAGGTCCCGCCATCTGTTACAAGAAACTTTGGTTAAAACTAGACTCAGAGATTCAAAGCCGAAAGAAAGCGAAGAGCTAGCGACTAGGGGAATGGAATACCCCCTAACCGAAAGCCAAAACAGTAAGTATGTAAACTTCAACAGGCTAATAAAAAGACTCCAACAACCGCAATGAATCGTCAAACCAAAGCCCAACTTCCCAACGCAACTAACCCGTATTGAATGAACGAGCAATTGATTGAGAAGACTAAAACCAGAGTAGCAGGTAAGATCTATTACCACTAAAGAGCAAGGTGAAATCAGCGAAAATAGTGTTAGATACATAGCTAACTAGTATCACATCTTACCCTTTTAACCCCACAAGTTTTAGATGATTATCCTCTCATTTTCTACCCCATTAGAAACCATCGAGCTTGCTGTCCGGAAATTGAAGTTGCTGTAGCGATTTTGCATCCAAGCTTCTAGTCGAAGTCTTCCATTCTAGAAACTTCAAAATCTGGCACACTTCAATTTGCCAAGCTCAGTGGTCTCATCAGAAACTATTGAGCTCGCTGTCTGGAAATTGAGGTGTGCTGTCCAGATTCCGCATCCAAGCCTCTAGCCGAAATCTTCAGTCCAAAAACTTCAAAACCCTAAGAACTTCAATTTGCCAAACTCAGTGGTTCCCAAAACCCATTTAATCGATAACACTATCTTTGAAGGAAGAAGAGGTAAACAATTTTCAAAACTCAAATTAGAGTGAGATGAGAGGGGAAAGCTAAGATAGGTAAGGAATAAAATCTGAGAATCCCTTAAGCTTTCAAAAATCATTTGATACTTTGAAATTACGTTTTTCAAAATATCATAAAGACGACCAACTTGGGTTACTACGGTCAAGATGGCTCGATACTAAACCTTCAGAGACCCGGTTTATCGGGCTTGTAATGCTTAACCATCCACTTGGTCCTAGCATCACAAATCGATAATCCGAGACTCGAGACATGTATACTTCCTGAATGCAAGATACACACCTCTTTACAAAGTTCATGCATCAATTCCATTCATTCACATAGAACCAAGCAAAACAACAACCGTAAGATAACATAAATAAAGGATAGTCATTATAAAAGAGAGGCCGACCGCCAAATGACAAATACATAAAGAAATTTAACAATGAAGCAAAAGTGCCATAAGATGGCCATAAACAAAAGAGCCAATCGGTGTGCCTTTAACCCACAAAGCAACCGATCGGATCAAGACATCTCACAAAAGTGAGGCCCTTGGGGCTCACCTTCTTCCTCAGAACAAAAGCATTTCAAAGAAAATCGGGTGAGTACTTTGAATGTACTGCAAGATATATAAGAATGATAACAGATCTATACAATAACTACATGCAAGCTTATTTAAGTGGAGCAGTTAGGACTCAAATTTTAAGCATAAAGCAAGTTTTATTTGCAATAATGTAATAGATCAAAGGCAATTTTGCAATCTAATTTTATTTGATAAAAGCAAGAGTAATCAAGTAGCAACAACAAGAAGCAATCTTGGAAGTGACTAAACCATTAGTCACCACAACAATAGCATGAATTACCCATTCATGCCAACCATGTCAAATTTTAATTTTTAAAAGGTTGTAGTCTAGTTCTTGCACGACCTTACCAAGCATGTCCATAACCTAGGGACGAGGCTATTCGAATAGTTTTATCCTGCAGGGTGTACCAATGTACCCACACGCCTGATCGCCTTTTGCCACTAGATTAAGACACTTCCTTAGGTATGCTTAGCACGGCTAAGTCCTACGAGACATTTCCAATATTGTGAATTATTCACGAGCCGCCCGTATGGATAGAAACCCATACGCTGTGTCTGAGTCATTGTAAAGCCTCGGTCAACTACCCGTCGCAGTAAAGCTTTGGACAACTACAATGCTCCTCGAGGTGGAGAGCCTAGGAATCTCCACCACCGCACACCCAACACAAGAACACCGAGAACACATATCATGTTTCACACAACACACACAACCCCCTCCCGCGACTCTGAGATAACCCACGCCAAAGTACTAAGTCAAGAGAGGTCCCATATCCTCTCTCGTGGTTAGCACGCATAAGCGCTTGGCTTAGTGACACAAGTAACAATTCGGTCCTTAGGGACTGGGCACCTTTCCTTGTCACACCCAACAATCACACCAACATGCCATTGTTGCCCAAGTCAAATCATTTTGTTCATTTTCGTTTTTACAAAACAAAAGCATAAGGTGCTGAACCAAAATAAACAAAATGATTTGTGTGATCAAGGTCATCGACTAAGTCGATAACCGCCCAATTCTACCGGTAGCTAAGCATTTCTAAGCATGACATCGCAAAGACAATAAAGAGCATAATTAAATCACCGGCTCTAATTCACCAAATGATATTAATAACTTATGGTTGTGGCGGGGATAACAATTTAATGGCAACAATGCATTAGGAATAACTACCTCTACACAGACAAAAATAATTGGACACAAAAGCAATGCATACATATAATTTGTAAACAAGATATTAGACTTTGAAAGTAATGGGACATTTATGATCAAATATCTTGCTCGCTTGTCGTGGGTCAAGGTGTTGCTGTGGATCAACAAGATTATCAACGTGCTCTTCGGATCCTAACGAGAAAGCAAAAAGCAACCGATAAGAACGAATAAAAAGCAAAGACCCAACAGTAAACTCCCTCCAAAAAAAAATTCTGAAATTTTTACAGTAGCAAGGTCTTGATTTATAATGAATTTAGCAACAAGAACCAATTAATTTGGATTCTTAATGCCAAAGATATGACCAAAACAATTTTGCTCACTTTTATAAATCAAAATGCCACTATTCATTAGCAAAATTTTCTGGAGCTATACTGAGGTTGGAAACATTTTTAACTTAAAGATGAGTTAAAAACATAACCAACAAAATTTGAATCAACCGAAAAGGATTTGAAATGAATTAGTTATGCATTTTACAAGTTATCACATTTTTCAGTTGATAAATAAACCTCTTCGGGAAAATCAGAATTTAGAAAAGACGTGGCCGAACGAGAAGCGTCGATCACGGATCCGACGGTCCGTGTCCCAGCGCTAACGCGCGCGCGCGAAGCCTTAAGCGTCAACCGTTGGATCTGGATCCAACGGTTCACGTGGCCCAGAGCGTTCGGTGGTCCGAACGTTCACGGCACGCGAGCCGTCGATCTTGGATCCAACGATTCCCACGCGCGGCAACAGAACGAACGCGCCACCCTACTCTCCAGCCGTTGGATGAAAAACTAACGAACGAGATGCTACGGGAAGTTCGGCGGTCCGAACGTTCACTTCGATCTGCACCGTTGATCTTGGATCCAACGGATCACAGACCAAGGCGCGCGCGATCCCGAGCCGCAGATCTTAGGATCGACTGTCCAAAATGACGCGCGTTCAAACCATCGTCCTGTTTTCGTCCGGCAAAAATGTCGGAGGAGAACGGCTCGCCGCCGGCGGCTCTGGCCGCGGCGGTGCGAGCAAACGCCTAAAATGAGTCCTTAATACTCTTGCGCACACAATGGTACCAGCGGCGTTAGCTGCGGTGGTCCAGAACGCCCGCAAGCCGGAGAGGACCGAAGTGACCCAAAATGACTAAAACGAAAAATGCAAACGTGCTCAGCTGCGGTTCAAGGGAGTTGGTGCCAGGCCACTAGGGACTAAAGAGAGGTTACCTGAGTCCAAAGAAGGCGCAGAGGAGAGTCGAAGCTGCTCGGGCGAAGAAGAATGGCGATTTCGGCCGAAAAGGGGGCAATCCGAAATTGAGCTGCTCCTTTCTGTCAAAAGCCAAATTGACAGAGGGTTAAGCTTCAGTGAGTAGAGGGAGAGCAGAGGGAGCAAAGACTTGTGGAAGAAGACCCCCGCTGCACCGACTTCACCGAAGCTCCAAAACCGTCAATGGCGCCGAGAGCTTCCGAGAATCTGTGGCTCCAGCTGGCTTGTGAGTGCTAGCTAGAGTGCATGTGTGGCTAAAGGAAGCTAAGGGAGAAACCAAGGAGCTTAAATAGCCGGGATGGCAGAGGGCACGGCGATAACCCGCTCGGGTCAAACCGCCGCTTGAGCGAGAGAGCGACGGAGCGGTTGGAGAGGGACGCCGAGGAGGAGCACGACGAGCAATAAATGCGCGCAGAGAGAGCCGCTGAAAAGCGATCGGGGAAGGACGGCGACGCCGCGATTTTTCTCTCAAGCACGCCATGGCCATTGCCGACGCCGCGAGCCGGACGGAGGAAGGAGACGACGCTACGACCGCGTCGGATTGAAATCGAACTACCGAGTTAGATCGCGAGGATCCGTCGCCGGCTGATCCAGACCGCTCGATGTCGATCCAACGGCTTGCAACGCCCGCGCTCGATCGACCGCCGGCAGGCGTTTAGTTGGTTGGACCGAGTCCATTGGCTCGAGCCCGAGTCTGGTTCGAACCCGAGGAACAGTGCAAACCAGTTTAGAATTTGAATTTTAAACATCTGATTTTTGAGGAATTATTTGAGGTAGCAAACAAACTCCAAAATTTATGAAATTTTAACTCGAGCTTACTGACTGCAGGAGGAACCTTCCATAAAATTTTCAGAGATTTTCATGCACTGAAATATTCTCCAGAAATTCCAGAAGAGAGGAAAATAGGGTTTGACCAGTTTGACTTGCCTCCCAAAATTATCAAATAATTTCTAAAAATTATGAGATAATTTAGAGGTGTTAAACATCAACCCTAGACCTCAGGAAAATTATTTCCAAAGGTTGGGCACAAGATTTTCACGAAGGAGGTTTATGACTTGAGTTTAATTGGGGAAATTTGGAGTTTGAATTTCCACCAATTAAAGAAAGAGGTTTCAAACACTGCAACAATACATGAGGTAGCAAAAGTTTTAATTTATCCTCATTTTTATTACATTTGAAACACAAACCAATTTTGGGGTGTTACATGGCAGCCCAGACCCAGCTAATGAGCTCCATGATGCAGAATATGACTCAGATGATGAATCAGCAGAATCAGACCGCTGCTGCCCTACTCGCAGTGATGAATCAGAACAACCAAGCAGCTGCCACGCCACTACCACCTCCACCCCCAGCTTTTCCTCAGTCCAGGCTGGCAGAGTTTTTGAGGACCCATCCACCCACTTTCTCTAACTCCTTTGAGCCATTGGACGCAGATGACTGGCTGCGCTCCATGGAAAAGAAGGTTCTGTATGCCACCCACCAGCTTGAAGGCACCGCTGTAGAATGGTGGGAGAACTATTGTGCCGCCCATGGAAACCCTGATAGCATCACTTGGGCCGAGTTTTCAGGAGCTTTCCGCCACTCCCATATCCCTGATGGGAAGGTGGAAATGAAGAAGAATGAGTTCCGTGAGCTGCAGCAAGGCAACATGTCAGTGAGTGAATATCTTAATAGGTTCATTCAGCTGTCCCGTTATGCCCCAGAGGACGTTGCCACAGATGATGCCCGCCAGAAGCGCTTCAAGAGAGGACTCAACCCCAGCTTGAAGGTGCAAGTCATTGGGAATGACTATGCAGATTTCCAGCACCTGGTGAACAAGGCCATGTTCATCGAGGAATCCCGCCGTGAGCTTGAAGAATCCCGTAAGAGAAAGATGATGCAGCACAGTGCCCAGCAGAGTCACTCCCAGAGAGCCAGAATGAATGTGCCGCCTCCTGCCCGTGTTGCTCCACCTGTCACATTCAGAGCCCTCAGAGCAAAGACTCGCCCAGTTATTCAAAGGACTCCGCGGCTTCAACACCCAAAGGCAAGAGCCAAGGAACGGCAACTCCGCCACGGATCACTGCTTTAAGTGCCATCACCGGGCACTTCGCCAATAGTTGCCGCGAAGCAAGGCCCTTCTCGTCTGCTTCAACATGGGAGCCACTCCCACCAGACCCCCACCCAGAGCCGGACGTGGAGCTCCTCGGACTCCACCGCACTACCAAGACTCTCACCTTTTGAAGAGGTCGTAGAACCACACCATCGTGGAGGAAGCCCGAACAAACCTCTGACGTCGTGGCCGGGTAAGTTCCTTGTCAATTCAAAGACCGCCACTTTGTTTTGTTTGATTCTCGAGCTTGATTCGCTTGTTTCTCGAGTTTTGGCTGAAAGGCACCAGTTCGAAGTTTTGCCTCTTAAAAGTGTTTTGTCGGTTCAATCTCCCGGTTAGGAATTGAGTACGAACCAAGGTTGCCCTAAGGTTAAAGTGACCATAGAAGGAGTAGAGTTCCTAGCTAATCTTATAATCATAGACACCAAGTCTCTTGATGTGATTTTGGGAATGGATTGGCTTGCCAATCACCAAGCCCTCTTGGATTGTGGTGGTAGAAGCATCACTTTGGTCAGTCCGGATGGAACCAAGGTAAAGTTTGAAGTCTCCCCGGAGAAGCTAGCTGGAGCTTTAGTCTGCAGTGCCAGTGTTGTATCTATGGAGGAAGTGCCAATAGTCAGAGAGTTCCCAGATTTCTTTCCTCATGACCTACCTGGAATGCCACCAGACCGAGACTTGGAGTTTGTCATCAACCTAGTTCCAGGAACTGCACCTATTTTCAAGAGACCCTACAGATTTCCTGTCAATGATTTGGTTGAGCTGAAGAAGCAGATTGAAGAAATGCAAGAGAGAGGTTTTGTCCGGCCAAGCTCTTCACCTTGGGGAGCCCCAGTGATCTTTGTTGCAAAGAAGGATGGCACCCAACGGATGTGTGTGGATCACCAAGCCCTCAATGAGGTCACCATCAAGAACAAGTACCCTCTGCCCAGGATCGATGATTTATTTGATCAGTTGAAAGGAGCCGGAGTGTTCTCCAAAATAGACTTGAGGTCAGGATACCACCACCAAGATTCGCCTGGAGGATATTCCCAATACAGCTTTTTCAACCCGATATGGACTGTATGAGTTCACGGTCATGTCATTTGGATTGACCAATGCCCCTGCTTACTTTATGAATTTGATGAATAAAGTATTCATGGAGTATTTGGATAAGTTCGTCATTGTCTTTATTGACGACATTCTGGTGTATTCCAAAAGCGAAGAAGAGCACATCCGATTGGTCCTGAATAAGCTTAGAGATCATCAACTCTATGCCAAATTCAGCAAGTGTGAGTTTTGGATGAAAGAAGTTACTTTCTTGGGACATACCATGTCTGCGGAAGGAGTGTCTGTTAACCCTAGTAAGGTTACGGATGTGCTTAATTGGGAGTCACCCAAGTCGGTGCCTCAGGTCAGAAGTTTTCTTGGAATGGCAGGATACTATCGTTGATTCATAGAAGGATTCTCCAAAATAGCAAGGCCGCTCACTCAGTTGTTGAAGAAGGAAAAGAAATTTGCTTGGACGCCAGATTGTGAGCAGAGCTTTCAAGAGTTGAAGAAGCGCTTGACAACAGCTCCGGTGTTGATTTTGCCCGATGTCCGGAAGGATTTTGAGATTTTCTGTGATGCCTCCCGGCAAGGACTTGGTTGTGTCCTGATGCAAGAAAGGAAGGTAGTAGCCTATGCTTCCCGTCAATTGAGGCCTCGTGAAGTAAATTACCCCACTCATGACTTGGAGTTAGCTGCCGTAGTGCATGCTTTAAAGATATGACGTCATTACCTTATCGGTAATCGATGTGAAGTCTACACGGACCATAAGTGCTTGAAGTACATTTTCAATCAGGCTGATCTTAATATGAGGCAAAGAAGATGGTTAGAGTTAATCAATGATTATAATATTGGAATCCATTACCACCCAGGCAAAGCTAGTGTTGTGGCAGATGCCTTGAGTAGAAAAGTCTACTGCAATACCCTGACGATCAAAGAAAATCAGCCAGCCCTACATGAAGAATTCCAAAAGCTCAAGTTAGAGTTGGTTGAGGAAGGTTACCTAGCTGCCTTAGAAGTTCAACCCACTTTGCGGAATCAGATCAAGGAAGCTAAAATTGAAGATGCCAATATTGAGGAAATTAAGAGCAACATGAAGAAGGGTAAAGCCCTGAGATTTTCAGAAGATGAACAAGGCACCATTTGGTTTGACAAGCGAATTTGTGTTCCAGATCAGAAATAGCTTAATCAGCTTATACTCAAGGAAGCCCATGAAACTTTGTACTCCATTCACCTTGGAAGAACAAAGATATACCAAGACCTTAAGGAAATGTATTGGTGGCCTAGCATGAAGCGTGAGATTGCCGAGTATGTAGCTCAGTGTGATGTCTGTCAGCGAGTAAAAGCCGATCATCAAAGACCTGTTGGACTCCTGCAACCTTTGAGAGTGCCTGAATGGAAATGGGAAGAAATTGGCCTGGATTTTATTACTGGCTTGCCAAGGACAAGGTCAGGATATGATTCTATCTAGGTAATTATGGATCGTCTAATCAAAGTTGCTCACTTTCTCCCAGTCAAGACTACTTACTCTGGTGATAGACTGGCAGAATTGTACATGGCAAAGATAGTGTGCCAGCATGGAGTGCTGAAGAAGATCGTGTCGGATCGACGATCCCAGTTCACCTCAAGATTTTGGCAAAAGTTGCACAGTGTTCTGGGTACTAATCTAAACTTTAGTACAGCCTACCATCCCCAGACAGATGGACAAACAGAAAGGGTGAATCAAATCCTAGAAGATATGTTGAGGGCTTGTGCTTTAGCAAATTAGCCAGTTGGGATCAAATGCTGTCTTATGCAGAGTTTTCCTATAACAACAGTTACCAGTCAAGCCTCCAGATGTCTCCATTTGAAGCTCTTTACGGAAGAAAATGCAGAACACCGCTGTATTGGAATGAAGTGGGTGAAAGACAAGTGTTTGGGACAGATATTTTGGAAAACGCCGAAGAGCAAGTTCGATCAATCAGAGAAAAGCTGAAAACAGCACAGACCAGGCAAAAGAGTTATGCTGATAACCGTCGTTGAGATCTAGCATTTGCACCTGGTGATCATGTGTACCTGAAGGTGTCGCCTTTCAAAGGGATGCGTCGTTTCAGAGTAAGCGGAAAGCTTGCACCAAGGTACATCGGACCTTTCCCAGTTCTAGCCCGAAGAGGAGAAGTCGCTACGCTTGGACCTCCCACCTCAGCTGTCAGATGTGCATAATGTCTTCCACGTGTCACAACTGAAGAAGTGTTTGCGTGTGCCCGAAGAGCAGATGCCAATGGAAGCAATTGCCCTGCAGGAAGACCTCACCTACAAGGAGCATCCCATCAAGATCATGGAAATAGCAGAGCGAGTGACAAGAAGCAAGATCATCCATTTCTGCAAGGTCTAGTGGAGCAACCACACCGAATAAGAAGCCACTTGGGAACAAGAAGACGACTTGAAGGCTGAGTTTCCCCACCTATTCTCTAGTCAGCCTGAATCTCGGGGTCGAGATTCCCTTTAAGAGGGGTAGGTTTGTAGCGTCCCGCTTTTTCAGAGATTTTCAAAATTTTAAAAGAGAACCATTTGCTTTTAATTGCCAAAAGCTTAATTGGCAATTTCAGAATCAATTGCAGTTTAATAGGAATTAATCAAACTTCAATTAAAATTGGTTTAATTGATTTTTCTAGTATTTAAAATCAAAAGTATTATTTTAAGTGTTTTCTTGAATTTTCTTGGATTTTAAAAATGGTTTTCCTTTTACCCGAAATTAGAAATTATTTTATTTGCAAAAGAAAAAGAAAAATTAAAGTTAAAAGTATTTTTATTAAGTCCAGAATAATTCAAGGAATTTCTGTGAATTTTTCTTGAATTTTTGGACTCTATTTGTTATTTTCTAATTTGCCTTTTGTTTTGTTGGAATTTCTGGAATTCAAAAATCTTTAAACATTCATTTCACTGTGCGTGGGCCGAATCTCTTCGGCCCATCACTCTCCCGGCGCGCACGCTTCCCCTCGCGCCTCCGCTCGCCCGGCCCATCTCCTTTTCTCTCGACGCCGACCGCCGCTCCGCCGTTGATCTCCATCCGCCGCTCCGCTTCGCCGCGCCTCCCCCCTTTCCCCCACCGTCCGATCAAAACCGGACGGCGCTTCTTCCGCCACCTGTTCTTCTTCCCCCTTCGTCTCTTCTCTCTCCCGACACCTGCTTGGAGCGCCGCCGCCGCGTGAATCCCACCGCCAACTCGTCCATTGCGCCGCCGCCCGCCCCATCCCCACCTCGGCCTCCGCGCTCCATCCCTTTCCCTCTACCCCATGCGCGGCGCTCGCCTGAGCCTCTCGCGCGCTCCCCTCTCTCTCCTCAGGAGACCCGGCTTATCCGGGCTTGTAATGCTTAACCATCCACTTGGTCCTAGCATCACAAATCAGATAATCCGAGACTCGAGACATGTATACTTCCCAGAGTGCAGTATACACACCTCATCACAAAAATTTATGTATCAATTCCACTCATCCACATAGAACCGAAACACAGAACAAAACAGAAGCATTAATAATATTAAACCGGGTCATTACAAAAGGGAGGCCAACCGGCCAACAATAAAGAGACAACAATAATTAAACAGCGGAAGCAAAAGTGCCATAAGATGGCTACAACAAAGCGCCAATCAGTGTGCCTTTACCCACAAGGCAACCGAGGACCGCCAAGCTAGTCGCCAAACCCAAGCACATCTCACAAAAGTGAGGCCCTTGGGGCTCACCTTCTTCCCTGCAGAACAAAAGCAAATGGCAAAAGCGGTGAGTACTTTGAATGTACTCGCAAGACTTACATGTGGAATAACAAACTGTACATATACTACATGCAAGCTTAATCAACGAAGAGGTCAGAGGTTTCATTTTAGCATAAAGCAAGTTTTCATTTGCAATAATATAATAGATTGAAAGCAATTTAACAAATCTGTTTTTAATGTTCAAATAACCGAAAGAACAATATTAATAACGGTAAATAGACAACAATAAATTCTCGAAGTGACTAACCCAATAGTCACCACAACAATAGTATGAATTACCCATTCATACCAACCATGTCAAGTTTTAAATTTTAAAACAAATGTTGTAGTCTAACTCTTGGAAGACCTCCCCAAGCGTGTCCATAACCTAGGGACGAGGCTATTCAATAGTTTTATCCTCGCAGGTGTACCAACTTACCCACATGTCGATCGCCTTTTTGCCACATGATTAAGCACACCGCTTTGGTATGCCTACACGCCTAAGTCCTACGAGACGTTTCCAATATTATGTATTAACTCGAGTCGCCTGTATGGATAGAAACCCATACGCTGTGTCGGGTCGTGGCCCACCTCGGACAACTACCCGCCAGGTAAAGCCTTGGACAATCATGACGCCCCTCGAGGTGGAGAACCTTCGGCAATCCCCACCACCGCACACCCAACACAAACACAAGAACACACACTGCTTCACACAAAGACACACACAAAACTTTTCCTCCTGCGACTCGGAGATAACACACGCCAAAGTACTAAGTCAAGAGGGTCCCATATATCCTCATGTGGTTAGTACGCTAATAGTGCTTGGTTTAGTGTAACAAGATGTTCGGTCCTTGATGACTTGGGCACCATTCGATCACACCCAAACACACCACACCAACATACCATTATGCCCAAGTCCAAATCAGTTTTCATTTTCAGTCTTTGATTTGCAAAATTAACAAAGCACAAAGTGCTTTGGACATAATGAAAGAATAATAATTTTTGTGTGATCAAGACCATCGACTAAGTCGATGATCGCCCAAAGCTACCGAACTAAGCATGGCTAAGCATAAAGACTCAGATGCTACTAAGTGACAAGAGCTCATCCAACGAACTCTAATCACAAAGAAATAACCTAGGCTCAAGTAGTAGAGAATAAATAATATCCTACATGATTATGCAACTATAGGATCAACTAACCATAATTTAACACAAAGTAGCAATGCATACATACAGTTGAATTCAAAATATTAAACTTGTAAAATAATAGGATTAACATGATCAAACCGCTTGCCTCGCTTTGGGGGTCAAGGTGTCGCTTGAGGATCAATAATATTATCAACGTGCTCTTGGATCCTAACGAAAGCAAAAGCAACCGATAAGAACGAATAAAATGCAAAGACTCAACAAGAAACATTCTCCAAAAATTCCAAAACTTTACAGTAGCAAGATCCTGATTTATAAAGAATTTAGCAACAAGAACCAATTGATTTGGATTCTTAATGCCAAAGATATGACCAAAACAATTTTGCTCTTTTATAAATCAAAATGCTACTATTCATTAGCGAAAATTTCTGGAGCTATACCTGAGTTTGGAAACATTTTTAAATCAAAGTCTAGTTAAAAACATAACCAACAAAATTTGAATCAACCGAAAAGGATTTGAAATGAAATAGTTATGCATTTTACAAGTTACTACATTTTTCAGTTGACAAATAAATCCTTTCGGGAAAAACCAGAAATTAAATCGACGTGGACGAACGAGGAGCGTCGATCTTGGATCCGACGGCTCGCGGCCCCAGCGCTTAAGCGCGTCGCAAGGGATTCACAAATCCCTAAACGCTCACCGTTGGATCTGGATCCAACGGTTCACGTGGACCAGGACGTTCGGCGGTCCGAACGTTCACTTGAATCGGGACCGTTGATCTAAGGATCGACGGTCCACATCAACTTACGTTCAAAACTCGCGCCAGTTTTCATCCGACAAAACGACGGGGAAGAGAGGATCATCGCCGGCGACTCTGGCCGCGGCGGTGCGAGCAAGTGCCCAAAATGGGTTGCTAACAAACTTGTGCACCCAATGGAACCAATAATTTTAGTCAAGGGCGTTCTAGAACGCGGCAAGCCGAAGATGACAGAGATGACCGAAAATGGTCAAAAACGAAAATAGCCAATGAGCTCGCGGCGTCCAACTCGAGCGGGTGCCAAGCAACTAGGGACTAAAGAGGGTTACCCGAGCACGGAGAAAGCACAGAGGGGACTAGAGTCGCTCGATGAAGAGAAATAGGGCTTTCTACCGAAAAGGGGAAATTAAATTGTCTCCTCGGAAAACCCAAATTGAGTGAGGGTTAATACTCTTAGAGATGGTAAATGGCCGAGGAAGCAAGGGTTTAGAAAGGAAGGCCCGGAGCACCACTTTCACCAAGAACTCAAAAGCTCTAAGAATGGCGCAATGGCGATAGAAGGTGAAAATTCGAAATTGAGCTCAAGCAATACACTAACAGTGGCTCTGGAGCTCAAGGGTGTTCAAAGAAAGATAAGGAAGCCACTGGAGGAGTTTTATAGGCCGAAGAAGCAAGAAGAGAGCAACGGCATGAAAATGGGGAGCTCACGGGTGAGGGCGGCTGAGAGTGATGGGAGCAAGTGAAATCAGTGGGGACGACGACTATGGAGGCGGTGGAACGGGGGCATTAAATGCTGAGAGTCGTTGGCCAAAAGCAGAGAAGACCCGACGCTGACACGCTCTGCCCTTTTCACCAACTACTGTTGACCAAGGCCGAGCGCGAGCGAGCGGAGGCAGACGATAGCCGCCAGCCGTTGGATTTAATCGGACGGCTGAAATAGAACGGGTCGAGAATAACGATTCAATCGCGCGCTTGATCTCGAGCCGTTGATTTAGAATCCAATGGTCCACGTTGCGCGAGGCGCTCGGATGGTCCGAACGTTCACTCTTTTCAGAGCCGCTGATCTTCAGATGAACGGTTCAGAGCAGAGGGGAGGATCGGCGGTCCGAACGTCACCTCGGCGCGCATCGCACGATCGAGATCTAACGGCCGAAATTGAACGCGCCCGATGTGGCTGAGTCGGTGCAGTTAGTTGATCCGATCGAACCGAATGGCTTGAACCCGAGTGTGACTTGAGTCCAAGGAATAGTAAAAGCCGATTTTGAGTTATTTGCTGAGTTGACTTAGGATAATTAATTGGGATAGCAAACAAGCTCCAAAAATTATGAAATTTTAAATGGAGGTTGTGGGCAGCAGGAGGAACCTTATATAAAATTTTCAGAGACATTTATGCAATGCATTTTTCTCTAAAAATTCCAGAAGGCTATTTTAGGAGTTTGACTTGTCTCAAAATTTATCAAATAATTTCTGAAAATTATGAAATAATTCTGAGGTGTTAAACATCACTCCTAGGTTCAAAGAAAATTATTTTCAGGGGTTGGGCACCAGATTTTTATGAAGGAGGTTTATGGCTTGAGTTTAATTGGGGAAATTTGGAGTTTGAATTTCCACCAATTAAAGAAAGGGGTTTCCAACACTGTAACAATACATGAGGCAGCAAAAGTTTTAATTTATCCTCATTTTTATTACATTCGAAACATAAACCCAATTTGGGATGTTACAAAACTCGCCGTGCTCTCCCCGGCGCACCCCGTCCCGTGACCCTCCTCCACCATTTAAAAAGCGAGCCCCGGCTCTGCCTCCCTCCCCTCTCCCCATTTCCCCCCTTCTCTCTCTCTCCCTCGCTCTCTCCCGGCCAAATTTTGTCCCGATCTCGCCGCTGCCGCCGGTTGCGCCGCCTCCGGTCCTCCTCCGATGCCGGCTACCCCACCATCGCCTTCCCTAGGTCGTCGCCGAGCCGTGTGCTCTCCCGTTCTGGCCGCCCCCGTTGCCGCCACCGCTTTCTCCTTCGCGTCGGCCGCCGCTTCATTCCTCCAAGGGTGCGCGTTGCACTCCTCGCAGCTTTCCCTATTCCCGGTGCCCTCCTCCGGCCACAGCGCTCCCCGCCGGCGATTTCTCGGTCCCTGTGGCACGGTGTCACTGCCGATGTGGCGCTGCGTGGCACTCGATCAGCAGTCGCGTCAGCGTCTTCGGCTGGCGTGGCCGCCACGTGCCAGCACGGTGGACGCTGACGCATTTCCCTGATTTTTCAATTGTAAAATAATTCCAGAAAATCAGAAAAACCCTAATTCTATCATTTCATGTGATTTGAAACTTCTTTCGCCTGTAACTTTCTCATCCAAACTCCGATTTGGGTGATCCAAATTTTTATATTCATATAAATTCAGCCCCTTTCATTTGGTTCTGGTTTTGTAATTTTTGGAGTTCATTTGGTGCTGTTTTATTTATTGTTGCTATTCTCGCACGTGTAGATTCCGGCATTTCGGAAGATTTATTCGACCCGACGACCGAAGACCCGCTCCTCGTCAACGAAGGCAAGTCGTAAGCATTTGACCATGTTGAACCCATTTTATAAATGTATATTGTTTTAAATTATCATCCATGGCTAGATTTATTAAAAATAGTTTTGGGAGTAGATAATTACCAAATTACCATTATGCCACCTTCATAAATTGAAAATGAAATGTCTCCTTGAATGACATATATCCTTGGACACCTTAGGATGGTTAATACTAGTTGGACATGGTTGTATTACCAACATGGGCGCGTACTGTTGCTTAGACATGCTCTAGTTACTCGCAGTACTCACGATCACATGTTCAATGAATAATGAATTTGGCTAAAGAACTATGGAATTGTGGTGTGAGGCCACTATAATTTAAGATGTGGAACCAAGGCAGGGATTGCCATTTGGTCGGGAATTAACAAAAATGATTTATGTTTGGGCTTGTGGTAGGGAGTGAAGGTGGGTGCGTGAGGCACATTGGGATGTGGAAAGTCTCGTTTGAGCAACCAACTAAGGACTTAACTTTGCAAGTCATTGATCTGGGCCACCTCGTGCAACCACAAGTCCGGTATGGGACGGACCTGGCCAACTAATTAGGGAAGTTTTGAGTCGGTTCTGTTGTGGCTGATTATTGGCGCAAGAGGAGGCTGTGATGGCGAAACCTTAGCGGGCAGAACCGAGGCAAAATGGAACTTTGTAAAGGCCTTGTCACGTGCTCTAGACTGCTCACCTAAGGAAGTGAGCGGTGGTATCGACGGATGCCAAACAAACTAGAGAATTCGTGTCTTGTGGGTAACTATACAACCTCTGCAGAGTGTCAAAATCTATTCGAATAGCCGTGTCCCCGGTTACGGACATGCCTGGTGATTTCGTGCAACGGGTAGCATTTTCAAAAATGTGGTATTGGTTCGGTGTAAAGGTTTGGTTGGAATGGTTGGGAAGTGAACGGGTTCACTGTTTGATTCAAAAGAACTTGGATATCTACGTACTATTCTTTTGAAATCCTGCTGTGCAATCTAAATATTGGAATTACTGTTAAACTTGCTTTCTGCAAATTAGCCATAAAGCCATTCTTGTTTAAGCCTTGCATGAATACTATGTGCATACATTTCTCTACGACTTGCTGAGTACTTTATGTACTCACGGCTTTATGCCCTTTGTTGATCATCCCACAGAAGAATCGTGACAGTTGAGTACTATGAGGAAGGCTACTTTGAAGACTTCGCAAACTAAGTCACGTCCTCCACTCGATTGCCTGTGGGCATGTCGATTGGGCTCCACGTATTTTGAGATTTCCGCTGCCAGATACTCTGTTGTTGCTAAGCCCTACGTGGCGACTTTTGTAAGAACTTGACCATAAGGTCCTTTGCTGTTTAACTAATATTACTTTGTCTGCTTCATTAGTTCGTTGTTGAATGGTTATGATAACATCATTGTTGCAACTGTGCGAGCTAGCTACTGATCATGGGACTAGCTCGGTATGCACAGAGGGTCTCGGGGTTGTGTGACACCCGGGGCCCGACATTCATCAACTAAGAAATTACTCCTAAGAGCTAGTAATGAATTACAGGCGATAATATCAAGCATCACATGTCGGTACGCATGCCGTTATACAATAATATGTAGCTCGATGGATATCTCACAGCATGACACGTAAGCCATGATAAATCCATACATGTATCACGTACACAATGGGTCATACTATTTACATCAATAACCGCAAAAATGAGTTATACATAGAATCCAATTCTATCGGGTGATATGAACACATAATAGCATATAGCGCGGCTACGACCACTGCGGTCGTGCTAGCCGGATAGCGGGTAGGGTTTGAAGGGGTAGCGCCCCTCGCTGGCCGAGGGAGCGCTTTTGGAAATCATTTCCAGGATATGAATCTTATTGACATAACCGAGCCTCGAAAATCATTGGATTAATTATATTAACCCTATTCCAAACCAATCTGATCACGCACTGCGACATACTCTGATGGCGGAATTCCGACCGGTAGTAGTATCATGCAAGGTAGTCGTAAACAAGTTAAGTAAATCATTTGGTCTTTTTAGCTCATACCTCCTCGTAAACCCATCTACTATCGCCGAAACCCGATCGATCTTATCGACCAGTGCCTAGGACGTTCCATCCACATGAACCGATCTAGGCTACCAGACCTGATCAGTAATAGATCCAAACTACTACCACAAATCAACTATATATATGTGATCGATCTAGATCAAAAACTGTGCAGGGTGGCTTTGATACCACTAAAGGGATACGGGTAGTCTACGCTAGCTAACAATTCAAAAATCTACCATGTAAACCAAGACGCCATGCATCCAAGAGATCATAGATCGTTACCACTAGACGCGCAATGCAGCAGAAGAAGAGTTGGAGTAGGCTGGTCCAACGAAGAGCGCGTCGATGTAGTGGTCGTAGTCGGTCGTTTAATATAGTCGATCGTTCAGCATAGTCGTCACCGATCGTCACCTCCAGCAACTGATCGCTTTCCTTGCAAAGTCACGGATCATCCTCAAGCGCAACAGCAACTGCAGTAGCGCCTCTACGGTATCCACACGTCCAGGGCAGGAACACCGTACGCCGGTGTGGTGGCACCAAGTCGCACCGAAAGGCTCTATCAGGAAGATGGTGGTTAGGGTTTGGAGCAACTCACGTCTATCTCATATCGTGTGTCTCCTCTGCTCTGTCCTCACCCCAATAGCCTCAAGCATCTCCTTATATAGTACCTGTTAAGTGTGTGACCCTGTAGGTTCATTTGTAGTTCAGTTGTGACTCGGAAATCTTTTCTGGCCACGAGTCGTTAGTGGTACCTAGCAAGATATAACGATTCTCGAATACACACAAATTATATTAGACGAACCTTAATGCAATATGATCTACGACCATGTCCTATTTGGTCTCGACCAGTTTATAACTCCTTACGACTGTGTTTCACCAACCAATGACCGGCTCTTATTTGGTCTCGACCAGTTCGTAACTCCTTACGACCAGGTTTTGACTACTTAGTGGTCTTGTTCGACCAGCCTACAACTAGCTCGTATCTACATATGACTAGTTCGTATCTGATCGAACTGAACGACCAGCTCGTGTATTCTCCCCTTGCCTCACGATATCTGGTTGAACTCCAGGTCAGATATTACGCCATCTATGAACTGTTCAATACTTTCTCGATCGAGTATCAGATAACTTCATGTGGTCGAACTCTTCGACCACCAGTGGCATGGCCATGCACTTTTTTTATCCGACCACATCGAGGGGCCTAGAGACAACTCTCCTGTTATGTTAGGAGGGGCAAATCTCATATCCGAGTAGTCATATTTCTCTGCATATTTCATAGCATACTCGAAAGCTACCTTTATGGCTACCTAGTTGATAGCGGACGCCACATCACAGACGATTGACCAAAACCATCTATATTAAATACAATCATAGATTGTTTTTGTTTAGTGACCATCTGTGTTGCTGGTTGCGCTAAAAACCATATGTAAAGAACTAATATCACAGACGGTTTTATTTACCATTTTTACAATATTATGTAGCTCGATGGCTATCTCACAGAGAGTCGAGGAGTAAGGCATTTTTTCAAGTCGCGGTACCATGGTAAATAAAATCACAGATTTTACCATGATAAATAAAATCAGGGAATAAGGCAGTTTTTAAAGTCATGGTAAAATAAGGGAGTAAGGCATCAAGCCATGGTAAAATCAAGGAGTTAGGCATTTGAAGTCATAGAAAAATCATGGAGTTAGACATTTCAAGTCATGGTAAAATCACATAGTTTTAAGTCATGGTAAAATCACAGAGTTAGGCATTTTTTAAGTCATGGTAAAATAAGGGCATTTCAAGTTATGGTAAAATCACAGATGATTCATGTTGAAAACCATCTGTAAAGTATCAAAGATGGTTCTGAACAAGAACCGTCTGTGATATTACAACACAGACGATTTTTGTTTGAAACTGTATGTGATTCGCAACGCGGGAGGGCGAAAAATTTTGAACGCGTGCGCGGGAGGCGAAATATTTTGACGTTGCCCATATATATTATAGCCACCCCGCCTTGTCTTCAATCAGTCTCTCCCTCTCCCCTCCCCCACGCCGAGCACAGGCGACCGCCCTCGATTCACCGACGCGGTTCAGCAAGGAGACGCGGCCTGTTGTTTCACGGCGCCTCCAGTGAGCGGGCATTGCGGCTCGACTTGTACGACCAGATCTAGCCGCCCCCATCCGGGCTCAGGTGAGCACAAAGTTTTGCCCCAAATCCCCGTCTTGGTTTCCTCTATCTGATTCCCATGCATCCTATCAAATTACGTTCTCAATGAGGACCCCAATCTGTGGTTGATAAAGGAGGCCGATTCGATTCCAGATGGACGTCTCTACTCGACCTCGACCTCGACAGAGAGTGAGTCATTGATTGATTGAGAGAGAGAGAGAGTATCTTTTAATTACCTTCTTGCAAATTATTGACAGAGCATATGGAAACTTTTGTCCAACAATTGATTGGTTTGGCTCAAAACTTGAATTTTTTTTGCAATACAAAAAACTATCAGATGCGATTTTTACTTAAAAACCGTCTGTGTCTGTGATAATTGACTATCACATACGGTTCAAAAAAAAATCGTCTGTGATGATGATTTTGAACCGTATGTGATTACCTTTTCTGTAGTAGTGTTAGGGTATTACCGACCCATAAGCACAGAAGGTTCAAGAAACCATCTGTGATGTTTCCAAACGGTCTGTTATAAGCTTTTCTGTAGTAGTGGATAGATCTCTAGGTCATACACTAGATTTTCACCTTATATGGTTCCTCATGACACGCATTATTGGGTTCATGATAATTAATTTTACCTGCATCGGATATTAGTCTCCAGATAGAAATGGTGCATATGGAGTGGACGAAGGGAGATGCATGGGCTCCGGGCCATGATCATAGAATATGGCTCGTGCAATATAGACTTTAACACAATGTATTACCCCCTTTGAACATATACAGCTAGAAAAGAAATCCTCGCCGTCTTCTGCCGTTGCGGACGGTCTAGATCATCCTATAGCTTTTCTAATGCCCAAGGACATCTGCCAATCCGGCCGTCCGCTCGGCGATCCAACGGCCCGGAGCCACCCCTCGATTGGAAGCTTCCAACGATGTTCTATGGTTGGGGACGCTGTGATTCCCGGGGCCCACACCACCCCATTCCAAGGACACAACCAGTTAGCCGACGGGACCCACCTTAGCCGATCGAACAGGAAGCCAAACAGTGTCCGCCTCCTCCTACGTCAGCATCTCCTCCCGTCTATAAAAACTCTGCCCCCTCTCCCCCTCCCCTTTGCACCATCAAAGGCATCAATCACCTTTGACGATCATCGTCACCTCCAAAATCTTGTAGCTAGCCAGCAAGAATCTATATTGAATTATTGATCAGTGCTAGCTATGTCTGGCGTGTGGGTGTTTGAGGACGGGATCGTGCGGCGGGCGGACAGCGACTCGTCGGCGGGGGGCCGCGGCGGCGGGGACGGAGCGCGGCCGAGCAAGGTGCTGATGCACGTGCCGAGCGGCGAGGTGGTGACGTCGTACGACGTGCTGGAGCGGCGGCTGCGGGAGCTGGGGTGGGAGCGCTACCTCAACGACCCCTGCCTGCTCCAGTTCCACCAGCGCTCCACCGTGCACCTCATTTCCGTGCCCCGCGACTTCGCCCGCTTCAAGCTCGTCCACATGTACGACATCGTCGTCAAGACGCGCAACATCTTCGAGGTCCGCGACGCCTGATCGAGCGACCGGGCGAGCGAGCCTGCCCGATGTAATCCATCTCCAGACGGCGATGTCGTCGTCCTTAACGCCGGCCGGCCGCCACACCAACGTTCGTATGTATGGTATGTATTTGCGAATTATGATCGAGTGTAATAAAGGGTTCTGCGTGTCCTATGGCGGCGCGCGCGCGTGGCTGGTTTGCATGTACGTAGCTGCAGTTTGGCGCCAGTACGAGCGCTAGATGCGATTAACTACGGGAGTCGGGAGTCTTTGCTTAAGTAATCTAAGAACGGTCTGTACATAGCTTTTATTGTGTATGGTTTGTCGAGCTTGACTGATCGATTCAGTGGTACGAATCAATCATTCATGCGCTATGCAATGCAAATTTAATTAACCTATAAGTTTTTACTACGTTTGTTTGGTCTGTACACAGTTGACTTCGGTTTCAACATCATTGTTTTTTCCCCCCTAAAATGTGTCCCCCAATACATCCTAGTATTGAATTGCCATGAATAGAAATATCGGTATGAACTTTAAGATCGAATGACAGTGACAATTTTAATATATATGGACATTTAATTTGTTAAAATTCTCGGTGCTGATGCCAAACTAGCTAGTAGAAAAATGTAAACATTGATTAGATACTTGTGTTAATTTGCTCCAGAAGTTTATTGTAATTACAAAACATTTTGTCTCAAGTTAAAACTTTTAAGAAAGAATAATAATAATAAATGCTTCTATAATTATTTGCTTGAATAAGGTCCAAACGGGTGATACTACCTCTTAGACTATGTTTGCATCACATAGAATAAGGTCTCATTCTACAATTAGTTGCTTCTATAATTTTGTATGAAAGTGACATTAATAAATCATAAAATCGATATTGAAATTTCAGGAGTATATAGGCATGGTTGTTCACACCACGTTCTAGCTTAGTGATTTTAATTACTACAAAAGATAAGAGAAAAAGAAGGTTTACATCAAATAAAAACCTTTACCGATTTTATGTTTCAAGCTTACTATGTTTGTTATTGTTAACAACAATTTAAAAATGGGGATGGCATACCACCTTTAGTTGTAAAAAAATTAACTTTTTTCCTCAACATTTTTGCCAATCCCCACAACTCTATGTACCATATATAGTCACTCTAAAAAAAATTATGTTTTCACAAAATCATTCAGACTAGGCAAAATAGTTAATTGCCTCACTGCTGTTCTGGGTTTTTTGTTTTTGCCAATATTCATAGGCCAAATATTCTATGGCTGTGAAAGCTAGCTAAGTATTGAAAACCTGTAAAAACTAGCCAATATCCCTTACATATGGTATTTATGGATATATTTTCTGAAAACCTCCAGGCCTTGGTTTAATTGGGTTTCAATATGTAGTTGGATTTCAGTAGATATAAACTTACATGAGATGTAAATTGTCCCCACCAAATAAATTTCAATATTTAATAAGAAAGTGTAAACATGTTCTGAACTTTCAAATTTGATGTAAATTGTTACCTGTAACTTTAAATTAAATGGACATTAATTAGCTTCTATATTTCGTTTGAATTAAATTCTAACTAACATGCATGGATCAGGGATAAAAACTTGTAGTGTGTAAGTACTCACAATATCAAATTTCATCTTTTAACTAACTGTTCTGTTTACAATTTCGCTGAGACAGCATGTGTCGATCAAGTTACACTATTTGTAAAACTGTCAAAACTTACTGTGCATTAAGCCAATTAAATTGAACAGTTGTGCTTTTAAAAAAAAGAGAATGTAGAGACATGTACTGTAAAAAAAGGGCCGGTCCTTTAAGAAGAAAAAGGATGAGAAGAAGGAGAAGAAGAAGAGGCACTTAGGATGGTCTTTCATCTTACTTCTCTTTTAATTGTATGCTATTTTGCGTCTTATTTCTTTTGATTGATGAGCATAACAGTCTTGTCTACGATTTAGGTTTTACTCTTTTGTTGTAAGTTGACATTTTGTAGATTTGACGTATTAAAAATTTGTAATTCCTTGAAGCTATGAAGTTAGACTACACGTACACACTATGGCGTCGGAAAATAAAACTTATGATCTTTTTTCACAAGGAAACTGATGTGTGTCAAAAAACCAAATCTAGGGATTTTGGTTTGAATAATGGCTCCTTTCTATAAAAATGATTTTGAACGTACAAAGACTGGAACTATTTTTTTCTATAAAAATATACCTTCGCTACAAGAATTACAACAACCCTGCGGGTCGGCGGCGCCACCTATGTGTTTATCAATGCACACTAGCGAAATGTCTTGTAATCCCGTCTGCTAGAGTATGTAACACACTCTGTTAGAGTATGTAACACACACTGAAACTTTTATTCATGTGTGTTCACTACTACAAAATAGGTTATATTGGACACCTCAGTACAGACGTTTCCTTTAGAACCGTTAGTCTTGTACTTATCACAGAAACCGTATGTATCATAAAACAGGTTATATTGGACGCCTCAGCACAAACGGTTCCTTCAGAACCGTCGATCTTGTACTTAGCACAGCCGTCTGTATCACCTCAGCACAAACGGTTCCTTCGGAACCGTCGGTCTTGTACTTAGCACAGAAACCGTCTGTGATACAGGCGATTTGTAAATAGAACCATATTTGATAATTCACAGACGGTTCTGTAATAATCGCATAGGTCACAGACGGTTATTGTTAAAAACTATTTGTGAATTGTCACAGATGGTTCTCAACAATAACCGTTTGGTACTACAAATGTCACATACAGTTCTTAATAAGAACTGTATGTGATATGCAGGCATTAAATACCCGGCCGTCCCGACAGACCCCCCTTGGCACCTCCACCCCCTTACTGTTTGAGCTGCCAACCCTGCTGCCTCCTCTCCATTGTGCCACCTTAGAGAGGAGAAGCAAGGGAAGGAACACTACTACAGAAAAGCTCATCACAGACGGTTCTAAACCATCATCACAGACGGTTTTTGAACCGTCTGAATTTTTGTGTCTGTGATGACACGAGGTCATCATGAGCGGTTTTTTAACCGCTGCGAAAATGATATCACGCACGGTTCTATTCACGAACCGTGCAGTGATAGCACACATCACGCAGCGGTTCGTGAATAGAACCGCTGTGATAGTGCATTTTTACGAGCGGTTCTATTCACGAACCGTCAGTGAAAGCAGATATCACATCTGGTTCTATTCTCAACCGCCTCGTGATAATCTATTTTCACGCATGCTCGTGAATAGAACCGCTCGTGATATTCTATTTTCACGCATTTCTAAAAAGAACCGCTCGTGATAGTAACTATTAGTTTTTCTAGGCAAAAAAACAAAACGGATTTTCACTTCGTATGGAGCCTCACGAATGAATCGATATTGATTTTGGATTTCGCTAGCTTTCCCACAATAGCCAGAGCATCACAATAGCATCAACTCAATCCATTCACAGAGCACTAAAAACAACACGACATGCATCACCCACATCACCCACATCACAGTAGCATCAACTCAAACAATTCACAGAGTACTAACACATCACAGTAGTAATCTACATCACAGAGCAAAAGGGGGGAGTAGAGAGAGTGAGGTCGTGGGAGGCTGGGGTGACGAGGTCATGGGAGGCCGGCGACGATGAGGCCGGGGCAAGGTGGAGGAGGCCGCAGCGCACTAACTGGGGGAGGACGGGCCGATTTAAGTAGAGGAGGCCGGGGGCGACGAAGTAGAGGAGGCCGGGGGCGACGAGGTCGTGGGAGGCCAGCGGCGACGAGGCTGGGGCGAGGTAGAGGAGGTGGAGGAGGCCGCGGGAGGGGAGGCCAGAGGAGAAATGACAGAGGGGCAGAAATGGCAAAGTAAGAGATGGAGATGGCAAAGGGGGAGATGAATGACTCTGTTAATATAGAGAGATTTTCGGGAGCCCGCCATTATGTGCAAATTTTCGTTTTCCCGCCTAACGAAACCAAAGTATCACAGACGGTTTTATACAAAAACCGTCTGTGATGACATATCACAGACGGTTCTAACCACGAACCGTCTGTGAGAAGTGTCTCATCACAGACGGTTCTAACCACGAACCGTCTGTAATGAGGTTTTACCATGGCAACCAATACTCTGCCGCGGTAGGGTTTGGCAGCCGATACTCTGCCGCGGTAGGATTTGGCAGCCAATCCTCTGCCGCGGTAGGGTTTGGGTAGCCGATTCTCTGCCGCGGTAGGGTTTAGCAGCCAATCCACTGCCGCGGTAGGGTTTGGCAGCCAATACTCTGCCGTGGTAGGGTTTGGTAGCCAATCCACTGCCGCGGTAGGGTTTGGGTAGCCAATCCACTGCCGCGGCACATAATCCTCTGCCGCGGTAGGGTTTGGGCAGCCAATCCATCGCCGCAAAGACATAATCCTCGCCGCATGTAGGGTTTGGCAGCCAATACTCTGCCGTGGTAGGGTTTGTAGCCAATCCACCGCCGCGGTAGGGTTTGGGTAGCCAATCCACCGCCGCGCACATAATCCTCTCGCCCGTAGGGTTTGGGCACCAATCTACTACGCGGCACATAATCCTCGCCGCGGTAGGGTTTGGCACCGATACTCGCCATGGTAAAACCTCATCACTGCACGGTTCGTGGTTAGAACCGCTCGTGATATTTCGATATCACTGAGCGGCTCATAGTTCGTGGTTAGAACCGTCAGGATAGCTTCATGACGTCTTCTAGAACCGCTCGTGATAGTGACATACCACAAAGTGTTCGCCTTGGAACCGCTCATGATTATTTTTATCACGCAGCGGTTTCCAAGAACCGTCTGTGATGAGGCGTCTTCTATAGCCTGTTTTGTAGTAGTGGAAGGAGGCAGAGAGGAGAAGGAAATGAGGAAGCTAAAGAGAGGAGAAGGGAAGGAGGAAGGGAGGAGAAGGGAAGGAGGAAGGGAGGGAGGACTATCTCGCTGGAAATTTAGGATTTTCATCGTGTGCTTCAGGGGTAACAATCTGTAACCATTTATATTTTCTCTAGGTTAATCGCTAATCAATTTTAGTATGTTTGGTTAATAGGAAGAGAACTTGTGGTTTATTAATCTAATTTAATACTAATTTGTTACGTGCATAGCGTAGATGGACCGAAACTGGATGTATGGTGAGAATCATGTGAGTGAAGAGTACATTAATGGTGTGTCTGCTTTTAGAAGAGCCGAAAGGTGATATGTTGAAGTAGGAGATAAAATTTATATAATGTCCATGCATTGATTACGGTAATATAAAGATGTTTAACAACCCAGCGCGGATCGGAGTGCACTTGATTCAAAGGGGTTTCAAAAAGGGGAATACATGTTGGACTAGTCACGGTGAAGAGCAGATTATACAGAAAGTTAATAATAACGACATTGCCGAGGAAGTCAGCGACATGCCAGATGTGGACTGTGCTTTTGATGAGGATCGGTCGGACGATGACAATCTGGATCAGATGCTACACTATGCAGAAGAGACCTACAGTGATAGACAGTTTGGTAAATTTGAGGGCTTAATGGAGGACTCAGAGAAACCTTTGTTCCCTGGCTGCAAGCCGGAATACAAAAGGTTGTCATCCATGCTTGAACTATTAAAATTGAAGGCAAGCAATTGTTGGTCCGACAAGAGTTTCATGGCGTTGTTAGGTCTCCTAGCGGACATCCTTCCAGAGAGAAACGTGTTGCCCAACACCACCTACCAAGCCGAGAAGGTTCTTTGTCCAATGGGAATGGAAGTAGAAAGAATACATGCATGTCTGAACAATTATATCCTCTACCGTAAAGAGTATGCAGACATACATGTATATCCCGTGTGCAAAGCATCCCAATATAAGCGTAAGAATCCTACTAAGGTCAAGCAAGTACCTCCTACTAAGGTATTGTGGTATCTGCATATAATCCCACGTTTGAAACGTTTATTTGCGAACCGAAAGGAGCAAGATTGTTGCGTTGGTACTTGGAGGAGCGTAGGAAAGATGGAAAGCTAAGACACTTTACTGATTCTGCCTAGTGTAGAAACTTCGATCGTAGCTTCGAAGAGTTCAGTGCGGAACCAAGGAACATAAGGTTAGAGTTGAGTACAGATGGAATGAATCCTTTCGGTAACATGAGCAGCTGACATAACACCTGGCCCGTAAATCTATGTATGTACAACCTGCCTCCTTGGCTGTGTATGAAGTGGAAGTACATTTTGATGTCACTACTTATCCAAGTGCCGAGTAACCTGGGAATGACATTGATGTGTACATAGCACCATTGCTAGAAGATCTTGTGACACTGTGGAACGAAAGGGTATAAGTATGGGATGCGTACAAACGAGAGAACTACACTTTACGCGTCATGTTGTTCTGCATCATCAATGATTTTCCTACCCTTGGTAACCTATCAGGGTTCAGTTGTAACACCCTAGCCCAACACTGAGCCTGAAATGCTACTAAACTACCCTTAACAACTAATAAACATCAATACACTATAAAATTTCAGCAAGCAAAACAATAATAAAACCCATCCACGGGTCATAATAAAACATGAATAAAGATTGGTCAAGCATAAATAAATAAGCAAGGTAAATAGTCTAAAACAGCACCAAACCAATAAATCCAAAACCTTGGAACAAATAAACTAGTCCAAAACAATAACCTAAGCTTATTCAATCTCTACCATGTCCTAAAAGTAGTCTAGTAATAATGAATAAAATCATTATCATTGCGAAATAATCATGTGTCCGAAGTATTCAACTATCCCATGTGCACTATTCGCTCTCAATCGTGGCACCCTCAATGACCACCTAAAAACAACAAAAGAACAAGGGCGCATCCACGACTCAGCAAATACATCAATATACAACGAACAATGATAAATCAACAGTATTCAATAGCTTCATTATCATCACATGTACTTCTATTAATATTCTCATGCTGTCCTCTTCTCTTTGTTTCACACACATTCATTTCATATCAATACAACTCTACTCTACATGTCTACATGCACTTCTCTAGCGTATACCGGTATAGCATGAGTGAATGCTCGCAACAACATTCACTCTCAAACCCGCTCCTCCTCAAGGATCGGGGACCTCCTCCACTCCCGTAGAGTTGTGATCAATCATGATCACCTGCTCATATGCAAAGATGTTTA
Source organism: Hsuehochloa calcarea (assembly GCA_036346395.1). Classification (NCBI taxonomy): domain Eukaryota; kingdom Viridiplantae; phylum Streptophyta; class Magnoliopsida; order Poales; family Poaceae; genus Hsuehochloa; species Hsuehochloa calcarea. The sequence continues at coordinate 15,084,626 of CM070599.1, read as the reverse complement.
TGGATGCAAACATGCAGAATTTCATAATATTCATCATATCCAATTTTTCCTCATGATTGTCAACAAGATATAGCCATACCATTCCATTTCTTGCAATTAAATAAAAATAAAAGCACAACAATAAAGGTATTTAAAGATAAAGAAAAACAGTGATCGATCATTGATCGATGTCCACCATGCGCTTGCCTCAACCGTGCGAAGTAGGAAGACGCGAAGGGGGCGCTGCCCGCAGAACCAAACTCTCACCATGATTAATTTAATAAGCACTCTAAGATAGAAAATATGGACAAAACAAAATTAGAAGAAAAATACAAACTCGCTATAATCTCTAGCGCAAACCCAACTCCAAAATCCTAAATATCGATATGTCCCTCGACAAACAAATATAATCTAAAATTCATTACTTTTTGACCAGAGATCCAAATGAGGCGTTCTTGGACCATCTGGAAATCTTATGAAATTCCCTACCTAAACCTAGTTGGAGAGCTTTCCAAATTCGGCCATCTTCTATCCTTAACAAACTTACTAACATAACAGGTAATTTTCGTCAGGGTTTTTGGACAGTGGCACAAAATCCAACGTAACTTTCAGTACACAAGGCCAAATTTTAGGGTATTTAGCTTTCTGGAAAGCTTATAAAATGTCTACAACATTCGTTATGGTGCGATCTCCTAATTAATCCATTAACTATTCGCTAATAACCGATTACTAACACCTGTCAGAATTACGACAGAACTGCAGAATAGCAGCGCCACAAAAATCATATCTCTCAATCCGCTCATCCAAACAACCTGAACCAATACTCTACGGAAAGCTAGCGACATCTCCCACAACTCTCTTGGAGGCAGCCTAGTTGAAATCCCCCTTTAACGGGCCTAAAACATACGATCTCTACCGACTGCCAGAACCGATCTACTATCAGTAACGCCTAAGCGTAGAAATTAAACACCCAACTATTGAGATTAGGAGTGTTACCCTTGGAGTGGTGCTAGCCCGATGAACTCCCAGCGAGGTGCTCCTCCCTCTATTCCTCTTCTCCCTACCTTCCCTCCCTTTCTTCCACAACCGGCCATAACAGCGAGGAACCGGCGACCCAGGAGACAGCAGCACGAGAAGGGACGGCAGGGGCAATCGGATGTGGTTGCCAGCCGTGGAAGAAAGAAGGGAGGGAAGGTAGGGAGAAGAGGAAGAGAGGGAGGAGCACCTCACTGGGACTTCATCAGGCTAGCACGACTCCAAGGGTAACTCTCCTAATCTCGATTGTTGGGTGTTTAATTTCTGCATTTAGGCGTTACTAATAGTATATCTTCTGCCAGTCGGTAGAGATTGTATATTTTGGGCTAGTTAACGGAGCATTTCGACCAGGGTACCTCCTAGAGAGTTGTGGGCGACGTCGCTATCTTTCCGTAAAGTATTGGTTCAGGTCGTTTGGATGAGCGGATTGGGAGATGATCTGCAGTTCTGTTGTAATTCTGTCAGATATTAGTAATCGGTCATTAGCAAATAGTTAATGGAGTAATTAGGGGATCTCACCATAACTAATGTTGTAGACATTTTTATAAGCTTTCTAGAAAGCTAAAGTGTCCCCGTACATCGACGAGCACAAAGACATGGTACGCCAACAGAATCCAGACTGGTCAGAGGTTTGGATCACGATATAGCACAACCGTCGGTTCAACAAATGGTTAAAGATGCGATTCACAGGCAGGTCATCAAGTGATGATACGCTGCTATGGTTAGCAAAAGGGCCCAAATTTATAATTGTGACATGGCAAGGATACAACATAAATGGGTACACATTTTATACGGTTGCTCAAGATAGGAGGAGCACTGATCCGTAATCAATGGTGTCCGTGATAGATGCATTTCACGAAAGCGATTCAATATCACGAGCACGCGGGTTGAACTCCTACTATGGGTTCGTAGAGGAGATCTGGGAGCTCGGCTACATACTTTTCAAGATCCCCCTATTTCGATGCCATTGGGTTAAACTTCCACAGGGCGTGAAGGTCGACAAGTACGGCGTCACTACTGTGGACCTCAAACATGTTAGATATAAGGACGAACCATTGTACTCACTAAGCAAGTTGTTCAAGTTTTTTATGTAACGGACCCAGCAAATAAGAACCGCCACGTAGTTCTTCATGGAAAAAGAAGGATTGTCGGAGTTGAGAATGTCGTGGATGAGGAAGAGTATAATCAATTTGACGAGTTGCCTCCTTTCGAAGACGGCATCAGGCTCGACGAAGGGCTATATTTTAATTAAGAATATTTATTCCATTGTAATTTGATGTCAACGTGGAATTGTCATGTGTTATGGACTTGTCATCTCTATATTTTATATATGGACTTGTCATCTTTGATATTGATGTCAATGTGGACTTCATAGTAATGTGGAGTGTCAAAATTGGTTTCACTTGATTTGGAGTTGAGTTGTATTATATATGAATTTTTTAAGACAAATGAATTTCATTCAAATAATTTGGAATTGTGTCAGCAAGTTATCACAGACAGTTCGTTTATGGAACCGTCAGTGATAAGTCATCACAAACGGTTCCATAACATAACCGTCTTTGATATGACACATCATAGACGGTTCCGTTTTGAAACCGTCTATGATATGACTATATCACAGACATTTCTGTTATGGAACCGTCTGTGATTTGAGGGTTTAAGGTTTCTGTGCCAAGTTATCACAGACGGTTTTATTATGGAACCATCTGTGATATGACTATATCACAGACGGTTCTGCTACGGAACCGCCTGTGATGACTTCTCATAGAAACCCTATACAACATATCACAGACGATTCTACGATGGAACCATTTGTGATGACTTATCACAGACGGTTCCATAGTAGAACTGTCTGTGATATTCCTTTATTTAAGAGGAATCGATATGGTTTGAGCGCCCTTAACTCGTCACTCTCCTTACTCTCGCGCGCCCCTTCACCTCCCCTGCGGTCGAAGCATCGTCCCCGACACCGACCTGCTACTCCCTCGCCTCGCCGACGCCGACACCCCTAGTACTCCCACCTCCCGAGCCCGACACCCCTGCTGTACTCCCTACCTCCCCAACGCCCCTGGTACTCCCCGCCTCCCTAACGCCGATGCCCCTGGTACTCCCGGCCTCCCCGACCCCGACGCCCCTACTATACTCCCGCCTCCTCGACGCACCTTCTCCACGACTCAAGCCCCGACGCCCCTATCGCCTCCCGACGCCCTCCATAATAAATTGACCCAAAATTTCAATTTCAGATTAAAATGAGACTTTATTAATTTTTGTGGATTTTCGGAATTTTAAAAGCTTTTCAATAAAGTATATTAAGGCTAAAAGAATTTATGTGCAAAATCTATTACCAACTAAAAATTGGAATTATTTTATTTAAGTCCAGAATGCCTAATAGAATTTATGTGAATTTTCTCAAAATTTTTGGACTTCATTTACTATTTTCTAAAGCTTATTTGAATTTCGAATTAAATCAATTGAAAAAGGTTTAAAATTTCTTCACATAAGATCGGGTCGAAGCTCAAAGATCTTGGCGCTTCTCGCCCACTCTCTCCTCGCGATGAGAACGCTGGACCGTCCGATCAAAATCGGACGGCCGACATTCAATCCGCCGCGCCTCTCTCCCTCTCTCTGTCTCATTGTCGGGTGGGGCCCGCTGCAATGATGTCGTCTTCCTCGCCTCCTTCTTCCCGCGCCGCCATTACCGCACCTCGGGATTTCTTCAATTCCGTGATTCCTCCCCATTACTCCCGCATTTGCGCGTTCAAGTCACGATTAACGCCGCTCATCCTCGCTTTACCCCCATCATTTCGCGTGAACGCCCCACCTCTCTCGCCGCCATTATCGCCGCCCACGATCTCCATCTCGGCCTCCCCCGCCTATAAAGGTGCCCCCACCGCGCATTCTCTCCCACACTCCATTCCATCTACTCAGAAGCGGCCGCTCGCTCTCAATCGCCGGCATTTGAAGTTTCCCGTTAGCGGCAAGCTCCATCTTCTTCGATTCCGCGACGGCAAGCATTCTCCGCCACCGCGACCGCACCATCGGCTTCAAGATACTCGGCGATCCCAGTGCGCGCCGACCTCGCTCGAGATCCCCGAGCACCTCCCGCCAACGATCGAACCTCACCACCCTCTCGCCGCCGCCGACCATCTTCCGCCACGCGCTCGCGTCGCCAGTAGCGATCGTACTCGATGATCGTCTCTGAATCTATTGCGCACCTCACCGAGCTCGCCGCCGCTGCTCACGGAACCTTGGTTCCCGAGCCGCCGCCTCCTCAGGCCGATGTGGCGGCCAAGTCAGCACACTGGCGCCACATGGGCACTTTGGCCGACGTAGCGACCACATAGGCGCCAGCGTGGACGGCCAGCGCCAAAGACACTCTACCGCCGTCTTGTCTTGTGAGCCGAGTCCACCGTGGACTTGGAAAACGCCGTGGACTCAGTCCATGACTGTTTGGGCCCACATGTCAGTCTCTGTGAACAGTATTGCTGACGTCAGCTGGCGCAATAAATAGATTTTCCTTTAGAAAATTAATTGGAAATTCGTAAATTTCGATTTTTGAATTAAATTTAGATTTAAACTTCCAGAGCTCGTGATTTCTTCATACAAACTCCGATTTAGGTGATTCAAACTTCTAAATTTGTATAAAATCAAGATCTAGCTAACTAAACCAAAATTATTTAATTTGGAGTTAATTTGAATTTTCATTTGAATTTATTTGTGTTCATTTGAATTCTGTTTAAATTTGGAATATTTTCGCGTATAGATTTTGACGACTCAGGAGAGCTTGACCCTATTGAAGAAGTAGAATACCAGGATTTTGAGCAAGGCAAGTTACACCATTGACCATTTTGTCCCCAATATTTAAAAATTATTTAATTCCTGTTTTAAATTATTATTGCATGCATAATTGTATTTAATTATTTTAAATTCCTGTTTTAAATACTTAATTATTCCAATTCCTTTGTATAGCCAAATTTGATTGTTGTATTATCAATTCCTTGTAACCTTAGTCAAATGAATTTAAAAATAAATATATAGCAAAAGCTTAGACCATGAAATATTTGACTTTGGGAGAATTTAGCCAAAATTTCAAAAATTGATAAAAAGCCTATGGCATTGCCTTGTCATGGTGGACTTTTGCAAATGTCTTTGAAATTTTAAAATAAAAGAAAATGGTTTGTACTTGGGCAAACATGGACCGTTGGTGGGTGCAAGTTTATGCACGGGCCTGTCTGGTTAGGTTTTGAGACCCAGGGTTATTATTGAAAGTTGCCCAAGTAGATTAAGGACCGGCCTTTGAGCCGCATCTTGCAAAAGCTCCACCGACTACCACATGTCTCAGTATGGGCGTAACCTGTGCTTAATAATTTGTAATACCTCGTATTGTTTATGCCATTTTTGTTGTGTGGGTGTCGGTTAGACTTTATTCCCACTTGGCGCAAGAGGGGTTTCAGCAGTGGTTAGCCTAATGGAAGTGAAACCTTAGCGGGCATATTGGTATTGAGGTAATACATTGGAAGCGCCTTGTGATAATTGCCTAGTCACACACCTAAGGAAGTGTGTATTGGCCGACATAACTGCAAATTATCTCGTGTGGGTAAAGTTGTACAACCTCTGCAGAGTGTAAATCTATTCGAATAGCCGTGTCCACGGTCATGGACATCTTGAGCAAAGCCACTCTAAGTTAGATTTGTTTTTGGTTTTAAAATAACTTTGGACATGTTTTGAGGATGGTTAATCCTGTGGTAAATTTAGCATGTAGCCTTGTGTTAGGAGGGTATCCTTCACTATGTTTCATATGGAGGTTATCCACTATAAAATGATCAATTTTAAATCTGATTTTAGTTATGTAATAAAAAAATGTGCCTTGAAACTTAGTATAATTATTTAAACCAAAAAGGGTGATTTACGCAAATAAACCCTACAACCTTCCTTTGAATAACTTATGCATGCATTCTAAATTTCAGATTGGGTGTAATTTGCGAAGCACGCTTGTAGTGCTCACTCTTCTTTGAATATTATTATTCAGGAGAAGACTGCTATCCAGAAGGTGAGGAGCAGGACGATTAGGCCGCGATCTCCAGACGATTGCCTGTGGCGTATCGTGTGGCTTACCTTTACTATTTGCTTCCGCTTAATGTTTTATTTGGCCTCCTACCCGCTTGTAATAAACTCTATGCTTATTAATACACGCTGGATATGTTTGTGATAACATTTTTTGTGACTGTGTACACTGGAAATCCTGGACTAGTGTATGAACACAGAGAATTCGGGATCCTTCGTTCCCGGGTTCGACACCTTCTCCCCGACCCTGATGCCCTAAGGTTAGACTTTAAGTTGCGTAAGTATGAGTGTATGACAGTAGATCCATTGGATTAGGTTAGTGGTAAGATGTTCAATATTGTAGATGAGTACATATATACATTTGATTAGCAAGCCAGTTAGCTTGTATTAGCTTAGGGGATTGTTAGTAAGTGTTTTACAGATTAAGATGTTCAATATTGTAGATGAGTATGTATATACATTTGATTAGCAAGACAGGTTTGGTTAGAAAATTTCCAGTAGGTTGTTATCATCTAGTGAGCAAAGGCAGGGATAATTGAGTTAGTTCATAAGTTAGGCAATATAGGCAAATGGAGGTATAGTCTTTATGTGTATACCTTGATCTGTCATTGTTCTATTAATTTTATTCTATCCTTTGTATGGTTATTGATTGCTCCCATGTGGCAACTTTAGAGTTGTCAATTTTCATGTTGTTGGAAAGTAGGAATAAAATGTGCTCAACGTTAGACTTTAAGTTGTGTAACCCTACTACTGTCGTTCAAGGGTACTTGTTAATAAATATGCTAACCTTTCATATTTATTTCAAAATGCCTCGAATTTTCCATAAATTGTTTAAATGTTACATATATCTGATGTTGTTTGCTGAGTAAGACTTCTTTGTCAAGTACAATCCATGGCATTGTAATTGTTATTTTTTTGGTATTATGTATCTATCTTTCTTTAAATATTATGGATATCAACTTGTAATCCATGAAGTTTTAGTTCATTGCGTATGTAACTTATTGAAGGACCGAAATGGCAACAGAGGGGGGGTGAATGGTGCCTAAAAATTAATAACTCCCCTTTACTGTATTTAATCAAGCCTACAAAGATCTCTGGAGATCTAAAGAAAGTAAATGAAGCAAAATCAAATAACAAAAACAAGCCTCGGGCTGTTCTTCTGGAAATCGGAAGCTCCGGCCAGTAAGGTGCGGAAGTTCCGGAAATCGGAAGTTCCAAAATTCCAGTCAAGGAAGTTCCGCTATGAAGTTCCGCTATGAAGTTCCATTATGTAAAATCTAAGCTCAGATTATCCCGACCAAGAATGAACGCTCGGGTTTTTCCCAAAAATCCAAACTACTTAATCTTGAATGCTCTTCTCAGGTCAAGTTTCACAGGACATCATCCTAAACACAATCTTGACCTTATGGAGAAGAATCGCAACCAAAGATTCAATAATCGAGCCAAAAACGGATTTCTTGAGGAAGGGGCAAGAAACACTAAAACCCACAATAGACACGATTCTCAGATTCTTAGCTTATGAAACTTTGATGATAGATTAGCAATATCAAAACGACTCTAGATATCAAGTTTCACGCTATTTCATAAGACGAATCAAAAGATACATCAAAACCCTAGCTATTCAAGAGAAGAACAGAGAGAAGGAAGAGGACATAAACAAGTAATCAAAACTCAGAGTTTCATTGATAGAAATCAAACGTTTACAGATGGAAACATAGAGGAATGATTACAAGAGATTTCAGGTCATACTCTCCAACTCAACAAACTCTCAAAAAGCAAAAACAAAACCTTTTGCTAGAGCTAACCCTAATTTTCTCTCTCAAGGTCTAACCCTAGCACCAGGGGTTCATGTCTATTTATAGCCCTTGGCTAATGGGCCTCCAACCCATTAAGCCCGCTACACCCGAACGGAACCGCCTCCACTTGTGCCGCTTTGCGAAAAGACCGTTTCGCCCCTTGCGCACCCTCTGGAAGCCTCCGTCTTCCTTCTTGTGCACGACTCGCAACCGCTTCAAGATTCACGCCGTCTTCGACACATCCCGACCGTTCTGACCTCAACGCCTCCTGCGCCTAGTCCGGTCCACGTGTCTCGCCACGACTCCATCTCGATGCCCTGCAGTCATCACAAGCAAAAACACATCACATAGCATTGCACAATATCATAGCATCAACATTTGTATAAGACTCAAACTCATACAAAATCAAAATCACAATTTATCCTTCTCCGCACAGTTCTGGTCACAATCGGAAGTTCCGCACTTACCACAGCGGAAGTTTCGATTTCCGGAACGTCCGCACTTGTCAGGATTATCGGAAGTTCCGCGCTTAACACTGCGGAACTTTCGATCTTCGGAACATCCGCCTTTCCAGATTTTCAAATCCGATTACCATCTGAGAGGAACACTCAATGTCAGTATTATCGGACACTCCGCTACCCCTTGTGCGGAAGTTCCGATTTCCTTCAGCCGAACTCAAAACCCAGGTAAATCGGAAGTTCCTATTTCCAACGCCGGTAGTTCCGATTATCGGAACTTCCGCTCCATACACAGCGGTAGTTCCGATTTCCCTGATTCAGCACAGAAACAGTCCATACCGAAAAACTCAACTCTCAACCTATTCAACCACGATGTCAAATACTCATCACTCAGAGTGGAGGACCTCTCACATGGTCTCTCAATCTCCCCCTTGATGAGTATATTGACAATCACCGAAAAAGCATAAGATGAGTTTGAGTTTAAAGTCAACCACGGTCTAAACAAGAGTAGTTAAGCTCAAGACCATGTTGACAAAAGAGAAAGACTTGAGATGAGATGAAAGAGCAGTTTTCGCACAAAACTCAAGGCTTTTCTCCAGAAGGCTTTTTAAGGCTTTTTCTCTCCAAAATTCTCCCCCTTTGGCAATAAAATCATCAAGATGTAGAAAAGGGAGGAAAAGACTATATGATGTTCATTTTAAGCAATATGAGCCATGTAGATTATCCAAAATGACTATTAGTGAAATACACCAAGCCATAACACAGAAGAATGCTATCAAGATCATGACAAATGATGTATAGCAAAGCTAAGACATAGAATCCATAATCTGATTAATGATCCAATTCTTTAGCAAGTCAATTAAACCAAGTTTGCAGTCTAGCTAAAGATATCCAAGGATGATGCAAGCCATGTCAAATAATCTAAGTTGAACCAAGAAGGCTCAACTGAACAGTTTAGAGTGCTACCAGTTGAAGAAAGACTCATTTTATCCAGAACTTGATCTTTTTGATGATAAGCAATTTTAGCACATTTTTTTTTAAAAGCTCTTTATGGTTTTATCTTAGTAAAGCAAGCTCTGGACTAGGTGCCATCCACAACTGCCTCCTAAGCTTCAACCAATTTTTTTTTCAAATCTTAGCCATGTGCTAGATCCCAAGCCTTATGCGACCACTCCAAGCAACAGACTTAAGGAGGTGATCTTAGGTCATCCAAGGCTCCCGCTGAGTTCATGCCTTGTGCAATGGCAAGCAGTCTCATGAGAAAGATTTGGTGAGATCAGTTTTTTCGCACAAAAGAGATCATTTTTGCTTTTGAAATTTTAGACCAGCGATTAAAGAAAAGTCAAGTTTCTTAACAAACTGACATAGCTTACTCAAAAGTTCAATGGAGATTAAAGACTCAACTCAGCCTACTTGACATGGCGAAAATCATAAAAGAATAGCTTCAACGGACTAGTCTCAAGAGCTATCATGACAAGATTTTAATTCAAGTTTAGCAGTTTTAATCACTTTAGTATGGCAAAGGCTAAACTACACATAAAAAGTCATGATAGATCTAGCAGTTTAGCATAAATCATGGCAGGATGTAAACCAGTGAAAACAGATCATAAAGGATAATAAACAAGGCTCCATTTGATTATAATGCAATGCAGGATGAAATGCAGGAAAAACCAGATTCCCTTCAGAATGAGATGCATCTTTTAATTGAGTTGAGTTATGACAAATTTAAGAACTGGAATTACCAAGATGAACTCCCCCTGAACCAAAGTAATAAAAACGAGAATCTGATAAGAGAAACAGAAAAGGCAGTCCTTTAGAGCATAGAAAAGATATAGAGAAAACTATCGCTCAGAAAGGTTCTTATCTACCCCATATGATTCTAGGACTATCAGCTGATCAACTCATACACTAAGGAGCAAACAACATCCTGTCTACCCAAGGGTGGCCCGACCTGCTAGAACCTATAAGAAGTGAGTAAGCTCTACTTAGAGAAAGAAGAGGCGACTAATAAGCGACATCCTAGAAGCACAAGATAAGAAATAGCAATCAAAGCAATTTGGCAAGAGAACCACTCTAACCTATCTTTGGAAGGACTTGACCCAAAATATAAAAAGAAATGCAACGAGAAAGGAGTAATAGTATAAATATAATATAATACAAGAGTAGCACATAGCTCCCCCTCACTGTGATCCGTAAGGACAAACCACCCCTAAGCTCTCCCCAGAGAGTGAAAACCTAGAGCTATCCAAAGGCTTAGTGAAGATATCACCAAGCTGGTGCTCACTCTCCACAAAGCTGGAGCACAATATCACCCTTCTCTACATGGTCTCGAAGAAAGTGATATCGATATCAATATGCTTGGTCCGTGAATGTTGCTTTGGGTTCTTGGCAATGCAAATCGCAGACGTGTTATCACAAAAGAGTGGAACACGATCGATAGATAACCCAAAATCCTGCGAGGTTGAGACCATCAAAGCACTTGGCTACTGAGAAGCGGCTGCGACAACGTACTCGGCCTCTGCGATGGGTCAGTGCAACAGGATTGCTTCCTTGGCGACCGGAGACAAGAGAAGTGCCAATGAATTGGCAAGTGCAGAAGTGCTCTTCCTATCTATCCTCTGACCCGTGAAATCGCATCGGAGAAGGCTCTAAGAGATAGACAAGAAGAGGAAGAGTACCGGATACCATAGTCAATGGTAGCTCGAAGGTGCGAAGATGCGCTTCACCTTTGACGGTGAGATCTGCGAGGAGAAGCACAAGCCGAGCACAAAGACACACAGAGAAATGTATGTCCGGTCTCGAGGTGTGAGGTACAAGAGAGAGCCAATCATGCTCTGAACTCCTTTTGGTCAACGAGTTCGCTGTCTTCATCGGATCAGAGCATTTGTAGATGCCATCGGAGTTGATCTTGGCTTTCCATCATTCATGTCAAGCGCTTGGGAGGTCTCGAGTGTATTTGCCTTGATGAAGAAAAGTACCCTCCAGTCTGTTTGATTTGGAAGCCAAGGAAGAAGCTCAACTCGCCCATCATGCTCATCTCAATTCCGAGCTCATAACATCGTAAAAGCGAGACACGAGTATGTGAGGAGCCGCCAAAGATGATGTCATCCACATAGATCACGGACGAGCAAAAGATCGGTGCCAAGGCGGCGGATGAACAAGGTCTTGTCAATTTTACCCATCTCAAAACCATGACTCGTGAGATAGGACTTAAGCCTCTCATACCAAGCTCGGGAGCTGCTTGAGTCCATACAAAGCTTTGGAAAGCTTTGTAGACATGATTAGGGTATTTGGGGTTCTCGAAACCGGAGGAGGTGTCGACATAGACTTCTTCCTCAATAAGGCCATTGAGGAAGGCACTCTTGACATCCATCTGGTAAAGCTTGAAACCTTTAGAGGTCGCAAAGGCAAGCGAGATTCTAATGTCTTCAAGTCTAGCTACGAGGGCAAAGGTCTCTTGAAATCTAGACCCTCAACTTGAGAATACCCACTGAGCTACCGACCTAGCCTTGTTTTGAATGACTAACCCATCTTCACTTTGTTTGTTTTGAACACCCATTTGGTCCCAATGATATTTTGACCTTGAGGGGCTCAACAAGGACGGACCTTGTTTCTTTCAAAGTTTTCCAACTCCTCATGCATAGCGTTTGTCCAAGACTCGTCAGATAGAGCATGACAAACGTCTTTGGGCTCAAATGAGGCGACGAAGGCAGAATGGAGACAGAAAAGAGACAAGCCAACTTTGGAACGTGTGACACGCTCGAAGAGGTCTCCAATGATCTGCTCTGAAGGATGGTCCTTTTGAATGTGTCTTGGAGGTCCAAGGTGAGATGAAGAAGTGGCCTCTACCTCATTAGCAGATGAGATAGGAACAGAGCCACTAGCTTCAGAAGAAGCAGAAGGTAAGGGCTGATCTCCTCGAGGTGCAGTGGAAGAAGGCACCTCAAGAGGAGGAGGAGGAAGAACTGGATCAGGTAGACAACCCTCATCTCCGTCTTCCTCTTCGTCCACAAAGATGGACTTAGACTGCTCTAGAGAACCTGAGATATCAGGCCTAGTCCCCGGACTGGCCTAATCGAAGGTCACTTCACAGGTTTCTACCATTTTACTAGACTCGCAGTTCCAGACTCTATAGGCACGAGAAGAAGTAGAGTAACCCAGAAAGATCCCATCACAAGATCGTGACTCGAACTTATCTAGGTTCCCAGACTTCAGAATAAAACACTTGCAACCAAACACACGAAAATGCGAGACGCTGGGTTTTCGCCCATATCTCAACTCATAAGAAGTGCGATGCAAGAGTGCAGAAGAAAACTCTGTTAGAAACATGACAAGCAATAGCAATTGCCTCACCCAAAACTTCCTAGGTGTAGAGTACTCATCAAGCATCGTCACAGCCATCTCGACCAAGGTGCGGTTCTTCCTCTCCACCACGCCATTTTGTTGGGGGCGTATGGAGGCGAGGCGGTGCTCTACACTGCCTCTCCACAAAAACTCTCAAAGTAGGAATTCTTGAACTCGGTGCCATTATCGGTCGAATTGCTCGTAATGTACACAGGAGCTCAACAGAAAGCCTACTAAAAGACCACGAAAAGAGTAAAGCGTCTCATCCTTGAGGCTAAGAAAAACACCCAAGAGTACCTCGAGAAGTCATCGACCACTACAAGAATATACCACTTCCCTCCTGCGGTCGCACTCATTTGGACCAATTGTATCCATATGGGCGGTTGTCTGGTGCACTAGTCATTATCCTTTGTATTTGGAGAGTGAGAAGCGGCACCCATCTTGCCGTGTCGGCATGGAGAGCAAACCAGATCCTTGACCATCTTGAGTTTTGGCAAACCACGAATGAGATCGTGGCCGCTGACTCGTGTCAAATGATCAAAACCTATATGACCTAGTCTCCTATGCGGAAGGTCAAATCACGGGATTGAAGCAATTAAACACCGGAGAGGATCACGGAAGACTCGGAAAAATCAGCACAAAAGATCCTCCCATATCGAGAAATCCATAAACTAGGCTACAGAAGAATCAAGAATTTTGCAATTGTTTTCTTAAAGCTCACCTCGAAACCGTCATCGGTGGTGAGAGAATGAAAGCAGATTATACTGCAGCTTACTTACTAAGGCAACATCTTTTAAAATAAAAGAATCATTAATGCTCACAGTACCTTTAGCGATGATGCGCCCAAAGAAGCATCTCCGAAGGTGATCGTCTCATCACCTCGAGCACGGGCTGGGAAGAAAACCAACGAGTCTCGGTCATATGGCGAGAACACCGAGTCTACAATCCAAACCTTTGCCTTCCCGGCCGGCGACCACAGTCAAGCAGAGTAAAGTCTCGATCTTGGGGTGAATCAGCGATGATTTGGGCACCCAATCTTGAGTAACACGTCGAGCAGATGAAGTAGTCAAGCAAGACCGACCTCTATCTACCCTACGCTCTCGTCGCTCAACAAGTCGGATGGTGCAGTGTAGACACGAAGTCATTCTTGAATCCATTGCTATGGAAGAGCGAGTGAAATTCAACAACATCTTTGATCACGCCATGAGTAGTCATCTCGAAAGAAAGCGAGATCTACCCTCAAAGCGGCGGAAGTCACGATCAAAGGGAGCATGAGGACGAAAATCGAAAACTCGGAAAAACCAAGTCCTCGGATCTTGCCTAAATCACCATTTGTATCAAACCTAGACCTCATGTTGGTCTTAGGTGCACTCATGGTGCAGGGTGACCATGAATGCGCCTAAAAGAATCAACATGGTCTCTACGCGCGATCTTGGCGCTTGAAGCAATGATCAACCAAATGTCCATCCTTCTGACAGAAGGTGCAATGATACTTCGCCTTCAGAGAGGCCGAAGCTACAGGTGGAATCACCTTGCTGTCAGAGATCCTTTGAACAAAACCCGCTGATTTGAAATTGACTTTCTCAATCCTGGGCTTAGTTTTGATCACACCTGGTGCTATGGTTCTGAGCACGACAGGTGAATGCTTCCTTATATCCTCATGAAAATCATATCCTAGACCTTGATTAAATTTACAAATCTTGGATTTGTCTAGAATGAGATTTAGCTTCTTCTTGCCTCCTACAAATTTCTCAAGAGTGTTCATAAGATACTGACACTCCTGAAAAAGAGAGGTGCAAGAAGAGCAGGGGGAAGAAGGAACAACAGAAGATAAGGGAGTAGAGGAAGAAGAACCAACAGCATAGGAAAGATTGGCTTGTGCATACACAGCCGACTTTTGGGGGACAGTCCTATTGCTAGCAGATTGGTTCACGTTGCTAGGCGTCTCTATCAAACCCTTAGACTTCTTCCCAGCACACACAATACAAGCAGAAGATTGTGTTTCTAGAAAGTCCTTAGTTAGCTTCATACATTTTTCATCCAAGGCAACCAAATCACATTTTAGTTTATTACATTGATTGCATGGTGAGCTAACAAGGTCCTTAGAAACATCTTGAGCGGTTGTTATTGTGATCAATCATTTCTTGGGCGCTTGAATCTGATTCTAGTTATTGATTAACTTAGGACGATTTAAGCAAGAAACAATAGGCTCTAGTAAGCGCGACTTGAAATTGACAAGTTTGTGATCCGCCTGTTTTAGGTTCATCTTGAGTTTATTACAATTTTCACAAGTCTCAGGCAGATCGAGCAACATGGTATAAAGACCTCTAAATGAATTGTCCTTAACCTCACATGAGGTGCAAGCAGTAGCCTCAACAGTAGTAGGTGAAGGAGGTGCTACTCTACTCATCTCTAATTCAGCAAGAAGGCTAATGTTCTCTACTTTAATCATGTCAAGTTCAGAGGACACACTATCATGCAAGGTCCTTAGTTTTTCCATGTCATCAAGCAAAGCACAGCATGTGTCACAATCATCACGGGAGGGAGCAGATGTAAGTAAAAAAGCTCCGTGATAGTCTAGCTACTTCCTTCTCCAACTCAAAGACACTTAGTCCTAGACTTAGCATGAAATCTACCTAGCTTAAGAAAAGCATCATTAAGCTGGTCATAAGTGGGACTAACCTCGCCGAGTCGGAGTCTGACTCATTTTGTCGCTCGATTCGAGGGCCATGAAGCACATCTTGGGAGAAGTTGCCGTCGTCCTTGGGATCATGATCGTCCTTCCCATCATCGTCCTCCACCCTCCACCTCGCTGGTGTCCGGTTAAATCGAGGCGGTGAGGACGCGATGGAGCAACTTCTTTGCCTTCCCAAAGTTGCGGAACTTCTTCTTGCCTTGGTCAGGTGTTGAGGGCTTCGTGTTGCGGTTCTTGTCGATGTAGTCGTTCTTGCTCGGACCGCCATAGTCACCTTTGCCCTTCCCAAGCTTGGGACAGTTTGCTCGGATGTGGTTGGGGCCACCACACTCGAAACAAATCACAGGACCTCCTCTTTTTCCATCCCTCCTCCTCTTGTAAGCATGGGAAAACTTCCGAGCTAGGAGGGCTAGTTGTTCATCCTCAAGCTGCTCTAACTGATCATCAGTTATGTCACGAGAGAGCGACTAGGAGAACCCGCGTGTCGACTCGAAGAAGATCAGAGGTGGGATCGGTGACTAAAGCCATCATTGTGACTTCGACCTTGAGAGACAATGTCAATCTCGTGAGTCTTGAGGCGAGTAAAGCGCATCAAGAGTCAGGGTCGAGAGGTCCGTGCTATCTTTGATGGTAGTCACTTTCATCTCCCAAACACGAAGATCAAGTGCAGAAAGCATCTGTCGAGCGTTATCCGAGTCGGGGTATGTAAGGGCCGACCTCGGAGGTTGCTCCAAATCTTGTGAAAGCGAAAAGCACTCGTCAAGAGATTCACCGACAAGCATCTCAAATTTCATTGTATTCACGCTTGAACTAGTCTTGTCGAACCGTCTTAATCGGTGGTGCCCTCATGGTATGCATCGAGGGTCACCCGGATGTGTAAGCGTGAGTCAAATGAAATGCGATCAAACTCACTTCTACTCAAACCACGAATGATGATGTTCCTAGCCTTAGCATTGGCCTCAACATCGGTATGTTTCCCACATTGATGTTTTCATCGGCGAGAAGCGCAAATCTCACTTTCACCTTTCTCCGGATGGCATACCCACGAGCTTGATGTATGTTTCCATTCGGCTCTTCGGAAGGGTAATCCATGCCATCAAAGGCTGGAGGCTTGGTGGAATACTTGTCGTTGCCATGGCTCAACCGACCGGTTAAGATCTATAAAGAAGAGCTAACCGCTCGATACCAATTGAAGGACGAAATGGCAGCAGAGGGGGTGAATGGTGCCTAAAAATTAATAACTCCCCTTTACTGTATTTAATCAAGCCTACAAAGATCTCTGGAGATCTAAAGAAAGTAAATGAAGCAAAATCAAATAACAAAAACAAGCCTCGGGCTGTTCTTCTGGAAATCGGAAGCTCCGGCCAGTAAGGTGCGGAAGTTCCGGAAATCGGAAGTTCCGAAATTCGATCATGGAAGTTCCATTGTGTAAAATCGGAAGCTCGATTATCGACCGAAGAACGACGCTCGGGTTTTCCCAAAATCAAACTACTTAATCTTGAATGCTCTTCTCAGGTCAAGTTTCACAGGACATCATCCTAAACACAATCTTGACCTTATGGAGAAGAATCGCAACCAAAGATTCAATAATCGAGCCAAAAACGGATTTCTTGAGGAAGGGGCAAGAAAGACTAAAACCCACAATAGACACGATTCTCAGATTCTTAGCTTATGAAACTTTGATGATAGATTAGCAATATCAAAACGACTCTAGATATCAAGTTTCACGCTATTTCATAAGACGAATCAAAAGATACATCAAAACCCTAGCTATTCAAGAGAAGAACAGAGAGAAGGAAGAGGACATAAACAAGTAATCAAAACTCAGAGTTTCATTGATAGAAATCAAGCGTTCTGAGATGGAAACAGGAGGAATGATTACAAGAGATTTCAGTCATACTCTCCAACTCAACAAACTCTCAAAAAGCAAAAACAAAACCTTTGCTAGAGCTAACCTAATTTTCTCTCTCAAGGTCTAACCCTAGCACGGGGGTTCATGTCTATTTATAGCCCTTGGCTAATGAGCCTCAACCCATTAAGCCCGCTACACCGAGCGGAACCGCCTCCACTTGTGCCGCTTTGCGAAAAGACCGTTTCGCCCCTTGCGCACCCTCTGGAAGCCTCCGTCTTCCTTCTTGTGCACGACTCGCAACCGCTTCAAGATTCACGCCGTCTTCGACACATCCCGACCGTTCTGACATCAACGCCTCCTGCGCCTAGTCCGGTCCACGTGTCTCGCCACGACTCCATCTCGATGCCCTGCAGTCATCACAAGCAAAAACACATCACATAGCATTGCACAATATCATAGCATCAACATTTGTATAAGACTCAAACTCATACAAAATAAAAATCACAATTTATCCTTCTCTGCACAGTTCTGGTCACAATCGGAAGTTCCGCACTTACCACAGCGGAAGTTCCGATTTCTGGAACGTCTGCACTTGTCAGGATTATCGGAAGTTCCGCGCTTAACACTGCGGAACTTCCGATCTTCGGAACATCCGCCTTTCCAGATTTTCAAATCCGATTACCATCTCAGAGGAACACTCAATGTCAGTATTATCGAACACTCCGCTACCCCTTGTGCGGAAGTTCCGATTTCCTTCAGCCGAACTCAAAACCCAGGTAAATCGGAAGTTCCTATTTCCAACGCCGGTAGTTCCGATTATCAGAACTTCCGCTCCATACACAGCGGTAGTTCCAATTTCCCTGATTCAGCACAGAAACAGTCCATACCGAAAAACTCAACTCTCAACCTATTCAACCACGATGTCAAATACTCATCACTCAGAGTGGAGGATCTCTCACATGGTCTCTCACTTATATAGATAGCAAGTAAGCGAGATGGCAGAGGCACCGTCTTTGCCGCCGTCATTGATGTCGCCGAATGCGTCTGGATCTCCGATCAAAATAGTACGTAAGTCAGATGGCAGAGGAATATCAAAATTACCCACGGGCCGAATGACTATCACAGAGGTCAGTGACGTTGGGATCCCTCTAAGTCCCAAGAAAGCAGCGGTGAGATTCCGCACCATCTGCGGGGTACTTGGAAGGGAATGGGTCCCCATCACCACACCAAGCTGGAAGTCTCTAATGGATGTAGAGAGAGGCCAGCTGTGGACTGAAATTCGAGCTCGTTCGTTATCCCAGAAGCAGACCAAGCACGCGTGCAATGGCAGGCGTTGCTCGTGATGGGACATGTGTGAAGGACCTTCAAGAGCACGCTTTTCACGAAGTAAGTAAGCATGGGTTGGACACCCTTCACGAAGTATCATTTATTGTCGCGGGATATATGAGATGCCTTTGTACGGATGAAGACGACGACTAAATTTCAGGAGCAAAGTGTGGCGTACAAAGCTCTCTAGGCACAAAACACTCACCCCCACAAACTCAGCACAGCTGGGTATGTGGTAAAGCCACGCAATAGGCGGTGGCGGATGAGAGCGCTTCTAAGACCATTTCTTTGAGATCTCGGATGATCGCTCGAGCACAGTTAAGAGTGAGGGCATCACCACGTCTTCGTCAGTATCTCTTTCACAAACCCGTGAGACAAGCGGTGTCCCAAGCGTCGGTAAATATATCGAACCAGGTAGTGTCTATAATAACATGATGACCTCTTGCATAGTGTCTATAATAACATGATGACCTCTTGCAGGAAGCATTGACTTCCGCGTGTTCCGAAGGTTCCTTCGAAGCGAACAGGGAGAAGGATCTACTATCTACGGCCCTGGGAAACAAGGAGCACCCGGGTCACACACGTGGCGTTGGGCTTTACGTACCTTGGAGCGATGGATTCCGACACGTTCAAGAGTAGGAAGAGAACCAAGGACGAGCATGACCCCCGGTTGGAACAAGTGGTTACTGAAAAATTATAGGGACGGGTAACAAGATTGCAGGATCAAATAAATCAACTCCTGAACCAGTCGCAAGCTGCTCCCATTTTTTTGGGAGCCAGTCCTCCTCAACATCGGAGTAGCGTCGCATCCACATATAATTCTAGACATGACAACGTCCAATTACCCATCGACGACATCAAGGTAATGTAAATCTCTGGAATACTCCAAAGATAGACCTATAGAACACCTTAGCTAATTGTGTATTATTTTGTAGGAGCTGACGCCCTGCAAGCTCCAAGTGAGGATGGTGGGGTCATTCCTATTGAGGCTGGGCGGGGGATGGTCTATCCATGTCAGGAAGGGGTAGTCCAGCACGGTGCCCAACTGGTGCAGGGTTACGCCAGGGTCTAGGTGGCCATGGTACATGACAATTTCATGGCCATCCCGCTGGAGATTCGCCCGAACGAAGACATCAGAGTACTAGGGGATGCCATGCACACTTTTATCCAGAGGCCCGAGAAGGACATCGCCCTGGACCCTGCAGTGTTGCAATCTCGACACGATCATGCCACTCCATCAGAACCCTCGATGACTCCACCTCATCCTTCGCTTCAGAAGGCCGCCTCATCAGTTCCCATGGAGAACACGCTGAAGGAACAAGAAAAGCATGTCACCATATCGGTTCCTAAGTCGTCTCATGGGAAGACGTACTACAGGCAACTTAAGGCCAAATAGAAATTGAAGAACTTTAAGGCGCCTCCCAGGCCCGAGAAATACTCCCTCGGAAGTTCGTTGGCCCCGGACACAGTGCTAGCACGCGCTGGAGTAGTTTGTTAGTCTTTGCATGCCTGGTACGTGCAAAAGACCCAACATGAGGGGTGAGATCTTTGGAATAACCGTCAAATACGAAGGAGCATTTCTTCCATGAGCCGGGTCACTTCGTCGTGGGCTTCGACGACTTATTCGACCTATTCAACCTCGTTGCCCTCGACACCTCACTTCTACGATGCTGGACACGGTAAGAGTGTACAATCAAGTTCTACACTCACATAATACCGATAAATATCACAACTCATTGCTTATGTATAGATACATGATGAAACATGTCCATCGACGGAATGAACCGGTGGGTTTCCTCGACCCACACGTTATCTCTCAGCAAACCATCAACGAAGAGGCATCCTACATCGTCAAATACATAACGACGGGATTGCTCGCTATGAAAGAGGTCTCCGAGGTTCGAGGGACGCTCTACGCCTTCATCAAGATGGAGATTGTTAACGCCAATAGAGAGTTTCACTTTGTCGACACCGCAGAACGACCTTAAAAATATTGATTCAACTGTAATTGATCATTTTGAGTAGTTGTAATTCAAATGCAAATCTAGTGACAATATATACTTGAACATAATCTTTTGTAATTGATTTTGAGTTTTAAATGATCACTTTGAGTTGTGTCAACAATTGATTCATCTGTGTGATGTATCTAATTTCTGCTAGCTTGCTAGTTTTCAGAGGGCATAGCTAGCAATTCCTGAGGCTAGCCAAGAATAAATAACAATAATTAGGTATAAATGAACTATCACAGACGGTTTTTTATTGGAACCGTCTGTGAAGGAGAACTATCAGAGACGATTTCAACCAACAACCGTTTGGGATATGTTCCAGATCTTAGGATGATGTGACAATTGGCAATGGCGTTTACGGTTTGTCGTTTCACGCGTTTTCGACAAAGTTACTGAGCTTCTTTGGGCGGCGGTCCGACCGGTCCCAAATCGGTCGGACCGGCCATGAGGGGCGGTCGGACCGGCGATGACCAAAGTGGTCAAATCGTGGGCCAAAAATAGGTGTTGTAGGCAAGTGAGGATTCCAATGCACTTGGTCTCATGATTTTTGGAGTCTCGATAAAAAGTTCTATTGGTTTAAAGTTTCGATGAGGTTTTGATTTTCGAGGATTGAAATTGGCTAAGTCCCAAGGCGGTCCGACCGGCTCACGAGGAGCGGTCCGGCGACCGCCAAGGCGGTCCGGCCGCTCACTTGGAGCGGTCGGACCGGGTTCTACTTGAGCGTCGGCCAACCGTGGCGATGTTGTTTTGTTAGGTCAAAGTCATTGGTTTCATGGCATATGATTTGCATGATGCATGTTTTGACTAACATGGGTCAAGTTGTGAAGAACTTGTTCCGATTCGTATTTGCTTATGCGTGGTTGTGCGAGTTGCTTGGTGATCAACGACGGTCAGCGGCGAGGAGGATCGGGACTAGACATGGAGAGTTGAGGTCGAGCGATCGGCGATGCGGGTGAGTCAATGACTCAAGCGTGACACAAGATGGACAAGGGTGACCTATTGGCAAATCCATGACGCATGGTGAAGCGGTTTAGGTCAAAGGTTAAAGACGGCACTTTGCGAAGCGTGCGTATGTGACCCGTTTGTTAGTGGGCCTTAAATGGGAGCCCAATGGAGTCAAACCCTAGGAGTCTAGGCCTCCACTATAAATAGGGGGAGGTGGTGGCTGCACCATCCAGCTCTTTTCTCTCTCGCCTCTTTTGTTGCGAAACCCTAATTGGCTTAGAGGAGTTGAGGTGGAGGCTAGGGCTCTTGATGGTTTGTGGTGAATTTCGTGGTCTTTGATTGTCTACTGATCCATGATGGTGTGGATGTAATCCAGCATCAATCACGAAATCAATCTATGCAAGGTTTGCTTGAGATAAGTCTCTTTTCGTTCTTGCTTTCAATTTCGTGATTTTAGGGCTTTCTTTGATCCACGAGTTTTTGATTGATTCTTTCACGTGGATTAGCTTGCTGTGATGTGTGGTAACCCATCTAGGATCAATTTGATCATCAATCACCCACGAGCAAGCGATTGGATCTAGTTTTCACTTTTGCGGTTTGCACCTTCTTCAATCAGATCGTAAAAGATATTTGTTCGTCCAAGAATTATCATAATTGTTGATTGGAATAGGTCCTTAATATCATAGAGAAGGTGTGTGCAAAGTTTCGTGAAGTTTGGAGTTGAGAATCAAAAGTTAGACCTAATTGCAACCGTCATCGGGTACATTTTTACTGTCGAGCACTGTCGGTCGGACCGCCCCACACCGAGGTCGACCGATTTTGGTGCGGTCCGACCGCCCACACGGAGTCGGACCGATTTTGGTGCCGGTCGACCGCCCAGTATAATAAATGGTCGACCGGCCGACCTCTATAAGATTTGATTCTTCTTGATTTTGTCGCATTGCTTAGGGTTTAATTGGATTCAATACTAGTCTTCCATTTGTCTTGGTATATTGATCTTCATAGCTTCATCATAGCTATTGGAGTGAAATTGTGTTGAATTCATATTTTGTGAAAAAGTGGCGTGCTCCTATTCACCCCCTCTAGTCGCTTTTCGGTCCAACAAGTGGTATCGAGCCGGTTAGTTCAATCTTGATCTTAACAGGTCCTTTGAACTTTGGCGATGGATAGATTCACTACAAAACCGCATATGTTCAATGGACAAGACTATGCCTATTGGAAGAATCGTATCAGTATTCCTTGAGAGTGAGGACAAGCTTTGTGGGGCGTTGTTCGATCCCGCTCATTATTCACGAGGTTGAAACTCCCGCTTTTGTGGTTCTTTTGGCTAACAACAACAAGGCCAAGAATCTTTTATATGGTGCGCTTGGTAGACAAGAATATGATAGGATTTGCAATTTTGCATTGCATTACGAGATTTGGAACACTCTCGAAACATATCATGAGGTTCGTCTCAAATTAAGAAAGTGCGCCAAACAATCTATAAGCGTGATTATAACAAATTTGAGATCGTCCGAGAGAGCATCGATGACATTTTCGATCGTTTTAATAAAGTGATTAATCAAATGAAAGTCGTTGATATTGAATATTCTCAATCTGAAAATGCCACCCACCTCTTGGTGCAATCAACACCAAGGAGTGGGAGATGAAGGCTCTTGCTATAGAAGAGAATGTTGATCTTTCAAGTCTTACTTTAGAATTGCTTTATAGTAAACTCAAGACTCATGAAATTAAAAGAGTTGATCATCCCAAGAAAGATAATTTAGCTTTGGTAGCAGATCCTCTCAAAAGGCTTTTGATGACTCTTTTGAATCTTCTTACGGATTTTCATTTGCTTGTTTATCGCTATTCATGAAGAGGAGCTTGAGAATATCCACGAGGTTGAGTTAGCCCTTTTAGCTAAAAAATTCACACGGGCTTACAATAATGTGAGAAATAAAAGAGAGGTGGTCCTGTTACTTGCTATGAGTGTGGAGAGCTTTACCACATCAAGACCAATTGCCCCAAGCTAAAAGGTAAGGGTAAGCACGGGGAGGAGAAGACGACTTGGAAGAAGCCTCATGAGAACAACTCGAGTATGATCTTTGTCAAGCTCATAAAGGCACGCTCACGGGTCCTTGCCGCTTTTGGAGAGCAATCCGTTAGTGATGTGGACTCGGGGCGAAGAGGAAAAGAAAGGGAAGGCCAAGGACTTTCTTGACATGTGCTTCATGGTGACAAGCGACATTGATAATGATGAGGTATCTTTTCTTATGATGAGCTTTACGCTAAATATAATTCTATAGTTGAGCAAGTGCTTAGTCAAGATGAAGCGCTAGAATTTGTCATGACTAAAAATAAGAAACTAGAGTCAAAATTGGTAAACTGAAACTAGAACT
Organism: Hsuehochloa calcarea; assembly: GCA_036346395.1. Lineage (NCBI taxonomy): Eukaryota > Viridiplantae > Streptophyta > Magnoliopsida > Poales > Poaceae > Hsuehochloa > Hsuehochloa calcarea. The sequence continues at coordinate 15,060,748 of CM070599.1, read as the reverse complement.
TGCAAATGTTAAGACTCTTGAACACGATGAATGTTTATCTTGTCATGCTATGCATTCAAAATTACCAATTTACAATCTGCTCATAATATTGCTTTACAACAACTTGAAAATGCTAGAACCGAGCTAATTGAAATTAAATCGCTCCTTGTGAAAAATGCTTAGAGTCTAGCAAGTTGATTGCTTCGATGTGATTGATTCTAGCCCTTGCACTTCATGCTTAGAAAAGAACGTGAAATCAAAGATATCTTAGAAGTGCTAGAGTCAAATATGCTAAGCTTAAGGACAATATTGAAAATACTACTTGTGCTTCATGTTCCGCTCTTAAGCTTGAAATTGCTTTGTATAAGGAGAAATCTATGGATAAAACTTGTGATGCTTGTGTTAACTTGAGAAAAGAAAATGCTTACCTTCATGATACATTAGAGAAATTTTCTAAAGGTAAGAAACAATTAAACATGATTCTTGACAAGTCTAAAACTCCTTATAAGAAGCAAGGTTTAGGATTCAATTCTTTTCAAGACAATTCAAACCCAAAAGTCATTCAAGTCTTGGAAAAGGTTTAATTGAATTCAAAACCCAACTTTGCAAAAACATCTTTTAAATCTGCAGGTTTTGCCCAACCTTGTATTAATTCAAATGGTGCTTCTTCTAGTGGTACCAAGTACCATTGCACTTATTGCAAGAAAGGTGGGCATTTGATTGAATTCTTGGCGTGAGGTTGAAAAATGATAGGAAAAATCTTGATAGAATTTCATTCGGGCAACCTAGAGCTTTTATGAGACATGGTAACTTGAAAGGAATAAACACGGATTAGGATTTTTCTCACATGCTAATCATCATGCTTCTACATATCCTAATTCTCATGTTCTTGAGTGCGGATTCGACCATTTGGTGGTCACCGGTCGACCGATTGGTCACCGATCGACCCTTGACTGTAACGATCCGACAGCCGACGATTTAATTCCCATGTTAACTTAAACATTGCTCATAACAGAATTTTAGATGAAGTCAAGGATAACATACGCTTTGCATACTACTCATGGACGTGTGTCTCGATCTTGGGTTCCCAAGTCTTGTTTAACTAACTTGATGTCGAGACACATCGTTCTTCTGTGCCTTGATTTTTCAGGATTGCCGCGGAAAGAGGAAGGGCACGTGCTTTGTCGACTCCGACTGTTCACATCATATTGCCGGAGACTCAAGATGGTTCACCTCCTTCACGCGGTCGACGGGTCTCAAGCATCTCCGAGAACTTCCCATCGCCAGGCCGTTAAGCTCTTATTAGTACTTACACTCTACTCTCTTTGTATGGCATTTGATAGTCCTGTTCTTTATCTTTGTCCATCCGGGGGATTTCTTATCCTAATTGTGCGGGCTGTCGGCTAGATAGGAAGAGTACCTCAGGCGCTTGTCACCCACTAGTCACTTATCTTGTCTCTTATTTTTATCATCACCAAATCTTTAGACCCAACTAGGTTTGCCACCTTGAGAAGCGAGTTAGGGGTTATTTATCCTTATGGGTTGGTTTGAGGGGGAGTTCGATCTTTTCTGATCTTTCCTTGTTCTTTTGATCTTTTATTGTTCTTTTTCTGGACTTAGTGATCTTTTTGAACTTTTTAGGTTTTAGGCTTTTTAATTGCATCTCATTGTGTCATATTGCATTCATATGAAAAATCCAACAAGTGGTATAACAACAAGTGGTAACAACAAGTGGTTACAACAAGTGGTATGAAAAATCCAAAAAAAAAATGCAGTATAATATAAGTTTTTCTGCTTATCTTTTAAAATTGATGGAGCTTTGCCTATTACCCTTTAGAGCTTTTTGTATTTCAATTCTTGCTCAATGTCATGTCTAGTTCTTTGACTTTCTAGAATTATCATGCTTTTACATGTGTAGCTAAGTCTATGCTATATGAGCTAGAACCTTTTAAACAACTCAAACTAAGAAATTGCAATTTGTGGATGTTTTAGCGAGTTGCGCAATTAGTGCTCCTCTTGTGACATTGGCCTGTGTAATTGCTTTGTTAGCTCTTTGATCTAAAATTGACCATTACTTGAGCTTTTGTGTTCTTGAGATTCTAAAGCTGCTCATGTGAAAAATGAAAATCAAGATTGTCTTATGCTTAAATTGTGCCAAACTATTCTTACGAGGCGCTTGTCAAATGACATGAACTTGGAGATAGTTTGATGAACGAACGATCTCATGGGGACTGCTTGTCAGAAATGACATGAACCTCAAGATTTGTCGCCCCGGTAGAAGCTTAGAAAGAGTTTGTGGATGGCTCCTAGTCCAGGATCTTCTTTACTAAGATATACCTTTAATCAACTTTTGGTGAAGCTTAGGATGAGTTTGTGGATGGCTCCTAGTCCGAGGATCTTGTCACTAAGTTAGATCATTAGTCAACTTCAATATTCAATGCAAATGAGAAAAATGTTGACAAATGGGCGTTTACAAAATATTGAGCAAAATGATTCAATACGGGACTTGATTGACTCTTAATGTGGTCTTTGTTAGATTTTTGATCTCACTTTGACATTTTGACATGGCCAATTTCACTTTAGGATCCCTGTTGATGAACTTCTTTGAATTTGAGCGTTGCTTAAATTGATCAAATCTATCGCTTTACTTTTGAGCCTTTGTGCTTAGCTTTGATATATATGTCTTACCATGATCTTGCTAGCTGCTGTCAAAGCTTGATATGCTGTTTGTGCAATATTAGAGATACTAGCTTGTTCTTTTGGGTAATCTCCAAAGCTTCTTGTAATCAAAAAATTGAAAAATACAAAAATGAAGCCACTCCATTGCACTTCATGCATACTCCTGTTTATGCTTCTTTTATTTCTGCTTCTTTCTTTATCATCTATTGGTTATCTCTGGATGAGAGGAAGGCGTGATTCCTTGATGAATCCATTGTCAAAGGGGGAGAAGATGTGTTAATTAATGAGAAGATATTTCTTTGGGAGAAGATGTGTTATATTTCTTTGCTATTTTTATTTGGAGAAGATGTGTTAATGAGAAGATATTTCTTTGTTGGGGGAGAAGATTAAACAATGGGGAGAAATTTTGAGATATATATATATATATATTTGTTTTACAAAGGGAATGGCGAAAAGTTGAAAGTTTTGAAAATCGAGGATCATAGTGAGGGGAGTTCTTGAGTTGCATTCTTATTGTTTTATTGAATATTCGAACTTGAATTGCATTCTTTTATCCTCACAATGATCATAGGTCAATTGAACAATTGTTCTTTCATATGGACCTCATGTGAGAATTTTGACCCTTTTAAAATCAAAGTTTTTATGCTTACTTTTGCCTTGTCTCACATGCCTATACTATTACGATGCCGGCTTGGTCATTTACATTGCTTTTTCTTGCTTATGGACCAAGTTGTGCCTTTGTCTGCTGCTGAGTAAACTCGTTTTCAAACCTCTTACTTACATTTTCTAGATAATTGCCAATGTGTTCATCAAGGGGAGATTGTGGATTTCATGGGGATATGTTCGGATCTTAGGATGATGTGACAATTGGCAATGGTTTACTGGTTTGTCGTTTCACGCGTTTTCGACAAAGTTCTGAGCTTATCGGGCGGGCGGTCCGACCGGTCCTTGCGCAGTGGTCCGATCGGTCCCAAATCGGTCGGACCGGCCATGAATGATCGGACGGCGATGACCAAAGTGGTCAAATCGAGTGGGCCAAAAATAGGTGTTGTAGGCAAGTGAGGGATTCCAATGCACTTGGTCTCATGATTTTTGGAGTCTCGATAAAAGTTCTATTGGTTTAAAGTTTCCGGAGGTTTGGATTTTCGAGGATTGAAATTGGCTAAGTCCCAAAGGCGGTCCGGCCGCTCACGAGGAGCGGTCCGGCCGCCAAGAAGCGGTCCGACCGCTCACCTGGAGCGGTCGGACCGGTTTCTACTTGAACGTCGGCCAACCGTGGCGATGTTGTTTTGTTAGGTCAAAGTCATTGGTTTCATGGCATATGATTTGCATGATGCATGTTTTGACTAACATGGGTCAAGTTGTGAAGAACTTGTTCCCGAATTCGTATTTGCTTGTCTGTGGTTGTGCAGGTTGCTTGGTGATCAACGACGGTCAACGGCGAGGAGGATCGGGACTAGACTTGGAGAGTTGAGGTCGAGCGATCGGCGATGCGGGTGAGTCAATGACTCAAGCGTGACACAAGATGGACAAGGGTGACCTATTGGCAAATCCATGACGCATGGTGAAGCGGTTTAGGTCAAAGGTTAAAGACGGCGCTTTGCGAAGCGTGCGTATGTGACCCGTTTGTTAGTGGGCCTTAACGGGAGCCCAATGGAGTCAAACCCTAGGAGTCTAGGCCTCCACTATAAATAGGGGGAGGTGGTGGCTGCACCATCCAGCTCTTTTCTCTCTCGCCTCTTTTGTTGCGAAACCCTAATTGGCTTAGAGGAGTTGAGGTGGAGGCTAGGGCTCTTGATGGTTTGTGGTGAATTTCGTGGTCTTTGATTGTCTACTGATCCATGATGGTGTGGATGTAATCCAGCATCAATCACGAAATCAATCTATGCAAGGTTTGCTTGAGATAAGTCTCTTTTCGTTCTTGCTTTCAATTTCGTGATTTTAGGGCTTTCTTTGATCCACGAGTTTTTGATTGATTCTTTCACGTGGATTAGCTTGCTGTGATGTGTGGTAACCCATCTAGGATCAATTTGATCATCAATCACCCACGAGCAAGCGATTGGATCTAGTTTTCACTTTTGCCCGGTTTTGCACCCTTCTTCAATCAGATCGTAAAAGATATTTGTTCGTCCTAGAATTATCATAATTGTTGATTGGAATAGGTCCTTAATATCATAGAGAAGGTGTGTGCAAAGTTTCGTGAAGTTTGGAGTTGAGAATCAAAAGTTAGACCTAATTGCAACTTCGTCATCGAAATTTTTTTTTGTGCTCGGAGCACGCTTCGGTCGGACCGCCCACACCGAGGTCGGACCGATTTTGGTGCCGATCCGACCGCCCACACCAGAGGTCGACCGATTTTGGTGCCGGTCGGACCGCCCGTATAACGGTGGTCGACCGCCGACCTGTTAAGATTTGATTCTTCTTGATTTTTGTCGCATTGCTTAGGGGTTTAATTGGATTCAATACTAGTCTTCCGCTGTACTGGTATATTGATCTTCATAGCTTCATCATAGCTATTGGAGTGAAATTGTGTTGAATTCATATTTTGTGAAAAAGTGAGCGTGCTCCTATTCACCCCCTCTAGTCGCTTTTTCGGTCCAACAAGTGGTATCGAGCCGGTTAGTTCAATCTTGATCTTAACCAGGTCCTTTGAACTTTGACGATGGATAGATTCACTACAAAACCGCATATGTTCAATGGACAAGACTATGCCTATTGGAAGAATCGTATGCAGTATTCCTTGAGAGTGAGGACAAGCTTTGTGGGGCGTTGTTCGATCCCGCTCATTATTCCTGAGGTTGAAACTCCTGCTTTTGTGGTTCTTTTGGCTAACAACAACAAGGCCAAGAATCTTTTATATGGTGCGCTTGGTAGACAAGAATATTATAGGATTTGCAATTTTGCGACTGCGCACGAGATTTGGAACACTCTCGAAACATATCATGAGGGTTCGTCTCAAATTAAGAAAGTACGCCAAACAATCTATAAGCGTGATTATAACAAATTTGAGATGCGTCCTAGAGAGAGCATCGATGACATTTTCAGTCGTTTTAATAAAGTGATTAATCAAATGAAAGCTGTTGATATTGAATATTCTCAATCTGAAAATGCCACCCACCTCTTGGCTGCAATCAACACCAAGGAGTGGGAGATGAAGGCTACTGCTATAGAAGAGAATGTTGATCTTTCAAGTCTTACTTTAGAATTGCTTTATAGTAAACTCAAGACTCATGAAATTAAAAGAGTTGATCATCCCAAGAAAGATAATTTAGCTTTGGTAGCAGATCCTCTCAAAAAGGCTTTTGATGACTCTTTTGAATCTTCTTCTGGATTTTCATTTGCTTGTTTATCTGCTATTCATGAAGAGGAGCTTGAGAATATCCCTGAGGTTGAGTTAGCCCTTTTAGCTAAAAAATTCACACGGGCTTACAATAATGTGAGAAATAAAAAGAGAGGTGGTCCTGTTACTTGCTATGAGTGTGGAGAGCTTTACCACATCCGGGCCAATTGCCCCAAGCTAAAAGGTAAGGGTAAGCACAGGGAGGAGAAGACAGCTTGGAAGAAGCCTCATGAGAACAACTCTGAGTATGATGCTGTCAAGCTCATAAAGGCACGCCACGGGTCCTTGCCGCTTTTGGAGAGCAATCCGTTAGTGATGTGGACTCGGGAGCGAAGAGGAAAAGAAAGGAAGGCCAAGGACTTTCTTGACATGTGCTTCATGGTGACAAGCGACATTGATAATGATGAGGTATCTTTTTCTTATGATGAGCTTTACGCTAAATATAATTCTATAGTTGAGCAAGTGCTTAGTCAAGATGAAGCGCTAGAATTTGTCATGACTAAAAATAAGAAACTAGAGTCCAAAATTGGTAAACTGAAACTAGAACTTGCAAATGTTAAGACTCTTGAACCTGATGAATGTTTATCTTGTCATGCTATGCATTCAAAAATTACCAATTTACAATCTGCTCATAATATTGCTTTACAACAACTTGAAAATACTAGAACCGAGCTAATTGAAATTAAATCTGCTCCTTGTGAAAAATGCTTAGAGTCTAGCAAGTTGATTGCTTCTGATGTGATTGATTCTAGCCCTTGCACTTCATGCTTAGAAAAAGAACGTGAAATCAAAGATATCTTAGAAGCTGCTAGAGTCAAATATGCTAAGCTTAAGGACAATATTGAAAATACTACTTGTGCTTCATGTTCCGCTCTTAAGCTTGAAATTGCTTTGTACAAGGAGAAATCTATGGATAAAACTTGTGATGCTTGTGTTAACTTGAGAAAAGAAAATGCTTACCTTCATGATACATTAGAGAAATTTTCTAAAGGTAAGAAACAATTAAACATGATTCTTGACAAGTCTAAAACTCCTTATAAGAAGCAAGGTTTAGGATTCAATTCTTTTCAAGACAATTCGAACCCAAAAGTCATTCAAGTTTTGGAAAAGGTTTAATTGAATTCAAAACCCAACTTTGCAAAAACATCTTTTAAATCTGCGAGTTTTGCCCAACCTTGTATTAATTCAAATGGTGCTTCTTCTAGTGGTACCAAGTACCATTGCACTTATTGCAAGAAAGGTGGGCATTTGATTGAATCTGTTGGCGTGAGGTTGAAAAATAATAGGAAAAATCTTGATAGAATTTCATTCAGGCAACCTAGAGCTTTTATGAGACATGGTAACTTGAAAGGAATAAACACGGATTAGGATTTTCTCACATGCTAATCATCATGCTTCTACATATCCTAATTCTCATGTTCTTCAGGTCGGCCCGATTTGGTGGTCACCGGTCGACCGATTTGGTCACTGAGTCGACCCCGACTGTAGCCGGTCGGCCGATCACCGACGATTTAATTCCCATGTTAACTTAAACATTGCTCATAACAGAATTTTAGATGAAGTCAAGGATAACACTTCTGCTTTGCATACTACTCGCGGACGTGTGTCTCAGTACTGGGTTCCCAAGTCTTGTTTAACTAACTTGATGTCGAGACACATCGTTCTTCCGGCCTTGATTTTTCGAGGATTGCCGCGGAAAGAGGAAGGGCACGTGCTTTGTCGACTCATCGTTCACATCATATTGCCGGAGACTCAAGATGGTTCACCTCCTTCACGCGGTCGACGGGTCTCAAGCATCTCCGAGAACTTCCCATCGCCAGGCCGTTAAGCTCTTATTCAGGTACTTACACTCTACTCTCTTTGTATGGCATTTGATAGTCCTGTTCTTTATCTTTGTCCATCCGGGGGATTTCTTATCCTAATTGTGCGGGCTGTCGGCTAGATAGGAAGAGTACCTCAGGCGCTTGTCACCCACTAGTCACTTATCTTGTCTCTTATTTTTATCATCACCAAATCTTTAGACCCAACTAGGTTTGCCACCTTGAGAAGCGAGTTAGGGGTTATTTATCCTTATGGGTTGGTTTGAGGGGGAGTTCGATCTTTTCTGATCTTTCCTTGTTCTTTTGATCTTTTATTGTTCTTTTTACGGACTTAGTGATCTTTTGAACTTTTTAGGTTTTAGGCTTTTTAATTGCATCTCATTGTGTCATATTGCATTCATATGAAAAATCCAACAAGTGGTATAACAACAAGTGGTAACAACAAGTGGTTACAACAAGTGGTATGAAAATCCAAAAAAATGCATTATAATATAAGTTTTTCTGCTTATCTTTTAAAATTGATGGAGCTTTGCCTATTACCCTTTAGAGCTTTTTGTATTTCAATTCTTGCTCAATGTCATGTCTAGTTCTTTGACTTTCTAGAATTATCATGCTTTTACATGTGTAGCTAAGTCTATGCTATATGAGCTAGAACCTTTTAAACAACTCAAACTAAGAAATTGCAATTTGTGGATGTTTTAGCGAGTTGCGCAATTAGTGCTCCTCTTGTGACATTGGCCTGTCGAATTGCTTTGTTAGCTCTTTGATCTAAAATTGACCATTACTTGAGCTTTTGTGTTCTTGAGATTCTAAAAGCGCTCATGTGAAAAATGAAAATCAAGATTGTCTTATGCTTAAATTGTGCCAAACTATTCTTACGAGACCGCTTGTCAAATGACATGAACTTGGAGATAGTTTGATGAACGAACGATCTCATGGGGATGCTTGTCGAAATGACATGAACCTCAAGATTTGTCGCCCGGTAGAAGCTTAGAAAGAGTTTGTGGATGGCTCCTAGTCCGGGATCTTCTTTACTAAGATATACCTTTAATCAACTTTTGGTGAAGCTTAGGATGAGTTTGTGGATGGCTCCTAGTCCAGGATCTTGTCACTAAGTTAGATCATTAGTCAACTTCAATATTCAATGCAAATGAGAAAAATGTTGACAAATGGGCGTTTACAAAATATTGAGCAAAATGATTCAATACGGACTTGATTGACTCTTAATGTGGTCTTTGTTAGATTTTGATCTCACTTTGACATTTTGACATGGCCAATTTCACTTTAGGATCCTGTTGATGAACTTCTTTGAATTTGAGCGTTGCTTAAATTGATCAAATCTATCGCTTTACTTTTGAGCCTTTGTGCTTAGCTTTGATATATATGTCTTACCATGATCTTGCTAGCTATTTGTCGGGCTTGATATCTTTGTTTGTGCAATATTCGAGATACTAGCTTGTTCTTTTGGGTAATCTCCAAAGCTTCTTGTAATCAAAAATTGAAAAATACAAAAATGAAGCCACTCCATTGCACTTCATGCATACTCCTGTTTATGCTTCTTTTATTTCTGCTTCTTTCTTTATCATCTATTGGTTATCTCTGGATGAGAGGAAGGCGTGATTCCTTGATGAATCCATTGTCAAAGGGGGAGAAGATGTGTTAATTAATGAGAAGATATTTCTTTGGGAGAAGATGTGTTATATTTCTTTGCTATTTTTATTTGGAGAAGATGTGTTAATGAGAAGATATTTCTTTGTTGGGGGAGAAGATTAAACAATGGGGAGAAATTTTGAGATATATATATATATATATATTTGTTTTACAAAGGGGGAGTAACTGAAAAGTTGAAAGTTTTTGAAAATCGAGGATCATAGTGAGGGGGAGTTCTTGAGTTGCATTCTTATTGTTTTATTGAATATTCTGAACTTGAATTGCATTCTTTTATCCTCACAATGATCATAGGTCAATTGAACAATTGTTCTTTCATATGGACCTCATGTGAGAATTTTGACCCTTTTCTGGAAATCAAAGTTTTTATGCTTACTTTTGCCTTGTCTCACATGCCTATACTATTCTGATGCCAGCTTGGTCATTTACATTGCTTTTTCTTGCTTATGGACCAAGTTGTGCCTTTGTCTAAAGCTGCGAGTAAACTCGTTTTCAAACCTCTTACTTACATTTTCTAGATAATTGCCAATGTGTTCATCAAGGGGGAGATTGTGGATTTCATGGGGATATGTTCCAGATCTTAGGATGATGTGACAATTGGCAATGGCGTTTACGGTTTGTCGTTTCACGCGTTTTCGACAAAGTTACAGGCTTACTGGACAGGGGCGGTCCGACCGGTCCTTGCACGGCGGTCCGACCTGTAACACCCCAGCCCAACACTGAGCCTGGAATGTCACTAAACTACCTTCCAATTAATAATTATTGACACACTTTATAAATACAGCAAGAAATCCATGATAATCAAAACCAAGGACCACAAAAGAGCAATGCATAATTATGGATCAAGCGACGATAAATAAGCAATGGGAAATAATAACCAGGCAAATAATCCAACGCAGCATCAACCAATGAATCCAATTTAATAAAGCAATTAGTCTAGTCCAAATGATAACCTAAACATTATTCAATAACTAACATGTCCAAGTGTAAACCAATATTGAATGAAAGATTATTATGGCGAATGATCATGTGATGTCCATGTGCTCTATTCGCTCTCAGCTACGGCATCCTCGAAGGTCACCTAAAAACAACAGTAGAGCAAGGGTGAGTCCACGACTCAGCAAACACATCGTATACAACGAACAATAATATATCAACAGCATTCAATAACTTCATTATCATCACATGCACTTCTATTCACATTCTCATTTATCAATCTCAAATATCAATGCAACTCTAATCTATATGTCCACATGCACTTCTTTTCGCGTATACCGGTATAGCGTGAGTGAATGCTCGCGACAACATTCACTCTCAAGCCCGTTCCTCCATAAGGATCGGGGACCTCCTCCACTCCCGTGGAGTTGTGATCAACAAGATCACCTTCTCTTATGCAAAGATGCTTATGAATGCAAACATGCAAACTCCATCATAAACATCATATCCAACTTTCCATCATGCTCATCAACAAAGATATAAACATACCAATTCATTGTTTGCAATTAAACCAAATAAAAGCACAACAATAATGGTAATAGAAGATAAAGAAAACAGTGATCGATCATTGATCGCTGTCTACCATGCACTTGCCTGTACTAGTTGCGACGCACAATTTGACTCGAAGATGGCAACAAGTACGACGCTTCTCCTACATTAAATATACACATCTCAATACAAGCTACAGCATCATACGAATAACAATCCATATACATCGCTCCTACCGTCCCCAAATATACCACGTTACGCGGTATCAAAAGCTACCCATTGCTGTCCGGTTACTAAAAAGAGCGTAACTTTTGACTCGAAAGTCCGATCACCACAAACCACCCCATTCTGGATTCTTTATAAAATTATCCACCTTTTCTTAGATTACGAAGACTTATAATTAAATCATCTAACCCTCCGTATTTAGCCCGGAAAGTCGATCTGTCCGCTTCGAACAGCAGACTTCAAAATTCATAACTTTTGTTTCACTCAACCAAAATGCGTGTTCTCAGATCCTACAGAATCATTGGACAATTATCTACAACTTTCATGTAGATCAAAAATACTAATTAACCTGTTTACTATTTTTAATCTACAGTATACCAAAACAGCGCCAAAAGATGACAACCCTAAAAACAGCGGCTTTCTCAAAATCATAACTCAAATCTACTAGTCCGATTGGTGTGATAAAGTATGCTATAGAAAGCTATCGAAATTATCTACAATTAACTAGTAGATGAGATTTCTAAAATTTGCCATTACGATACCGATTAAATCGTAACCGAACAAGCGGCTAACGGATCTATTAATCGACCCTCTAATTAATCTCAAATAAAATCTCTAATTCTTTGCATGAACAAATACTCTATGGCCAAACTAGTTAACCACTAATTAGCATTATCTAATTGATCTCCCATCAAAACCAAGTCAGTAAGCATCACATAGAATAAGTCTAGAACTCAAAAAATACCTAATCAAATTGCAAAAGAAGGCGAAAACCAGCGAGGAAAAGAATAAAGGCAATAATCGGCTCCCGGCGCAAAGACGCACTTTGGCGGAAGACAACCGCGCAGCGGCGATCGAAGCAACGGCGAGACAAAGAAGACAGCCGGGCCATGACTTCAAAGAATGATCACCTCCACGCGGCACGGCTAATACTGGTTCTAGATCGACCAATCGCGCCAGAGACGGCGATCCTCGGTAAACAACGATCACGGTAATACAGACAAAGACACCTTTGGAAGCGATGGCGGCAACAATCGAGCGGCAAGATGGCGGCGGCAGAGTCAAGAAAGACATGCGGCTCGGCGAGAAAATACCGGCCGCGGCGGAGACACGAAGACACGCAGACGGCGGCGGAAATAAACGCAAAGAAGGCGGCACTTAATGCAGGCGGCAGAGATTTCCAACGCAGCGCAGAATTCAGCGATAAAAGGCAATGGCGGCAAGACAGAACATGCACACAGACAAAAAACCCGTAGGGAATAGATGACGGCGGCGGAGGAAAAACTAAAAAGGCTAGGGTTTTCCACAACACCCACAAATCTATTTATAGTTCAATAAAAAACCTGAAAACTCTATTTTCATAAATCCCTTTTATTTAACTACATAAAAAGCCCTTAAGGCGATTTTATTTAATTGTTTACTATTATCATTAAATTAATTACTCTCCGAACATTAGGACGCGATTATTAAAATTAAATATTATTTTCAGGGTATTACATTCTACCCCCCTTAACGGAATTCGACCCCGAATTCTAATCGTCGTTCTACTCAAATAAAAACTGCACAGCTGAAATTAAACAACAAAACAACACGTGCAGACGTGAACAACTCGGATATTGCTCGCGCATGCAGACTCCAACTCCCAAGTCGCCTCTCTCGGTCGATCGTCCACAAAGCACCTTAACGTATACCAACGTCTTGTGCTTGCAAAGACTCGCTCCGACCTCTCCGAGAATCGCGCTGGGACGCGACTCAAGCTGTGAGGTCTTGCTCAATAGTCGGCGGCTCCAATGAAATCTTATGCTCTGGGTCTCTCAAAACTTCCTCAAGATCGAGGCGTGAAACACATTATGAACTCCACGCATGGACTCGGGAAGGTCAGACGGTAGGCTAACTTTCCAATTCTTGCAATAATCGGAGCGGTCCAACGTACCTCGGGCTAAGCTTTCCTTTGGTACCAAACCGAACAATACCTTTAGTGGGAGACACTCTCAAGAGCACTGATCACCCACGCAAACTCCAAGTCACGCCTCCTCAAATCAAGATAACTTTTCGTCTACTCGAGTACGCTAATGATTACGCCTCACCATGGCCACACGCTCAACGGTCTTTTGAATCGGTCCAGGACTAAAAGCGCCTTCTCTCCAATCGCATCCCAACAAAGTGGCGATCTGCACTTCCGCCCATAGAGAACCTCAAATGGCGCGGCTCTAATCTTGGAATGGTAACTATTATTATAAGCAAACTCGCAAGTGGCAATGGTCCTCCCAACTACCCTTCCAAGATAGAACACAAGATCGCAACATGTCCTCTAAAGTCTGAATAATGCGCCCGATCGCCCATCATGCATGGGTGAAGCAGCAGTACTAAGGCGGAGCTGTGTGCCCAATGCACTCTGCAGACTCTCCCGAACTTAGAGACAAACTTGGCGTCCTCGTCGAAATAATGGTCTTTGGCACACCATGCGTCTTACTATCTCACGCACATAAATAGGAGCTAGATCACTCATTTGAGTTTGTCGTGCGAATAGGAATGAAGTGCGCAGACTTCTTGAATCGATCCACCACTACCCAAATCTGCATCCTTCCTCGCGGCGAACGAGGCAACGCCACCACAAAGTCCATAGAGATATCATCCCAAGGCCACTGGGTACCTCCAAGGCTGCAACAACCTGCGGGGACGCTTGTGCTCGGCTTTCACTTGGCGACAAACACCACAAGAAGCCACATAATTAGCAATGTCCACCTTCATTCTTTTCCACCAAAAATTACATTTGAGATCTCGGTACATCTTAGTCTCACCGGGATGAGCGATTATGCAGTACGATGTGCCTCCCTCAATATATCATCTTTGACCTCCGCCTTTTGTGGTACGCAAAGGCGGCCTTTAAACCTCAAAGTACCAGAATCATCCATGCTAAAATCACTCTCTTTACCTCCATCCAGACGCTTCCTAACCTCCTGTAATAACCGGTCACTCTGTTGTGCCAGACTTTGCAGATGCAGAATAGTGACTCAAGAATCAACTGTGTCTCAACACGAGATGTGCCCGCATAACAATAAGTTATACCCATGCGATCAAAATCAGCGATGAGGCAATCCAGAATAGCGGGAGTCGCCTTACGACTAAGAGCATCAGCAACTACATTGGCCTTGCCTGGATGATACTGAATAGTAAGATCATAATCCTTGATCAACTCTAACCACCTCCTTTGTCTCAAATTCAAATCCTTCTGAGTGAAGATATACTTGAGACTCTTGTGATCTATGAAAATATCGCAAGGCTCACCGTATAGATAATGCCTCCAAATCTTGAGAGCAAAAACAACCGCAGCCAACTCCAAATCATGAGTGGGATAATTCTGCTCGTGCTTCTTTAACTGCCTCGACGCATAAGCAATCACCTTACCGTCTTGCATGAGAACACGCCAAGACCCACTCGTGACGATCTGAAAAGGCGTGAACCGCTTTCTGGCTCGGGAAGAGTGAGAATAGGAGAGGTCACCAACTGTCCTTCAAAATCTAAAGCTGCGCCACACTCATCGGTCCACTGGAATCTCACACCTTTCTGAGTAAGCTGAGACATCGGTTTGGCGATGATAGAGAAATTCTGCACAAAACGCCGATAATAACCAGCCAATCCCAAGAAACTCCTCACCTCCTTCACACTAGTCGGCCTCTTCCAATCCACTACTGTAGAGACCTTACTAGGATCAACAGCAATACCCCGAGGGTTAATCACATGACCCAGAAAACCCACTTCTGAAATCCAGAACTCACACTTCTTCAACTTAGCATAGAACTTGTGCTCTCTCAAAGTATCTAAGACCAGCCTCAAATGACGTTCATGATCCTCATTGGTCTTGGAATAGATAAGAATATCATCAATGAACACCACCACGAAGTCATCTAGATACTCGTGCAACATGTTGTTCATGGTCTCCATAAAAATGGCAGGTGCATTAGTCAATCCAAAAGACATAACTTTATACTCATAATGCCCATACCTGGTGGAGAAAGCAGTCTTCTCTACATCCTGCTCACGCACACGGATTTGATTATACCCTGACTGGAGATCAATCTTGGAGAACACTTGAGCTCCATTCAACCGATCAAACAAGTCCTCAATGCGAGGCAATGGATATTTATTCTTGATTGTGACTGCATTAAGCGCACGGTAATCAATACACATACGCCAACTCCCATCCTTCTTCTCAGTGAACGGGACAGAGCTCCCCATGGCGATACACTCGCTGATCAAACCTTTAGCCAACAAATCATCCAAGCTGCTTCTTCAACTCGTCACGAAAGCGGACGTGCTAGTCGATATGGAGACATCGAGATGGGGCGAGTACCGGAACAAGATCAATGCGAAACTCCACGTCTCGCGCGGTGGCAAACCGGAAGATCGGTGGGAACACATCCGGTAATCACTAACCACTGGAATCTCCTCAATCTGCGATGCGCGCTCGTTTTCAAAGAAGAGCTAAAGAAGTCCGATTTTCGCACGTCGACCCGAACAGTCCAACCAACATCGAAGAGAGCGCGGGCGCACTCCTGAAAAGTCAAAGTCTCCTCGGGCGAGGTGCACGAGAGATATTCTCTGTAAACGAGGATATCACGGCTCGATAAGAGTGCAACCAATCCATACCCAAGATAACATCGAGCGGCTCCATTTGAATAACTATCAAATTCGCCGTGAACTTCTCTCCATCAATGACAATAGTACACCGGGACAAGCAGTAGAACTAGCAATAATACCCCGGAGAACTAACCAACACCGATCGAGAAATCCATCTGCATACTCAAGTTCGCTCTTCTAGCAAACGCCGAAACAAGCGAAAAGGTAGCACCGAATCAAAAGGACTAAAGCATCAAAGCGAATCCACAAGCAAAGTACATCACCACGTCGGGGCGACCTGCGGACTCAGCTGTAGGCATGGCGTACACTCGAGTGGCGCCATGGCGAAAAGAAGACGGGCGGGCGCGCGAGCCCCAACAATCATTGTGGCGGTGCGGTAAAGTCGGTCGTGCAACCCGATGCGGTCTTCGAAGGTGGCGGCCCCGATAGTACCTATTTGAGGCGCCTAAGTGAAGGAAATGGCATCATTGGAGGAGCGACCATCATCTGGAAAGATCCCGGCGCAGACCCGAAGAAGAAGAAGATGGCACGGGCTCCCACTTGATCACGCTTAGCGGGGTTACGCGACACACCCGCTCCTTGTGACCACCGCCACCTGCGACGGCAATCACCCGTCCAAGTGCACTCAGCAATGCGGTGTCCATCTCCGCACTTAAAGCAAAGCATGCCCCACTCGAACAGACGAAGAGTGGAGTACCGCAAAAGGGCGAGGCGTCAAGAAGAGAACGGCCTCGATCGCTTAGACACGAAGATCTGCGGTCCTCCTTGAATTTCTTGAATGCGGTCATTGATGCAGACCCACTTCCCTCACAGAGCTCCTCTTGGTCACCACCGAAGCAACCATCCACGAGGAGGCTTGCGCCTTTGTGAGTGCATCTCCAACTCCATGCCCCGGCTTGCTCCACAACAGAGCAGTAGTCACAGAGTGGAGTAGCTCCCAACACATGTCGGTACTCGAATTGAGACCCGACGGAACCTCTTGGCCTTCGAAGATCATCGTTAAGCACGGAAGGGACAAGCGAACCAAGTTGTTGAACTCGGCCTCATACTCGACAATAGATCTCTTCCCCGAGCAAAGGTCGTCAAGGCAACCTCCATCTTCTCAACGAAAGAGTAGGGTAGAACTTCCCCTTGAACTGATCAACAAAGTCCTCCCAAGTGACTGGACCTTGAGCGGCGGTCCTCGAAGACAACACACCCTCCCACCAAATAACCGCTTGCCCTTTCAGCTGAAAGGCTACAAAACGGACCCTCTCAAGTGAAGACATCTCCAAAGCTCCAAAGCGCCTCTCCATGTAGCATAACCACCATTGCTCGACCGGTGTGCCCAATTCATCAAGCAGATCCAACCTCAACCCCATCCACTCTCGAGTGACATCCGCGCCTCGGGAACCGGTGGATGTGCGGCAGAGCAACAACAGATGCCGCGACATGAGGCTGCCGGCGCCTGTTGACGAAGGGCACGGATCTCTCCACCAACTCCCTCAAAGAAAGCGGGGTCTCATCTTGGACCACAACCGGAGGCGGGTCAACAAAGAACCCCTCACCATCGACTAATCACTCGGGAGGTGGCTCCACGGAACCCCTCCCGCGGCCACGACCTCCACGACCGCGGCCACCACGACCACGCCCTCTGCCCCTCGGCATAGCTATCAACCACAATCAACAATACACAATGAGTCCAAAGCTCAAAATAAACTCCTTCATCAATAAACAACATAACGGAAGCGTAAAACTATATTCGTACCTCTCTCTAACCTACTGTGCACTAGTGTGTCAAGTTTTAGGTTAGTTAACCATTAGCAAATTTTAGTTGATTTACTAATACTAAACAAATTTTAACAATTTTAGTTTGCCTAAGTTGTTAATCTATTCACCACGGACCTAAAGCCCGCTCTGATACCAACTGTAACACCCCAGCCCAACACTGAGCCTGGAATGTCACTAAACTACCTTCCAATTAATAATTATTGACACACTTTATAAATACAGCAAGAAATCCATGATAATCAAAACCAAGGACCACAAAAGAGCAATGCATAATTATGGATCAAGCGACGATAAATAAGCAATGGGAAATAATAACCAGGCAAATAATCCAACGCAGCATCAACCAATGAATCCAATTTAATAAAGCAATTAGTCTAGTCCAAATGATAACCTAAACATTATTCAATAACTAACATGTCCAAGTGTAAACCAATATTGAATGAAAGATTATTATGGCGAATGATCATGTGATGTCCATGTGCTCTATTCGCTCTCACTCACGACATCCTCGAAGGTCACCTAAAAACAACGATGAGAGCAAGGGTGAGTCCACGACTCAAAGAAACACATCGTATACAACGAACAATAATATATCAACGACATTCAATAACTTCATTATCATCACATGCACTTCTATTCACATTCTCATTTATCAATCTCAAATATCAATGCAACTCTAATCTATATGTCCACATGCACTTCTTTTCGCGTATACCGGTATAGCGTGAGTGAATGCTCGCGACAACATTCACTCTCAAGCCCGTTCCTCCATAAGGATCGGGGACCTCCTCCACTCCCGTGGAGTTGTGATCAACAAGATCACCTTCTCTTATGCAAAGATGCTTATGAATGCAAACATGCAAACTCCATCATAAACATCATATCCAACTTTCCATCATGCTCATCAACAAAGATATAAACATACCAATTCATTGTTTGCAATTAAACCAAATAAAAGCACAACAATAATGGTAATAGAAGATAAAGAAAACAGTGATCGATCATTGATCGCTGTCTACCATGCACTTGCCTGTACTAGTTGCGACGCACAATTTGACTCGAAGATGGCAACAAGTACGACGCTTCTCCTACATTAAATATACACATCTCAATACAAGCTACAGCATCATACGAATAACAATCCATATACATCGCTCCTACACGTCCCCAAATATACCACGTTACGCCGGTATCAAAAAGCTACCCATTGCTGTCCGGTTACTAAAAAGAGCGTAACTTTTGACTCGAAAGTCCGATCACCACAAACCACCCCATTCTGGATTCTTTATAAAATTATCCACCTTTTCTTAGATTACGAAGACTTATAATTAAATCATCTAACCCTCCGTATTTAGCCCGGAAAGTCGATCTGTCCGCTTCGGAACAGCAGACTTCCAAAATTCATAACTTTTGTTTCACTCAACCAAAATGCGTGTTCTCAGATCCTACAGAATCATTGGACAATTATCTACAACTTTCATGTAGATCAAAAATACTAATTAACCTGTTTACTATTTTTAATCTACAGTATACCAAAACAGCGCCAAAAGATGACAACCCTAAAAACAGCGGCTTTCTCAAAATCATAACTCGAAATCTACTAGTCCGATTGGTGTGATAAAGTATGCTATAGAAAGCTATCGAAATTATCTACAATTAACTAGTAGATGAGATTTCTAAAATTTGCCATTACGATACCCGATTAAATCGTACAACCGAACAACTGGCTAACGGATCTATTAATCGACCTCTCTAATTAATCTCAAATAAAATCTCTAATTGCTGCATGAACAAATACTCTATGGCCAAACTAGTTAACCACTAATTAGCATTATCTAATTGATCTCCCATCAAAACCAAGTCAGTAAGCATCACATAGAATAAGTCTAGAACTCAAAAAATACCTAATCAAATTTGCAAGAAGGCGTAAAACGAAAACCGGCGAGGAAAAGAAAAAGAAGAATAATCGGCTCCCAACAAAAGACGACTTTGGCAAAGAAGACAACCGCGCGGCGATCGCGACAAAGAACTGCCAGACAAGAAGACACCAGCCGCAGCTTCCAAAGAATGATCACCTCCACGCAGCACGGCCCGGTGGTTCGGCAGATCGACCAATCGTCATGAGACGGCGATCCTCGGTGCAAGAACGATCTGTACAGACAAAGACACGACTGAGCGATGCGGCAAGCCGGCGAGCAAGAAGATCAAGGCTGGATCGGAAGACATGCGGCTCGCGAAAAATACCACCGGCGAGACACCGAAGACACGCAGACGGCGGAAGAAATAAACGCAGAAGGCGGCACTTAATGCAAAGGGAGAGATTTCCACGCGCAGCAGAGCGGCGATAAAGGCAATGGCGGCGCCACGAGGAACAGAACCGCAGAAGACAAAGAAACCCGTAGGGAATAGATGGCGGAGGAAAACTAAAAAGGCTAGGGTTTTCCACAACACCCACAAATCTATTTATAGTTCAATAAAAACACGAAAACTCTATTTTCATAAATCCTTTTATTTAACTACATAAAAAGCCCTTAAGACGATTTTATTTAATTGTTTACTATTATCATTAAATTAATTACTCTCCGAACATTAGGACGCGATTATTAAAATTAAATATTATTTTCGTGGTATTACACGAGGTCCCAAATCGGTCGGACCGGCCATGAGGGGCGGTCGGACCGGCGATGACCAAAGTGGTCAAATCATTGGGCCAAAAATAGGTGTTGTAGGCAAGAGAGGATTCCAATGCACTTGGTCTCATGATTTTGGAGTCTCCAAGAAAAGTTCTATTGGTTTAAAGTTTCCAGAGGTTTGGATTTTCGAGGATTGAAATTCGGCTAAGTCCCAAGGCGGTCCGACCGCTCACGAGGGAGCGGTCCGACCGCCAAGGCGGTCCGACCGCTCACCGAGCGGTCGGACGGTTTCTACTTGAACGTCGGCCAACCGTGGCGATGTTGTTTTGTTAGGTCAAAGTCATTGGTTTCATGGCATATGATTTGCATGATGCATGTTTTGACTAACATGGGTCAAGTTGTGAAGAACTTGTTCCCGAATTCGTATTTGCTTGTGCGTGGTTGTGCAAGGTTGCTTGGTGATCAACGACGGTCAACGGCGAGGAGGATCGGGACTAGACTTGGAGAGTTGAGGTCGTAAGCGATCGGCGATGCCGGGTGAGGTCAATGACTCAAGCGTGACACAAGATGGACAAGGGTGACCTATTGGCAAATCCATGGCGCATGGTGAAGCGGTTTAGGTCAAAGGTTAAAGACGGCGCTTTGCGAAGCGTGCGTATGTGACCCGCTTGTTAGTGGGCCTTAACGGAGCCCAATGGAGTCAAACCCTAGGAGTCTAGGCCTCCACTATAAATAGGGGAGGTGGTGGTGCACCATCCGACTCTTTTCTCTCGCCTCTTTTGTTGCGAAACCCTAATTGGCTTAGAGGAGTTGAGGTGGAGGCTAGGGCTCTTGATGGTTTGTGGTGAATTTCGTGGTCTTTGATTGTCTCTTGATCCATGATGGTGTGGATGTAATCCAAGATCAATCACTTAAATCAATCTATGCAAGGTTTGCTTGAGATAAGTCTCTTTTCGTTCTTGCTTTCAATTTCGTGATTTTAGGGCTTTCTTTGATCCACGAGTTTTGATTGATTCTTTCACGTGGATTAGCTTGCTGTGATGTGTGGTAACCCATCTAGGATCAATTTGATCATCAATCACCCACGAGCAAGCGATTGGATCTAGTTTTCACTTTTGCGGCTTTGCACCCTTCTTCAATCAGATCGTAAAAGATATTTGTTCGTCCTAGAATTATCATAATTGTTGATTGGAATAGGTCCTTAATATCATAGAGAAGGTGTGTGCAAAGTTTCGTGAAGTTTGGAGTTGAGAATCAAAAGTTAGACCTAATTGCAACTTCATCGGGTCGCTTTTACTGCTCGAGCACATCGGTCGGACCGCCCCACACCAGAGGTCAGACCGATTTTGGTGCCGGTCCGACCGCCCCACACCAGAGGTCAGACCGATTTTGGTGCCGGTCAGACCGCCCGTATAACAATGGGTCGACCGCCACCTCGTTAAGATTTGATTCTTCTTGATTTTTGTCGCATTGCTTAGGGGTTTAATTGGATTCAATACTAGTCTTCCGCTGTACTGGTATATTGATCTTCATAGCTTCATCATAGCTATTGGAGTGAAATTGTGTTGAATTCATATTTTGTGAAAAAGTGAGCGTGCTCCTATTCACCCCCCCCCCTCTAGTCGCCTTTTCGGTCCAACAATTATATTTACAAACCGTCTGTGATATCTTACATATCACAGACGGTTCTAGTTACAAACTGTCTGTGATATCCCCTGATCACGGGCTAGAAATCTCTAACTAATGATATGAATCTTCCCCTAATAAATTGATCTACACTGAATCGTTAGGTTACTCCATGAGAAATGACAATTTACCCGAACGAACAATGAGTACATGTACACTGTCAAATCACTACTACAGAAAAGTACATCATAGACGGTTTGTAACTATCATCACAGACGGTTTTTGAACCATCTGGATTTTTATATCTCTGATAACAGTTGGTTATCACAGACGGTTCAAAAACCATCTGTGATGAGGCTCAACACAGACGATTTTTAGTTGAAACCGTCTGTGAAGGGGCACTATCACAGACGGTTTCAACCAAGAACCATCTGTCATATGTAGTGTATCACAAACAGTTCTAGTTACAAACCGTCTGTGATGACAGTTTGTAACTAGAACCGTCTGTGATACACTACATATCACAGATGGTTCTTGGTTGAAACCGTCTGTGATAACCAACTGTTATCAGAGACATAAAAATCCAGATGGTTCAAAAACCGTCTGTGATGATAGTTACAAACCGTCTGTGATGTACTTTTCTGTAGTAGTGATTTGACAGTATACATGTACTCATTGTTCGTTCGGGTAAATTGTCATTTCTCATGGAGTAACCTAACGATTCAGTGTAGATCAATTTATTAGGGGAAGATTCATATTATTAGTTAGAGATTTCTAGCCCGTGATCAGGATCTCGTGAGCTAAATGACCGTAGGAAGCGGCGCTATTTTGTCTTTCTACCAAAATACCAAAGGTATAGGATTATCCGGACTAGAGGTTAGCAGAGGATATGGGAAATGCTTCAATTCTTCGTCCTAGTGCAAAGTATGCTTCGTACGCTGATCCACGTGACCACATTCAATTCAGCTCCCCATCTCTCTACTCTATCATATCCCTCTATCTTCACTCACCGCCAGAAGCGCTACTCATTCTCATTTTTTTATATCATCGGCACCTTTCCCCATTCCCATTTTCCCTATCGTCTCACCATAGCAAAGCCAAAACAAAATCCAAAAAAACCATTCTCAGTTCAATCTCCATCCATCAAATCCGAATCAACGAAGCTGTGGATCAAAAAACACAGGATCAATTAGAGAGCAGTGAAAGAGAAGAGGGGACATGGGAGCTCAAGCGGTGCGGTAGCACCGTCGATGCTGTTGTGTAGTCAAGCGATGGTCGGTGGCTGTGGTGGCATCAGAGTGGGGCCTTCGCCGCTCCCACGCTCGAGGATGGCCATCTACGGTAGCCGGAGAATGTAGTTATGAGGAGTTCCACTTCTTTGATAATTTGCAAGTTTTTTTTAGTTGCGATCGTTGAAATAAAATATTACGACCATTGAACAAAAATGTTGCATACTTTTTGTTCGCAATAGGTGTTTGCAGATGCTCTACCTCTTCTTTTTTATAGTTAGTTTTCTTTTGTTGTGGTTGTTGAAAAAACTTTTGCGCTCATTGAAAAAAATATTGCAACCGTTGAAAAAAATGTTGCATCCACCTCTTTTTTTATTAGTTTTTTTGTTGCGACTATTAAAAAAAATATTGCACTCGTTTTTTTCTTGTGTTGCATTGGATTTCCACTGTGTTGGTCATCCACGGGACAGGTGTTTTCACGTTGTTGCAAAACACCAGGTCTGAGATGTTGCATCCTCTTCTTTCCCTACCTAGTTTGAAACCCAGTAATTTTTTTGTTGCGACCGTTGAAAAACATCCTCTTCTTTCCCCACCTAGTTTGAAACCCAGTAATTTTTTTGTTGCGACCGTTGAAAAAAAATATTGCACAGTTCTTCCCCGGTGTTGCATCGGAGTGTACGATGGGACATTCGAGCCCTAGCTGAGACCAGAGGATATAAACAAAAACAAATATGGCTTGATCATAATTAAAAAATAGTTGTACTGCTGCAATAAAATCCACAGAAACAACTATCATGTTTCAAGATATTTCTAGAAACAAATATTTCTAGAATTTAAAAATAGTTGTACTGCTGCCATAAAAGCCACAAAAACAGCTATCATGTTTATTCTACTACTTATAGAAATAGATATTTCTAGAATCTAAAAATAGTTGTACCGAAATTATCCATAACCCGAAGTGAACTGTGCCAGCGTACATGCTAAAAATAGGGTGGCCTGAAAACATGACAGTACGTAGTACAACGGCATGCCTCCCACTCCGTTGCGTGCTCGATCGAGGCCTCATAACCTCTCCACCTCCTCTGCCTCACTCGTCACCAGCTCTTGGCACATCCTTACACGGTGTTATCGATTGTGATAAAATGGATCTTCGTTAACCGTCTGTGATGTTGACGTATCACAAACGGTTCTTTATACGAACTGTCTGTGATGTTTCTGAACTCATCACAGACGGTTCTTTATACGAACCGTCTGTGATACTTCACAGATGGTTCGTATAAAGAACCGTTTGTGATTCTATGTGGTATCACAGACTGTTATTTATACAAACCGTCTGTAAAGTATCACAGACGGTTCGTATAAAGAACCGTCTGTGATAGGCATGTATCACAGACGATTCTTGTAAAGAACCGTTTGTGATATACTACCACTATAAATAGATGCTCCCGACAGGCCCCCCTGCCCATTCCATTTGAGGCACCACCACCCTGCTCCTGCTGCTGCTGCCTCCTCCCCATTGGCCACACTGCTGCTGCTGCCTCCTCCCCGTTGTGCCACCCTACTGCTGCTGCCTCCTCCCCCGTTGCGCCACCCTGCTGCTGCTGCCTCCTTCCATGCACATTACTGCCCACTCCATTTTGAGCTGTCACCCCTGCTTCCTCCTCCCCCATTGCGGCACTTCTGCTGCCTCCTCCCACATTGTGCCACCTTGGAGAGAAGGGTAACGATCTGTAACCCTTTATTTTTGCTCGAGACTAATCACTAATGTGTAACGATCTGTAACCCTTTATATTTGCTCTATACTAATCACCAATATGTTTGGTCATTATGAAGGGTACTTGCGGTTTATTAATATAATTTAACACTAATTAATTTGTTACGTGCGGATACGTGTAGATGGACCGAAACTGGATGTACATTGAGAACCGTGTGAGTGAAGAGTATATTAATGGCGTGTTTGCTTTTAGAAGATCCGCCGAGCTGGATATGTTGAAGAAGGGGATAAAATTTATGTAATATCCATGCATTGATTGAGGTAATATGAAAATATTTAACAACCTGGCGCAGATCGAAGCTCACTTAATACGAAGGGGTTTCAAAAAGGATATACATGTTGGAGCAATACGGTGAAGAGCAGATTATACCGAAGTCAAGAATGACGACATCGCCGAGGAAATCAACAATATGCGTGGTATGGAATGTGCTTTTGATGAGGATAGGTCGCATGATGACAACTGGATCGATGCTACGCGATGCGTAAGGAACTACTGAAGAGAGAGTTTTGTAAATTCGAGGGCTTAATGGAGGACTCGGGAAACCTTTGTTCCTCGGCCGCAAGTTTAATATACGGAATACACAAGGTTGTCAACCGTGCCTGAACTGCTGAAATTGAAGGCAAGCAATGGTTGGTCCGACAAGAGTTTTACGGCGTTGTTAGGTCTCTTAGCTGACATCCTTCCGAAGGGAAACGTGTTGCCCAGCACGACCATCCAAGCTTAGAAGGTTTTTTGTCCATTGGGAATGGAAGTAGAAAGAATACATGCATGTCCGAACGATTGTATCCTCTATCGTAAAGAGTATGCAGACATGCATGTATGTCCCATGTGCAAAGCATCCCGATAGAAGCGTAAGAATATTGCTAAGGCGAAGCAAGGACATCCTACTAAGATGTTGTGGTATCTGCCTGTGATCCCACGTTTGAAGCATTTATTTGCGAACCGAAAGGAGGCAAGATTGATGCGTTGGCACTCGGAGGAGCGTAAGAAAGATGGGAAGCTCAGACACCCTGCTGATTCTGCCCAGTGGAGAAACTTCGAACAGAGGAACATAAGGTTAGGGTTGAGTACGGACGGAATTAATCCTTTCGGTAACATGAGCAGCCGACATAGCACCTGGCCCGTGAATCTATGTATGTACAACCTTCCTCCTTGGCTGTGTATGAAGCGGAAATACATTTTGATGTAACTATTTATCCAAGGGCCGAAGCAACCTGGGAACGATATGGATGTGTACCTAGCACCATTGCTAGAAGATCTTGTGATACTTTGGAACGAAGGGGTATAAGTGTGGGATGCGTACAAACGAAAGAACTTCACTTTACGCGCCATGTTATTCTGCACCATCGATGATTTTCCGCCCTTGGTAACTCGTCGGGTTCGTAGAAAAGGAGCCAAAGCTTTGTCGCGACCGCTTAGATGGTACCGAGAGTGTATGGCTGAACAAACTGCGCAAAACTATGTATATGCGTCACCTTAGGTTCCTTCCAAAGATTCACCCATACCGCAAGATGAAGAATCAATTCGACGGAAATAAGGAGGACGGTTCAGCTGCAATGGCTTTTAGAGGGAAAGAGGTCTATGATATGGTTAAGGATATCGATGTTACGCTTGGAAAGGACGTAAATTAAGGACCCCTCGAGAAAAATATCGGAAGAAGCGGTCAATTTTTGGGACTTGCCTTATTGGGAGCACTTAGAAGTTCGCCATCGCATCGACGTCATGCACGTGGAGAAAAATGTATGTGATAGCTTGATTGGTCTCTTACTGAACATTAGTGGCAAAACGAAAGACGGTGTTAACGCACGGCGTGACTTGGTTGATGTAGCATCCCGTTTTTCGGAGTTTTTGAAAATTTTAAAGGAGAACCATTTGTTTCGTCATTTAAAGCTTAATTTGGAAATTTTAAATCCATTTGCGCTTAATATGAGTTAATCAAACTTCAATTAAATTAAAGTTGGTTTAATTGAATTTCCTAGAATTTAAAAATCAAAATTATCATTTTTAGAATTTTCTTGGATTTATTGGATTTTAGAAATTGATTTTCCTTTTTCCCGAAATTAAAAATTAATTTATTTGCAAAAGAAAAAGAAAATTTAAAGTTAAAAGTATTTTTATTAAGTCTAGAATAATTCAAGGAATTTCGTGAATTTTTCGAATTTTTGGAGTCTATTTGCTATTTTCTAAATTGCTTTTTGATTTATTTGAATTTCTGAAAATCAAAAAGGTATTTTAATTCCCTTTTCTGTTTTGGGCCGAAACCCTAGCCGGCCCATCCCTATTCCCCGGCCCGGCCCGTTTCCGCGCCGGCCCGACCTCCGCTCGCCGCGCTCGGCGTTGCCTAGGCCGTTGGATCTCCATCCGCCGCTCGTTTCTCACCGCGCTCTCCTTTCTTCTCCGCCGTTGATCGCGATCCGACGCCATCGCCGCGCTTCGCGCCTTTCTTCCGCTTCCCACCGTCCGACGAAATCGGACGGCGCCGTCTCATCTCCTCCGCGCTTTTGACTTCCCAGCCGTCCGTCGAATCGGACGGCTCTCACCCAGCGCCTCCTCGCTCCCCCGTCCGTCCGAAATCGGACGGCGTCGTCGTCGTCTTCGCCGCGCCGCCGTTCTCTCTCTCCACGACCGCGCCTTGCATCGCGCGAATCTCGCCTTGCGAATCGCTGCGCCGTGCCCTCCGTCGCCTCTCCGCGCCTCGCCGCGTCGCCACGCCAGGCTGATCCGTCGCCGCGAGCTCTATAAAATCCTCCGCGCCTCTTCCTCTCCCTCTCTTCTTTCTCTCTCTCTCTCGCCTCCTCGCCGCCGCTCCTCCGTCTTCCGCCTCCGGCCGCCTCCGCGCTGCCGTCTCTCGGCATCGCCGCCGTTTCGTTCTTGCGCCGCCGTTTTCCACGGCCGCCGCCGCCACCGCGCCTCCCGCCTCTCTCTCTCTCTCTCTCTCTCGACCGGTGGCACGAGCCCACGTGGCCACCCACGATGGCGCCACGTCGGCGCCAAGTCGTCGCATTCTGCCAGCGTGTGCGCCGCGTAGACGCGTACGCTATGCGCTTCTTGTTGACGACGTCAAAACCGGATTTTTCAATAGAAAATTAATTCCGAAAAATCCGAAAACCCTAATTCCATCATTTTATGTAATTTTGAAACTTCTTTTGGCTATAACTTTCACATCCGAACTCCGATTTGGGTGATCCAAATTTCTAAATTCATATAAATTCATCCTATTTCATTTGGTACTGGTTTTGTAATTTTTGGAGTTCATTTGGTGCTGTTTTATTTATTTGTTGCTATTCTCGCACGTGTAGATTCCGGCGTTTCGGAAGATTTCTTCGACCCGACGACCGAAGACCCTCTCCTCGTCAACGAAGGCAAGTTGTAGGCCTTTGACCATGTTGAACCCATTTTACAAATGTATATTGTATTAAAATATCATGCATGGCTAGTTTTATTAAAAATGGTTTTGGGAGTAGATAATTACCAAATTGCCATTATGCCTCCTTGATAAATCGGAAATGAAATGTCTCCTTGAATGACATATATCCTTGGACACCTTAGGATGGTTAATACTAGTTGGACATAGTTGTATTACCAACTTGGGAGCGTATTATTGCTTAGACATGCTTTAGTTACGCAGACTTTCGATCACATGTTCAATGATTATTGAAATTTGGCTAATGGAACTATGGAGCAGTGGTGTGAGGCCACTTTTATTAAAGATGTGGTGCCATGGCGTGGATTGCCATTTGGTGGGGATTGAACAAAAATGATTTATGCTCGGGCTTGAGGTAGGAAGCTAGAGTGGGTGTGTGATGCACATTGGGTTGTGGTAGACTTGTCTGAGCAGCCAACTAAGGACTTAACTTTGCAAGTCATTGATCTGGGTCACCTCGTGCAACCATAAGTCCGGTATGGGACGGACCGCCAACTAATTAGGGAAGTTTTGAGTCGGTTACTGTTAGGGTTGATTATTGGCGCAAGAGGGGCGTGATGGCGAAACCTTAGCGAGCGTAACCGAGGCAAAATGGAACTTTGTAAAGGCCTTGTGATAGTCACTTAGTCGCACACCCTCGGAAGTGTGTCGACGGACATTACAAGTGATTTATCTCTTGTGGGTAAAGTCGTACAACCTCTGCAGAGTGTTAAAATCTATTCAATAGCCGTGTCCCTGCCACGGACATGCACAGTGATTTCGCAAGGTAGCATTTTCAAAAATTGGTGTGGTTCGATAGAAAGGTTTGGTTGGAATGGTTGGGAAGTGAGCGGATGTTCACTTTGCTTGATTCAAAAGAACTTGGTTATCTATGTATTATTCTTTTAATCTGCTTTGCAATCTAATTATTGTATTTCTTTGTTAAACTTGCTTTACGCAAATTTACCATAAAGCCATCCTTGCTTAAGCCTCGTCATGAATACTATGTGC
Source organism: Hsuehochloa calcarea (assembly GCA_036346395.1). Classification (NCBI taxonomy): domain Eukaryota; kingdom Viridiplantae; phylum Streptophyta; class Magnoliopsida; order Poales; family Poaceae; genus Hsuehochloa; species Hsuehochloa calcarea. The sequence goes on along the minus strand of CM070599.1, from coordinate 15,031,464 downwards.
ATACATTTCTCTCGACTTGTTGAGTACTTTATGTACTCACGGCTTTATGCCCTTTGTTGATCACCCCAATGGAAGAACCAGAAATGTTGAGTACTATGAAGAAGGCTACTTTGAAGACTTTGCGAACTAGGTCGCGTCCTCCACTCGATTGCTGTGGGCATGTCGATTGGGCTCCACGTATTTTGAGATTTCACGCCAGATACTCTGTTGTTGCTAAGCCCGTGAGGCGACTTTTGTAAGAACCTTGACCATAAGGTCTTTGATGTTTTAATTAATATTACTTTGTGCGCTTCATTAGTTAAATGCGTTGAATGGTTATGAATGCATCATTGTTGCAACCGTGCAAGCTAGCTATCGATCATGGGACTAGCTTGGTATGCACTGAGGGTCTCGGGGTTGTGTGAATCCTCGGGGTTCCGACAAGAGATGGTATCGAGCCATATCGATCGTGGGGCGTAGCCTTTAGCTAGATTGGTCGCCTTAGTCAAAGATTCAAAATATATTTTCTAAATCAAACCAACCAATTAACTCGACTAGATATTCTTCTCTCATCTTATTACATTCTTTCTTATCTTATTCTATTCTTTTCTTATCATCTTACCCTCTTATATCATTCTTGAGTTCTTTCATCTTATCTCTTACGAAACTTGGCTTTCAAATTTAAATTGACTCCCCATCTCTGGATTATCCCTAGGATCGAGCCCTTCAAGATCAAGCAATGGAAGCTTTGGAAGCTCGGGATCCATGATCTGCTCCAAGTTGACCCTCCGTAAAGATTAGATTGGTAGTTGCCCCTAGTTTTAGATTCGTTTAGTCTCTGTAATAGTGCTTTTGTGCTTGAGTGTCCCTTTTGTTTGCTTCTTGATAGCTTTCGGCTGTCCGTTCGTTAGGTAAAACCAACTTGGTCCGCATTAGGTTGATCCATCTATCTCCCCTGTTCTCGCTCATCTCCGTGCTTTCCTCGCATCTAAATTGCTTTCTTCTTCTCGTCTATTAAACCGGTGAAGCTTTGTCGCAGATGGTTCGGACCATAACTCCGCGAGCGAGGATGAGACTCAAGCGCGATGCCCCGCCTTCCCGTGCCGCGGTGCAGATCCGGGTTTGAGTCGGTTCATGGCAGCCAGACGCGGTGATGAGCTCTTTGATGCGTAACATGACTCGATGATGAATCGCCAGAACCGGACGCTTCGCCCTCCTCGCAATGATGAATCGTAAGCAGATCAAGCGCCACGCCCACGCTTTGCTCCACCCCCGTGTTTTTCCTCGATCTAAGTGGCGAGTTTTTGAGGACCCATCCGCCCACTTTCTCTAGCTCCTCGGAGCCATTGGGTATGAGATGATTGTTACGTTCCATGGAAAAGAAGCTCGCTATCACCCGTTGTGATGATCGCAGAAGGTTCTCAGATGCCACTCACCACCTTGAAGGTACAGCTGCGAATGGTGGGAGAACTATTGTGCCGCCCATGGAAACCCCGAGTATCACTTGGGTCGAAGTTTTCAGGAGCTTTCCGCCACTCCCATATCCCCGATGGAAAGGTGGAAATGAAGAAGAATGAGTTCCGTGAGTTGCGGCAAGGCAACATGTCGCTGAGTGAATACCTTAACGAGTTCACTCGGTTGTCCCGTTATGCCTCGGAGGGCGTTGCCACGAGATGATGCCCGCCAAGCGCTTCAAGAGAGGACTCAACCCCGGTTTGAAGGTGCAAGTCATTGGGAATGATTATGCGATTTCCAAAGACTTGGTGAACAAGGCCATGCTCATCGAAGAATCCCGCCGTGAGCTTGAAGAATCCCGCAAGAGAAAGATGATGCAGCACAGTGCCCATCAGTCTCACTCCCAGAGAGCCAGAATGAATGTGCCGCCTCCTGCCCGTGTTGCTCCACCTGTCACATTGAGCTCCCTGTGAGAAACCTCGCCCAGCCGATTCAAAGAACTCCGCAGCCTTCAATACTCAAAGGCAACGGACCAAGGAATGTCAACCCCGCCGGGATCATCGCTTTAAGTGCCATCACCGGGCACTTCGCGGTGAGCTGCCGCAGAGGCAAGGCCCTTCTCCGGTTCGTTTCAACATGGGAGCTACCCCGACCAGGACCCCCACTCCAGGAGTCGCACGTGGAGCCCCTCAGACTCCAACTGCACCGGTCAAATCTCCTCCGCCTTTTGGAAGAGGTCGTGTGAACCACACCAGCGTGGAGGAAGCCCGCATGACGACCCGGACGTCGTCTTTGGGTAAGTTCCTTGTCAATTCAAAGACTGCCACGGTTTTGTTTGATTACGAGCTTCGCATTCGCTTGTTTCTCGGAGTTTCTTTGAAAGGCACCGGTTGGAAGTTTTGCCTCTTAAAAGTGTTTTGTTGGTTCGATCTCGCTCGAATTGAGTACGAACCAAGGTTGCCCTAAGGTTAAAGTGACCATAGAAGGGGTAGAATTCCTTGCTAATCTCATCATCATAGACACCAAGTCTCTTGATGTGATTTTGGGAATGGATTGGCTTGCCAATCACCAAGCCCTCTTGGATTGTGGTGGTAGAAGCATCACTTTGGTCACCCGATGGAACCAAGGTAAAGTTTGAAGCCTCCCGGAGAAGCTATTTGGATCTTTAGTCCGCAGTGCAGTGTTGTGTCTTTGGAAGAAGTGCCGAGTCGAGAGTTTTCGATGTCTTTCCCGATGACCTACCGGAATGCCGCTGCATCGAGACATGGAGTTTGTCATCAATCTTGTTCCGAGAACTGCACCTATTTTCAAGAGACCCTCTGATTGCTCACAATGATTTGGTTGAACTAAAGAAGCAAATTGAAGAAATGCAAGAGAAAGGTTTTGTCCGACCAAGTTCTTCACCTTGGGAGCCCGGTGATTTTTGTTGCAAAGAAGGATGGTACCCAACGGATGTGTGTGGATTACAGAGCCCTCAATGAGGTCACCATCAAGAACAAGTACCCTCCGCCTGAGGATCGATGATTTGTTTGATCGGTTGAAAGGAGCCGAGTGTTCTCCAAAATAGACTTGAGGTCGAGGATACCACCAGCTTGAAGATTCGTCGTAAGATATTCCCAAGACAACTTTCTCAACCCGGTATGGATTGTATGAGTTCACGGTCATGTCATTTGATTGACCAATGCCCCCTTACTTTATGAATTTGATGAATAAAGTATTCATGGAGTATTTGGATAAGTTCGTCATTGTCTTCATTGACGATATTTTGGTGTATTCCAAGAGTGAAGAAGAGCATGAAGAGCACCTCCGTGGTCATGAATAAGCTTAGAGATCATCAACTCTATGCTAAATTCAGCAAGTGTGAGTTTTGGATGGAAGAAGTTACTTTCTTGGGACATGTCATGTCTGCGGAAGGAGTATCTGTTAACCAAAGCAAGGTTAAGGATGTGCTTAATTGGGAGTCACCCAAGTCGATTGCCTCAGTCGAAGTTTTCTTGGAATGGCGGGGTACTATCGTCGATTCATAGAAGGATTCTCCAAGATAGCAAGACCCTCACTCACCGTTGAAGAAAGAAAAGAAATTTGCTTGGACAACAGTTGTGAGCAAAGTTTTCAAGAGTTGAAGAAGCGTCGACAACAGCTCGGTGTTGATTTTGCCCGATGTCAGGAAGGATTTTGAGATTTTACGTGATGCATCCGGCAAGGACTTGGTTGTGTCTGATGCAAGAAAGGAAGGTAGTAGCCTATGCTTCCGTCAATTGAGGCCTCATGAAGTGAATTACCCACTCATGACTTGGAATTAGCTGCAGTAGTGCATGCTCTAAAGATATGGCGCCATTACCTTATTGGTAATTGTGAAGTCTACACGGACCATAAGAGCTTGAAGTACATTTTCACTCGGTGATCTTAATATGAGGCAAAGAAGGTGGTTAGAGTTAATCAAGGATTATGATATTGGAATCCATTACCACCGAGCAAAGCTAATGTTGTGGCGGATGCCTTGGCGACGAAAAGTCTCATTGCAATACCCTATCGATCAAGGAAAATCACCACCTTCTTGAAGAATTCGAAGCTTAAGTTAGAGTTGGTTGAAGAAGGTTACCTAGCTGCCTTAGAAGTTCAACCCACTTTGCGGAATCAGATCAAGGAAGCTCAAGTTGAAGATGCCAATATTAAGGAAATCAAGAGCAAAATGAAGAAAGGTAAAGCCACGAGATTTTCGAAGATGAGCAAGGCACCATTTGGTTTGACAAGCGAATCGTGTTCCAGATCGAGAAGAGCTTAAGCGGTGATACTCAAGGAAGCCCATGAAACTTTGTACTCCATTCACCCTGGAAGCACAAAGATGTACCAAGACCTTAAAGAAATGTATTGGTGGCCTAGCATGAAGCGTGAGATTGCCGAGTATGTAGCTCAATGTGATGTCTGTCAATGAAGTTAAAGCCGAGCATCAAAGACTCTTTGGACTCTTGCAACCCTTGAAAGTGCCCGAATGGAAATGGGAAGAAATTGGCATGTATTTTATCACCGGTTTGCCAAGGACAAGGTCGATATGATTCTATCTCGGTAATTGTGGATCGTCTAACCAAAGTTGCTCACTTTCTCCGGTCAAGACTACTTACTCGGTGATAGATCGCAGAATTGTACATGGCAAAGATAGTGTGCCAGCATGGAGTGCCGAAGAAGATCGTGTCAGATCGAGGAACCCAGTTCACCTCAAGATTTTGGCAGAAGTTGCACGTTGTTTTGGGTACTAATCTAAATTTCAAGATCTGACTTATCATCCCTGACGGATGGATGACGGAAAGAGTAAATCAAATCCTAGAAGATATGTTAAGGGCTTGTGCCTTAGCAAATCGAGACGATTGGGATCAAATGCTACCTTATGCGAGTTTTCCTATAACAACGATTACAGATCAAGCCTCGGATGTCTCCATTTGAAGCACTTTATGGAAGAAAATGCAGACACCCTTGTATTGGAATGAAGTAGGCGAAAGGCAAGTGTTTGGGCCAGATATTTTGGAAAAAGCCAAGAGCAAGTTCGATCAATCGAGAAAGGTTGAAAACAAGATGCACTGAGCGTAAGAGTTATGCCGATAACCGTCGCCGAGATCTAGCTTTTGCACTGGAGATCATGTGTACTGAAGGTGTCGCCTCTCAAAGGGATGCGCTGCTTCGAGTAAGTGAAAGCTTGCACCAAGGTACATCGGACCTTTCCTACCCTAGCGAAGAGGAGAAGTCGCTACAGCTTGGACCTTCCACCTCGGTATGCCGATGTGCATAATGTCTTCCACGTGTCGCAGCTTGAAGAAGTGTTTGCGCAGTGCAAGAGCAGATGCCTGGAACCAATTGCCTCGCAAGAAGACCTCACCTACAAGGAGCATCCCACCAAGATCTTGGAAGTAGCGAACGAGTGACAAGAAGCAAGATCATCCGTTTACGCAAGGTCCGGTGGAGCAACCACACCAAGAAGAAGCCACTTGGGAACGAGAAGAAGACTTGAAGGTCGAGTTTCCCCACCTATTCTCTAGTCACTGAATCTCGGGTCGAGATTCCCTTTAAGAGGGGTAGGTTTGTAGCATCCCGCTTTTCTGAGTTTTGAAAATTTTAAAGGAGAACCATTTGTTTCATTCATCAAAAGCTTAATTTGGAAATTCGTAAATCCATTTGCAGCTTAATATGAGTTAATCAAACTTCAATTAAATTAAAGTTGGTTTAATTGAATTTCTAGAATTTAAAATCAAAATTATCATTTTAGAATTTTCTTGGATTTATTGGATTTTAGAAATTGATTTTCCTTTTCCCGAAATTAAAAATTAATTTATTTGCAAAAGAAAAGAAAATTTAAAGTTAAAAGTATTTTATTAAGTCTAGAATAATTCAAGGAATTTCGTGAATTTTTCGAATTTTGGAGTCTATTTGCTATTTTCTAAATTGCTTTTGATTTGTTTGAATTTCGAAAATCAAAAGGTATTTTAATTCCTTTTCTGCTTTGGGCGAAACCCTAATGGCCCATCCCTATTCCCCTGCCCGCCCGCTTCCGCGCCAGCCCGACCTCCCGCCTTCGCCGCTCGGCGTTCTAGGCCGTTGGATCACCATCCGTGATTCGCTTCCCTCACTGCGCGCTCTCCTTTCTTTCTCCGCCGTTGATCGCGATCCGACGCCATCGCCCGCCGCGCCTCTTCGCTTCCCACCGTCCGTCGAAATCGGACGGCGCCGCTCATCTCCTCTCGCCCTTTGGACTTCTAACCGTCCGATCGAATCGGACGGCTCGCTCACCCGCCGCCTCGCCCCACCGTCCGTCGAAATCGGACGGCGTCCGTCGTCGTCTTCGTCGCGCCGCCGTTCTCTCTCACGACACGCCGCTACCGCGCCGAATTCGCCAGCGAATCCACCCGCCGTTCGCCCTGTCGCCTCTCGCGCCTCGCCGCGCCACGCCACGCCGCCGCGCCGCTGCTGTTGCTGCCCTGCCGCCGCGAGCTCTATAAATCCGCGCGCCTCTTCCTTCCCTCTCTTCTTTCTCTCTCTCTCTCGGCTCCTCCTCGCCCCGCCGCTCCTCCGTCTTCCCGCCTCCCGCCGCCTCCCGCTGTAGTCTCCGGCATCGCCGCCGTTCCCGTTCTTGCCGCTGCCGTCTTCCTGGGCCGGCCGCCGCCACCGCGCCCTCCTCCTCTCTCTCTCTCTCTCTCTCTCTCTTTGACCAGGCCCGAGCCCACGTGGTTACCCACGTGGCGCCACGTCGGCGCCGCGTGTCGGCGTTCTGCCAGCGTGGCGCCACGTAGCGCGACGTACGCTATGCGCAAATGCCGACGTCAAAACCGGATTTTTCAATAGAAAATTAATTCCGAAAAATCCGAAAACCCTAATTCCATCATTTTATGTAATTTTGAAACTTCTTTTGGCTATAACTTTCACATCCGAACTCCGATTTGGGTGATCCAAATTTCTAAATTCATATAAATTCATCCTCTTTCATTTGGTACTGGTTTTGTAATTTTTGGAGTTCATTTGGTGCTGTTTTATTTATTTGTTGCTATTCTCGCACGTGTAGATTCCTGCTGCTTGGAAGATTTCTTCAATTCGACGATCAAGACCCTCTCCTAAATCAACGAAGGCAAGTTGTAGGCCTTTGACCATGTTGAACCCATTTTACAAATGTATATTGTATTAAAATATCATGCATGGCTAGTTTTATTAAAAATGGTTTTGGGAGTAGATAATTACCAAATTGCCATTATGCCTCCTTGATAAATCGGAAATGAAATGTCTCCTTGAATGACATATATCCTTGGACACCTTAGGATGGTTAATACTAGTTGGACATAGTTGTATTACCAACTTGGGAGCGATATTGCTTAGACATGCTTTAGTTACCCGCGGTACTTTCGATCACATGTTCAATGATTATTGAAATTTGGCTAATGGAACTATGGAACAGTGGTGTGAGGCCACTTTATTAAAAGATGTGGTGCCATGGTGGATTGCCATTTGGTGAGGATTGAACAAAAATGATTTATGCTCTGCTTGAGGTAGGAAGCTAGAGTGGGTGTGTGATGCACATTGGGTTGTGGTAGACTTGTCTCGAGCGACCAACTAAGGACTTAACTTTGCAAGTCATTGATCCGGGTCACCTCGTGCAACCATAAGTCCCAGATGGGACGGACTCGCCAACTAATTAGGAAGTTTTGAGTCGGTTCTGTTAGGGTTGATTATTGGCGCAAGAGGGGCCGTGATGGCGAAACCTTAGCGAAGCGTAACCGAGGCAAAATGGAACTTTGTAAAGGCCTTGTGATAGTCACTTAGTCGCACACCCTCGAAAGTGTGTCGAGACGGACATTGCAAGTGATTTATCTCTTGTGGGTAAAGTCGCATAACCTCTGCGAGTGTTAAAATCTATTGAATAGCCGTGTCCCTGATTTACGGACATGCCCAGTGATTTCGCGCAGGGTAGCATTTTCAAAAATTGGTGTGGTTCGATAGAAAGGTTTGGTTGAATGGTTGGGAAGTGAACGGATGTTCACTTTGCTTGATTCAAAAGAACTTGGTTATCTATGTATTATTCTTTTAATCTCGCTTTGCAATCTAATTATTGTATTCTTGTTAAACTTGCTTTCTCGCAAATTTACCATAAAGCCATCCTTGCTTAAGCACATCATGAATACTATGTGCATACATTTCTCTACGACTTGTTGAGTACTTTATGTACTCACGGCTTTATGCCCTTTGTTGATCAGTCCCAGCAGAAGAACCAGGAAATGTTGAGTACTATGAAGAAGGCTACTTTGAAGACTTTGCGAACTAGGTCGCGTCCTCCACTCGATTGCTCGTGGGCATGTCGATTGGGCTCCACGTATTTTGAGATTTCACGCCGGATACTCTTGTTGTTGCTAAGCCCCGTGAGGCGACTTTTGTAAGAACCTTGACCATAAGGTCTTAGATGTTTTAATTAATATTACTTTATCCGCTTCATTAGTTCGTCGTTGAATGGTTATGAATGCATCATTGTTGCAACTGTGCAAGCTAGCTACTGATCATGGGACTAGCTTGGTATGCACAGAGGGTCTCGGGGTTGTGTGAATCCTCGGGGTTCCGACAGTTGATATGAACATAGGAACCGAGTTAGCACCGAAAGAGACCGATAAAGGACGAACGTACCTTCCCCCAGCTTGCTACACTTTGTCCAAGGCCGAGAGAAATGAAGTGTGTCAAAGCTTGCATGGTGTGAAAGTTCGGTCTGTTATTCGCCAATATTAAGAAACTTGTTTCCATGAAAGATTTGAAATTAATTGGTATGAAGTCTCATGATTGTCATGTGCTGATGACACAAATGCTTCCTGTTGTAATTAGGAGTATCTTGCCGAATAAGGTCCGAGCGGCAATCTTTAGGCTGTGTTATTTCTTTAACTCAATTGCTTAGAAGGTCAGCGATCCCGATGGACTCAACGCTCTGTAGGCTGAGGTGGTGACGACTCTATGTCATCTTGAGATGTATTTCCCTTCGTCATTTTTGATATCATGGTCCATCTCATTGTTCACCTTGTGAAAAAAAAAAAGATATGCAGCCCTGTGTTCCTACGTCATATGTACCCTTTCGAGAGATACATAGGAATTCTGAAGTCCTACGTACGGAATCGATCTCGACCGGAGGGCAGTATCATCGAAGGTTTTGCAACCGAAGAGGTCATTGAGTTCTGAGTCGACTACATGGCTCAGGTGGAACCGATAGGTGTGCCTCTATCTCGCCACGAGGGAGACTAGAGGTATCGGGACCATCGGAGGAAAGCAATCACTTTCGATCTAGATACATACGCCAAGACGCCCATTTCATGGTCTTGCAACACATGACCCAAGTGTCCCCGTACATCGACGAGCACAAAGACATGGTACGCCAATGTAATCCGGATCGGTCGAGGTTTGGATAATGAGAGAGCACAACCGCGGCTCAACGAATGGTTAAAGATGCGATTCATCAGGAGGTCATCAGCGATGAAACGCCGCTACTTGTTAGCCAAAGGACCAAAATTTACAATTGTGACATGGCAAGGATCGACATAAATGGGTACACGTTTTATCTGGCACTGTGATAGGAAGAGCATATCCGCAGCGGTGTCCGTGATAGATGCATTTCACGAGGGTTCAATATCGCGGGGCACGCGGTTGAACTTCATACTATGGGTTCAGAGAGGAGATTTGGGAGCTCGACTATGTACTTTTCAAGATCCCCTGCTTCGATGTCATTGGGTTAAACTTCGCAGGCGTGATAGTCGACAAGCACGACGTCACCATCGTGGACTTCAAACGTGTCGGATACAAGGGCGAACCATTCGTGACTCGCTAAGCAAGTTGTTCAAGTTTTTTATGTAACAGACCCAGCAAATAAGAACCGCCACGTAGTTCTTCATGGGAAAAGAAGGATTGTCAGAGTTGAGAATGTCGTGGATGAGGAAGAGTACAATCAATTTGACGAGTTGCCTGCTTTCGGAGACGACATCAGACTGGAGGAAGAACCAAGTGCCATCCAAAGCCGCCTCCCCCGTTCGGGCGCCATCCAAAGCCGCCTCCCCCATTCCGGTGCCACCCAACGCCGCCTCCCGATCCAGCGCCACCCAACGCCGCCTCCCCCGTTCGGGCACCATCCAATGCCGCCTTTCCTGATCCGGCACCACCCAACTCCGCCTCCCCCGTTCGGGCGCCATCCAACGCCGCCTCCCCCATTCCGGCGCCACCCAACGCCGCCTCCCCCATTTCGGCGCCACCCAATGCCGCCTCCACCATTCCGGCGCCACCCAATGCCGCCTCCACCATTCCGGCGCCACCCGACGCCGCCTCCCCCAATCCGGCGCCACCCTAAGGTTCCTTTCCAGCTTGCATGTGTATGGCTTTGTGAATCTTCCACTAAAGCAGTTCTTCTCTCCTTGCATTGTCAAGTATATGAGTGAAAGATTCTATGTACACATGCATTTTGCAGGATAGCATTGATGTCCTGTCTCTAGAACTAACATATTGTCTCAATATACGCTTTATGTAATTAGGCAATCTGTTTTATGGTGAGTGTAGGCATGCATTTTGTAGGATAGCATTATTGTCATGTCTATGAGAATAACAAATTTAGGGATGTTGACTCTTTAGGTAATTAGGCAATCATGTTTATGGTTAATGATTGGCCAGTTACTGGAATGATTGATTGCGTGCTAAACAATTTGTCATCTCCAGTAAGAATTTGTTTGGTAATGGATATGGGGCTTCTAAGAAGTATTGAGACTGATATTCAGCTTGGTACTGCTACTTATTACATAGTGCATCATGTAGTGTTTTGGTTGGGAGTTACAATCATAATGCGTTGGGTTTCTTGTACATGTAGTTGGGTGAGGATGTGAGGATACATCCTCCACTCTCCTCCTTTGATTGTATTGGAGCTCTAGATTGTATTTTATACTTAATACATGTATTGCAATTATGGAGTAATCTAACCAAACAATGGGACATAATTCATTTTACATGTTATTACTGGTTGTTATCTAGCTCTTCTAGATGCTTGATTTCTTTCACATTCATGTGGTATATGTTTAGCATTTCATTCGGTTTAAATGACATGGATAATTTACATTTGTATACATTGATTTGGTCATTTAAATGCTGGCAGTGATGGCTTGGTTGTGCTTGTGGGTTCTGGTGGTGATGGCTTGGTTGTGCTTGGCAACAGTGCATTAGGTGAACTTAATTTTGCTCTATGATTTAGATGGTCTACTACTGAAATTGGTAGGATTACTAGTTTAGTTTTAAGCTCTAATAGTTTGCTTGCTGCTATCAAAGTAATCATTCAAGGTTTGTTGGCTTTTTATTTGAAGTAATGAATTGATGATTCTTGTCATATTCTAATAGTTTGCTTGCTGGTATCAAATATTCTTGTCATATTTTGTTTCAGTGAATTGCATGTGATTGTTCTGTCAGTCTAGCTAAGCATTGATTAGAGCTCAAAATTATAGTTTTCTTATCCAATTTGTGAAGAGTATAGACTAAAGGGCTGAGATGGCAAACATTGATTCTTTTGCAACTCGCCTTCTGAGAGCACTCAAAATCATGCAATATTTGACTATTTGTTAAAAGCTGCCTTTGCTTGCAATATTTCCTTCTCCTTTGTAGTTTTTTTGTACAATTTCATATATTTTATTTACTACATATCATATATTTAGGTTCATTGGGTAACTTCTATTTGTTTTTGTAATCATTGCGTATGTAACTTATATAGATAGCAAGTAAGCGAGATGGCAGAGGCACTGTCTTTGCTGTTGGAAATATGCCCTAGAGGCAATCATAGAGATGATGATATTTCATTGTATCCATGATTTAATAAATGTTCCTTGAATATTGCCTTTGTGTTGATTAACAAGTATGTGACTTGTTTGTGAAACTCTTTACTTGTATGGTTATTCTAAAGTTGTCCCTAGTCGGAGTTCATGTGAGGACACACGTGAATGGTGGATTAGCACATGTATCGGTTGATGACTATGTTTCACAGGTCATAGACATGGAGATGTCAAACCAATAATGTGGACACATGTTTAGAACATGGGGTTGGACCGACCCAACATGAGACATAACAATTATACTTATGGTTCTCTCTACACAACGTGTACGCCTTGTCCTTAGACCTAAGATTGTCGCATGTACTTGAGATGTGAATCGACCTACTTAGGGGCTACCAAACGCTACTCCGTAACTGGGTAGTTATAAAGGTAGTTTTCGGTTTGTCATGAAGCATCTTTGCGAGGCATGGTCATCAAGATGGGATTTGCCCTCTCTGGCGAGAGAGATATCTACGGCCCCTCGAGTGATCGGATCCAGAAATGCATGGCCATGCTACTTAAGGTTAAGAGTTAACCTAGTAAGGGATTCTGGATCACAAGATCGAGAAAGAGTGGTCAGCTTGGAGCTCAACCGAATATCGTGAGGCAAAGGGATTGGCATGCACATAACGTTGTGTTGGTTCGTCCGATATGATCTTTGTGTACGTTTAGGAGTTGGGACGTCTTGCTAGAGGCCGCTACCAACTATTGACCAAGTATGTGTACTCGTGTCATGTCTAAACGTACGTGAACCTAGAGGGTCACACACTTAAGGGGTTGAAGCTTAATTCGGATTAGATCCGAATTAGAGTGGGCATTGAGTCCTAATGGGCCTCTATTAGTAGAAGCCCATTGTAAGGACGTCTATAAAAGGAGGGCATGGGCGCACAGGTTTGGAAGCAGTTTTTCGGGACCCTCAAACCCTGGCCGCCACCTCTCCCACGCCCTAGTCGCTCGCGCGGATCTAGCAGTCCGGCGTGGGTCGCTTTTCTCCCGTACGTGTGGATACCTTTGGAGGTGCTGCATCTGTAGCGTTTGGACGAACCGCAAGAGAGGGAGTCAGACGGGGCGCCGCGACGAGGACGAGGAAGTATTACGACTACTCTGCCGACGTCGTTGCATCAACTTAGTACGACTACTACGCCTCGACGTGTTGCATCGGTTTCGCACTGCTTGCGTCTAGTGGTAAGACCGTGATCTATAACTGCAGTGATCTTGGTTTACGGGTAGAATTTTTATTAATTTGCGCTAGTGTAGCCTACCTTTAACCCTTCATTTGCCGCCGTTAGTAACGTCGCCAAATGCGTCTGGATCTCCAACCAAGGTGGTACGCAGGCGAGATGGCAGAGGAATCTCCAAATTGCCCACGGGTCGCATGACGATCACGGAGGTCAGTGACGTCGGGATCCCGCTGAGTCCCAAGAAAGCAGCTGCGAGATTCTGGACCGTCTGCATGGTACTTGCAAGGGAACGGGTCCCTATCACCACCCCAACCTGGAAGTCTTTGACAGATGTACAGAGAGACCAGTTGTGGACTGAACTTTCTACCTCGTTCACTTTCCCTGAAGCAGACCAGCGTGTGCAATGGCACGCGCTGCTCGCGATGTGCCACGCGTGGAGGAGCTTCAAGAGCCTGCTTGTCACGTAGTACGTGAACACAGGTCGGACGCCCTTCACGATGTATCATTTCTTGTCGCGGGATACATGGGACGCCATTGTGCAGATGAAGACGACGGTTGAATTTCAGGTGCAAAGTGCGGCGCACAGAGCTCTCCAGGCACAAAACACTCACCCCCACAAACTCGACACCGCTGGGTACGCGGGTAAAGTCACGCAGTGAGCGGCGGAGGACGAGACCGCTGCCCGACTGTTTGCTGAGATCTCAGATGAGCGCGCTCGAGCCTGGTTAAGAGTGAGGGCATCAGCCACGTCTTCGGGCAGCATCTCTTTCACAAACCCGGCAGACGAGGCTGTGTCTCAACGCCTGGTAAATTTGTCGAACCACTTAATTGTTAATAAGTCCATAACTTCATGGTGTCTACAATGACATGATGTCCTCTTGCAGGAAGCATTGACTTCCGCATCTTCCCAAGGTTCCTTCAAGTAGGCAGGAGAAGGATGTACTATCTACTACCACAGGAAACAAGGAGCACCCGGTCGCGCACAGGCGTTGGGGTTTACGTACCTTGGAGGATGGATTCCCACACAACTCCGACACATATAGGAGTAGGAAGAGATCCAAGGACCAGTACGATGCTCGGTTGGAACATGTGATTATTGGAAAATTTCAAGAACAAATAACAAACTTGCAGAATCAAGTAAATCAACTCATGCAGGCACAAGATGCCCCTGTTAATTTGGGAGCAAGTCCTCCTCGACATCGGAGTAGCGTCGTGTCCACACATAATTCTGGACATGACAATGTGCAATTACCGATCGGCGACATCGAGGTAATGTACATCTGGAATACTCCAAAGATAGACCTATAGGACGCCTTAGCTAATTGTGTACCATTTTGTAGGAGCCGGCGCTCGCAAGCTCCAAGTGAGGATGGTTGGGTCGATTCCTATTGAAATTTGGGCGGGGTATGGTGTATCCATACCGGGAAGGGGTAGTCTTGATCTGATTGCCCGGTGGCGCGAGGTTACGCCAGTGCGGTGGACATGGTACATGATAATTTCATGGCTATCCTAATGGAGATTCCTCCAACGAAGAAATCGTAACACTAGGGGATGCCACACACTTTTATCCGATGAGCGTAAGAAGGACATTGCCTTTGGACCATTCGGATGCGACATCGACGGGACCTGCCTCTCCAATAGGACCCTCAATGAGTCCGCCTCAATCAAAGCTTCAGAAGGCCGTCACATCGCTTCCCGTCGAGAAGACGGCGAAGGGACAAGAAAAGCATGTCACCATATCGGTCCCTGAGGCGTCTAACGGGAAGACGTCCCTCAGCCGCCTCGTTAAGGAGAAATCAAAATCGAAGAACATTAAGGCACCTCCCAAACTTGTGAAATACTCCCTCAGAAGTCCGTTGGTCTCCGGCGCAGAAATAAAGAGCTCAGGAGTAGCTTGTCAAGCTTTGCATGATTGGTACTTGCGCAAGACCCGAGAGAAGGGGGTCATACTGGAATCACCGTCAGATACGGGAGGGAGCATTTTCTCCACGAGCCTGGACTCTTCGTCGTGGGCTTCGAAGACTTCTTTGACCTATACAACCTAACTGCCCTCGACGCCTCACTTCTACGATGCTGGACACTGTAAGTGTGTACAATCAATTTCTACACTCACGTGATACCGATAAATATCATAACTCATTGCTTATGTACAGATACATTATGAAATGTGCCCGTCGAATCAAAGAACGGTGGGTTTCCTCGACCCACACGTGGTCTCGAGAAAACAATCAACCAAGGCGCATCCTCGTCGAGAATTACATAAAAATGGGATTGCTTGCTCGGGCGACAAGGACTACATAATGGTGCCCTACAACCAGAAGTAAGTGCTTCAATATTTGCTATACAAATTACGTTTCAACATAGGTTTATGACTATAGCGACATACACGAGTAGGTTCCACTGGATTCTTCTGATTCTTGTGCCAAAGAGGAACATGGTATTGTTTCTTGATTCTCTACTCAACAAAAATCATGACTTCACCCTTCTTAAAGGATACTCGACAGGTATATTCATTTCCTCCGCACATAACTCTATTGTAGTCTTCCTTCGTTTGAAATGGACGAGGATAACTTTTTTGAATCATGTAGAGCGTTCATCGGCTATGTTACCGGGGAGGTTTATACAAGGAACAGCGCCACACTTACTCACAGGATGTGATTTCCGGTATGCGCTACAACACAATAATCACATCATACTCCGTAATATTGCGTCTCGAACTGATTGTACATATATATGTAATTCTATTTTTGCGGTCTGCAAAGAAAAGCAGAGATCACCTATCGCATTCTCGTATGCCATCATATGCACTATTGATTGCTTTTAGGGCCTTACGGTCCCGGGTTTATCAATCTCGTAATAATTATTTTCTAATTATAAATTTAAATATATATGCTTACTACTTTACTCCTGCTAGCGACAGGGCTTGAACATAGAGTTAAATGCACTCGAGATGGACGAGATCACGCATGTTCGAGGGGAGCTCTGCGTCTTCATCAAGGCAGACATAGTTAACACCACCGGAGAGTTTCACGCCGTCGACACCAATGAACGACCTCGAAACAATTGATTCAATATTGTAATTCACTTTGACTAGTTGTAATTCAATTTGTAACTCTAGCGACAATATATACTTGAAACATTCTTTTGTAACTGATTTTGAGTTAAATGATCACTTTGAGTTATCATCA
This sequence comes from Hsuehochloa calcarea, assembly GCA_036346395.1. NCBI lineage: Eukaryota > Viridiplantae > Streptophyta > Magnoliopsida > Poales > Poaceae > Hsuehochloa > Hsuehochloa calcarea. The sequence continues at coordinate 15,015,318 of CM070599.1, read as the reverse complement.
ATTATCTGTGATATGTTTCTGCTTGCTAGTTTTCAGAGGGCATGGCTAGCAATTCCTGAGGCTAGCTGAAAATATAATAAAAATTAATTAGGTATAAAGACTTATCACAGACGGTTCCAACCACGAACCATACGTGATACTCTGAAATGAGCGGTTCCAACCACGAACCGTGCAGCGATTCTATAGTATCCTGAACAGTTCCAACCATGAACCATCTGTGATACTACAGAATCACAGATGGTTTGTTGTTGGAACCGTCTGTGATAAGACTTATCACAGACGGTTTTTCAACCGTCTATGATAACCGCCTGTTATCACAGATATAAAATTTCAGACGGTGCAAAAACCAAATGCGTGATGATACGAACCATCTATGGTGAGCTTTTACGTAGTAGATTGTCATTTCTCATGGAGTAACCTAACGATTCAGTGTAGATCAATTTATTAGGGGAAGATTCATATCATTAGTTAGAGATTTCTAGCCCGTGATCAGGATCTCGTGAGCTAAATGACCGTAGGAAGCGGCGCTATTTTGTCTTTCTACAAAAATACCAAAGGTATAGGATTATCCGGACTAGAGGTTAGCAGAGGATATGGGAAATGCTTCAATTCTTCGTCCTAGTGCAAAGTATGCTTCGTACGCTGATCAACGTGACCACATTCAATTCAGCACCCCATCTCTCTACTCTATCATATCCCTCTATCTTCACTCACTGCCAGAAGCACTACTCATTCTCATTTTTTTTATATCATCGGCACCTTTCCCCATTCCCATTTTCCCCATCGTCTCACCATAGCTTAGCCAAAACAAAATCCAAAAAAACCCTTCTCAGTTCAATCTCCATCCATCAAATCCGAATCAACGAAGCTGTGGATCAAAAACCACAGGATCAATTAGAGAGCAGTGAAAGAGAAGAGGGGACATGGGAGCTCAAGCGGTGCGGTAGCACCGTCGACGTTGTTGTGTAGTCAAGCGATGGCCGGTGGTGGTGGTGGCATCGGAGCGGGGCCGTCATTGCTCCCGCGCTCGGGGATGGCCATCTACGGTATCCGGAGCATGTAGTTATGAGGAGTTCCACTTCTTTGATAATTTGTAAGTTTTTTTAGTTGCGACGGTTGAAATAAAATATTACGACCGTTGAACAAAAATGTTGCACACTTTTTGTTCGCAAGAGGTGTTTCCAGATGCTCTACCCCTTCTTTTTTATAGTTAGTTTTCTTTTGTTGCGATTGTTGAAAAAAATGTTGTGATCGTTGAAAAAAAATATTACGACCGTTGAAAAAAAATGTTGCATCCACCTCTTCTTTTATTAGTTCTTTTTGTTGCAACCATTAAAAAAAATGTTACGACCGTTGAAAAAATATTGCACCCGTTTTTCTCTTGTGTTGCATTGGATTTCCACTATGTTGGTCATCCACGGGATAAGTGTTTTCCAGTTGTTGCAAAACACTGGGTCTGAGATGTTGCATCCTCGTCTTTCCTCACCTAGTTTGAAACCCAGTAATTTTTTTTTGTTGCGACCGTTGAAAAAAAATATTGCACAGTTCTTCTCTTGTGTTGCATCGGAGTGTACGATGAGACGTTGGAGCCCTAGTTGAGCCATACGATATAGACGAAAACAAATATGGCTTGGTCATAATTAAAAAATAGTTGTACTGCTGCAATAAAATCCACAGAAACAGCTATCATGTTTCAAGATATTTCTAGAATTTAAAAATAGTTGTACTGCTGCCATAAAAGCCAAAAAAAAAACAGCTATCATGTTTATTCTACTACTTATAGAAACAGATATTTCTAGAATCTAAAAATAGTTGTACCGAAATTATCCATAACCCGAAGTGAACTGTGCCAGCGTACATGCTAAAAATAGGGTGGCCTGGGAACACGACAGTACGTAGTACAACGTCATGCCTCCCACTCCGTTGCGTGATCGATCGAGGCCTCCTAACCTCTCCTCCTCTGCCTCACTCGTCACTCGTCACCAGCTCTCGGCTCATCCTTACACGGTGTTATCGTTGTTACCATCCCTGTGTCCCACCGCCGATCCATCTGTCGACGAATCTACCGGCAAGCTGGCGACCAAGAGAGCGCCCTTGCTGACACCCCGCCACTTTGGATCCTATAGTAGATACGATGGGCTTGCTGACACCCCACCACTGTGGATCCTAGAGTAGATACGATGGGATACATTTCTACGTTCCACGCAGGTGTGAACCGTCCAGCCGGACCTTTTCCACGTTCTGTGAACCAAGCCGGGCAACCGACAGCAGAGGGGCGGCTATCTATCCGCGTTCGCCTGGCCCCCGCTGACGTCCCTCTCGCCGCGCGCGCGATGGACGTCGCCGTCGGAGGCGTGCACGGGCCGGGAATAGAAAGTACGCACGGAGGGTGTCCGTGTACCCCTCTTGCACGCCCGCCCACCCGTACCGCGCGATGGCCGCACGTGAAGGGCCCCCACGCCCGCGCTCCCGGCCACGCGCGCGGCGCCGTCACCGCCGCGCGCGCATACACGTACGTGGTGCCCCGCGACCGCGACCGCGACCGGGTGCATCTACAGGGCCCTATAGGGGCGCGCTCGGCTGCGGTCATCGCTCGCGTCGCTGTCCTGTCTAGGCTGCGCTGGCGCTGCCACCGCACGGTCCAGTGACGCCCGCGCTCCTCGGCCGACGCACTGGATGGATCTAGTGCTCGCGGAAAACTACCGTTCCAGCGTATTGCCGTTTGGGCCACCAGAAATGTTTTGACCGAACAAATTACTTGTGGGATCACGGACCTTTAAAACGATGGATCAGATGACTAAGTCATTTGTAATAGTATGACGTTATCTTTCTGCAAGTTTTGTCATATAAAAATGGATGAGGGAGGGGAGCATAAAAAATTAGACTATCTTTCATGCAACAGTAGACTATAATATAAAAAAAATAAGACATATTATACATGGTTAAGTTGTCTATAGAGATATATAAAAAGACAACTAATTATAGAATCAGTCTCTAATGTTGTTTACAGATGACGTAAAAGAATACTATAGACAGTAGTTATACGTATCATTATATATATACTCTAAGGACTCGCCCACACGTATGCATGTGGTCAACCCTCACGAGTTTTGCAATGGAATAGGGCGGGTGGGTTTGGAGAGCATTTATCATAAATGTTGTTGCACATTATAGGTTACATACACATGACCCGCACCCATTAATTAGAGCTTGTTCTAAATCCTCAAAGTTCCCAAAAGAAGGTGGCGGCACTATTCGGCTCTCGACGGCGATGGCGCTCCGGTGATGACAGCGCGCGTATGGCATAGAATGCAGCAAGGTGAAGCTGATGTTGTAGACGACTGTGGGAGAGCTCTACGGATAGTGGTGGAAACAGACACGACAAGCTTGGGGGTCGGTAAAGAAAAACTTCAAATTTGTGATGAGAGAGGAGGGGAGTTGGGGTTGCCTGGGGAGGGATGAGTGGATGATTACGGAGCTGGTGCTCCCTTTTATAGAAGCGAGAGGAGGTCGGAGGGCGGGGCGTCTGCGTCGGTTTCATCAAAGTGCGAGCGATGGTGCAAATGCGTGTTAAGAACTTTTAACGTGATGAAATGGGCCGGAGTGAACGCGGGGAAGAATGTGCAGTGTTAATTATTTTATTTTTACAAAATTAAGAAAAAAAACCTTTTTTAAAATCCAAAAAAAATATTTTAAAATTTTAGAAAATCTAATAAAATAATGATTTTAATATTTTTATTTAATTTTAGTAACAGAACTTTGGAATGTTTTAATTATCATGTGAACTGTTTGGCCAGTCGGCCCTTGTGTGGTAAACTTCGTCGTGTAGGCATTTGTTTAATTGTTAATTATATGCACTACTTGTTTAATTTATCGTTTATGGATGTGATATGTCAATATTGTAAATATGTGTGCTAGCCACTGATCATAGGACTAGCAGAGTTGACACATATTTTGGGATTAATTTCCCACGGTTTGACAACTTTTGCTGACTGATGTAACCAGGCTCCACCTATCGAGAGTCGTCTTCCATCTCGTGCAGATCCCTTTTATTGCACGCTGTGCACAACAATGCAGAGATGCACTCCGTTCGTCACCCTCGACTCACTGCTCCGCTGACTAGTGGATCCCCGGGCCCAGCCGCAGGAGCTGTCTTCCACCTCCCACTCGATCGCGCGCACACCGCGGTATGGTCATGTGTGCACCCATGGTTTATGTAACACCCTAGCTATTCAGAAGCTAAGATGTTACCTAAAGAACTAACATACAACTACATTGCGGAAGAATTTAAACTATAACTTCTCTAAATACATGAAGAGATCAACTTTACTAGTAGCATGGCGGGAATAAAGACTGAATTCATCTGAGTATAATCAGGGAGTGATTAAAACAAACTACTAGCAGCAATTAACTAAACATAACATGGAAAAAAATAACATCCAGTCTTAACATAATTTATTACAGTTCCTCAATTATCGAATGGAAGACATAATCGAAACATATTATTGAAGGTAAAATACGGTGAACTGAGTGAAACGTGCTTGTCTACTCCCTCCCAACATAGTCATCATCAACGTTCACCTAAATAAATAAACAAAACAAGAATGAGCCAGAGACTCAGCAAGTACAGTAAATAATTTATCATACAGAATTCTAAACATGTCAACCACAATACGAATTATGAACTTAGCTCTGGAAACTTATGTGAATGTATGGAATGAATGGATGCATTGAAAGTAATGGACTGCATACATGCTCATACTGGTATAGCGAGTGACACACCTGTCGGTGCTCACCTAAGCCCGTACTTAACCAAGCCCGGGGATCCAATTACCGTATGAAGAACGTTTCATACAGGTGTCCGAAATTTGCCCACATTGGAATGGTGGGTCTTACATGCCCATACTAGAGTTGATGGGTCTTTACAATTCCACTCCCGTGGACGAAACTTGAACAACGCACGAATGGACTGAAACATATGCAATGAATGTCACCACTTCCACATGGATTATCAATTAAGAACGAAATGTATAACATGGAATATGAACATGGGTCATAAAATTAATAGTACATCAACCATCATTCAACAGAAATCAATATATGTTAATACATTATACTTGTCTTCTGCATTGTGATGTTCTAGGAGGCAACGATGGTGCTCCTACACTCGCCGCCTACACAATTATGTATTCCAAATAAGAACGACATGGTATGACAATGCTACCGGTGATCTACAATAACCCCCTGACTATTCAATACAACGAATAGACCCAAAACTGAAATCAGACAATTCAGCCACCTGAAACCATATTGGACAGCGGTACGGAAAAATTCATATCTATTGAACCGGACGGACTCGGAACGAGGTGAGTCCTATGCCCAACGAAACTTAACGAGCAAACATTCAAAACTCTAGTTGAAAAGATTTCCTAACTCTGCCAAAATATTTTACTAAATGGTAGGTGAAAATGCCTGACAACAATCTGTCCAGACGAACGGAACAGTAGCGAAGAACATAACATAACTTTTAATATCTAAATCTAATTAAAGTGTTTTTTATCAATATGGAAAGATGATAAAATTATCTACAGAAATCGTTTTGAGTGAAAAATCTGAATCTGATCCTAACCAAGTCATATTTCATTAAACAACCATACTGACAATTCTCGTCAGGTTTGTCGGGATAGAAAGAAGGAATCTATCGTAACTTTTGAATCGTAGATCGAATTCTGGTGATCTTGGTGGCTATGGAAAGATAAGAACCGTGGCTACAAATCTCTAGCAGGGGATAACCTCCAGATCGGCCTCTAGGAGGCCGAAACCGTCTGCGCAACATTCTGGAGATATTCTGGAAATTCTATGACAGCATGTCGGTTCAATCCTAATAATCAATTCTGCCTCCAAACAGTATCAAACAACGAATTAGACTCTTCGTTACCCTTGAAGACCCGCAGGGAGACGGTATTCAAGCTCCCGAAGAACTCCCCTTTCTCCTTCTTCCTCCCTTCAATGGTCGGCAACAACGGGGGGAAAACCGGTTGGAGGAGAGGGTAGGTGGAGGCGGCTTCGGGGATGACCTTGGAGAGCAGCAACGGGCTTCACCAGGGGCCGGCACCAAGGGGAGGAGGTGGCGCAAGGGGAAGGAGGTGGCGTCGGTTTGGGGAGAGGGGGTGGCGGCTCATGGGGGGATAGAGAGGGGGAGGGGGAGAAGGGGGGGGGTTAGGATAGGGAGGGGAGTGGGCGCATGGGCTTGGGCCTGGTGCCTCCCCCCCCGCCTTGGCTCACTCTTGGCTGGCCAATGGCCAGCTAGGGTTACACCAGCCTGGGCCGGAGGTCTAGGGTCCAAAAATTCCCCGAAAACCTTGAATTTTTAAATAGTTCTCTTTCCCGAGCAAAATCCTCTCTAAACGAAATTCGGAGTATTACATTCTACCCCCCTTAACAGAATTCGATCCCAAATTCTAACCGTCGAAACAAATACGAGAACAAAATACCACAGAATTGAAATTAACGATGTAACACATACCAGAAGCAAATAGATCTGGATACTGCTCGCGCATGCGGGACTCTAGCTCGCAAGTGGCCTCTCTCTTAGGCTGATGGGACCAAAGAACTTTGGCGTACTTTAAAGTCTTGTTCCTTAGCACTCGATATGACCTCTCTAGTATATTTCTTAGCCAGGACTCGAAGGTAAGATCCTACTCAATGCTCAACGGCTCCAATGGTATAGCATGCTCTGGGTCTCTCAAAAATTTCCTCAACATTGATACATGGAACACATATGAACTCCGCTCATGGATTCAGGAAGATCCAAACGATAAGCCAATTTCCCAATTCGTGCCACGATCGGAAATGGCCCAACGTACCTCAGGCTAAGCTTCCCTTTGGTACCAATCCGCACTATGCCTCTGGTAGGCGATACCCTCAACAGAACCTCGTCCCCAACTTCGAATTCCAAATCTCGCCTTCTGACATCTACATAGCTCTTCTGTCGGCTTTGAGCAGCCAACAAATTCTTCATAATCTCTGCTACTCTGGCCACAGTCTGCTGAACCCAATCGAGACCCAAAACTGCTCGCTCTCCAACTACATCCCAGCACAATGGGGATCTGCACTTTCGCCCATAAGGAACCTCAAACGGAGCAGCTTGAATGCTAGCATGGTAACTATTGTTATAGGCGAACTCTACCAAAGCTAAGTGATTTTCCAAGCCTCCCTTCCAAGACATAACACAACATCTGAGCATATCCTCCAGTGTGTGTATGGTGCGTTCGGACTAACCATCCGTTTGGGGGTGAAATGCGGTGCTAAGACGAAGCTGTGTGCCCAAGTCACTCTACAAACTCTCCCAGAACTTTGAGACTAATTTAACATCTCGATCAGAAACAATGGTTTTAGGAACCCCATGGAACTGCACTATTTGTCGCACATAGAGAGGAGCCAAATCACTTGCTGAATTTATTGTACGAATAGGAATGAAATGTGCAGACTTACTAAACCGGTCCACTATGACCCAAATAGCATCCTTTCCTCGCTGCGTGCGAGGTAAATCAACTACGAAATCCATGGATATGTCATCCCATGGTCATACTGGACCCTCCAAAGGTTGCAGCAAACCTGCTGGTCGCTTATGCTCAGCCTTGACCCGCTGGCAAACTCCACAGGATGCTACATATTGAGCGATATCAACCTTCATTCTTTTCCACCAAAACTCTTCTTCAACTCCTTGTACATCTTGGTCTCACGAGGATGTACGGTATACGGAGTACGATGTGCTTCCCTTAGAATCTCATCTTTAACCTGAGACTCATGTGGTACACAGAGGCGACCTTTAAAACACAGTGCACCAGACTCATCTACACTGAAGTGGCCTTGCTTGCCCTCAACAAAATGCTTCCTCACTCGCTAGAGCATCTGATCATGATGTTGTGCTTCCCACACTTTGTCTGGAATGGCTGACTCAAGAAGTAACCGAGTCTCGGTTTGGGCGATACCCGCAAAGCAAAAGGAAATATATATACGCTCAAAATCAGCAATAAGACAACTGAGAGTAGGATGTGTCATCTTGCGACTCAAAGCATCTGCTACAACATTAGCCTTGCTAGGGTGATACTGAATAGTTAGATCATAGTCTTTTATCAACTCTAACCATCTCTTCTGTCTCAGGTTTAAGTCTTTCTGGGTAAAGATGTATTTTAGACTTTTGTGATCAGTGAATATGTCACAAGATTTGCCGTATAAGTAATGGTGCCATATCTTCAAAGCAAGAACCACTGCGGCAAGTTCTAAATCATGAGTAGAGTAATTCTGCTTATGTTTCTTCAACTGTCTCGATGCATAGGCAACCACCTTGCCATCCTGCATGAGCACAAAACCAAGTCCAACTCTAAACGCATCTGAATAGATGATGAACCACTTCCCAGGCTCAGGAAGGGTAAGGATTGTAGCAGTCACCAACCTATCTTTCAAAGTATAGAAACTGCACTCACACACCTCTGACCATTGGAATTTGACACCTTTCTGTGTCAGCTGGGACATCGGTCTAGCAATGGTCGAAAAATCCTCCACGAAACGCCGGTAATAGCCAGCTAAACCCAGAAAACTTCTCACTTCTTTGACATTGGTTGGCCTTTTCCATTCTACCACTGTTGAGATCTTACTAGGATCAACTGAAATACTCTCTTGATTAATTACATTGCCCAGAAAACCAACTTCAGAAATCCATAATCCGCACTTGTTCAGCTTGGCATAAAATTGGTTCTCTCTTAAGGTCTCAAGAACCAACCTCAGATGCTGGACATGATCCTCTTCCGTCTTGGAATAAATCAGGATATCATCAATAAATACTACTACGAAATCATCTAGGTATCGATGCAGCATGCTGTTCATTGCTTCCATGAAAACTGCAGGAGCATTTGTTAGTCCAAAAGACATAACCGTATACTCATAATGGCCATACCTCGTAGAGAAAGCTGTCTTCTCAATATCTTGCTCCCGAACTCGAATCTAGTTATAACCTGACTGAAGGTCAATCTTGGAGATTATTTTAGCCCCCTTCAATTGGTCGAAGAGATCCTCAATGCGGGGCAAAGGATATTTATTCTTCACAGTAGCCTGATTAAGAGCCCAGTAGTCCACACGCATTCGCCAACTGCCATCTTTTTTCTTAGTAATTAGAACAGACGCCCTTGCAGTGAAAACACTACGCATGAATCATATCTTTGGACAGAAGATCGTCCAATTGCTTTTTCAACTCCTCCTGGAAAGGTCATGCCAAACGGTATGGAGACATTGAAATGGGATGAGTTCCCGGAATAAGATCAATCCAGAACTCCACTTTCCGCACTGGAGGCATTCCAGAAAGCTCCACAGGAAAGACATCAGAAAACTCATTCACGACAGGAACCTCCTCGATACGCAGTGAAGAGTCAGTCTTCTCGCTAAGAGACCAAAGCAACCCAATGGTTGAGGCGGATCGGGAAACAGACTAGCCAACACAAACAATGAATCAGATGGTGCACTGCCCTGAAATACCAGTTCCTCACCGGACGGGGCCTGCAAAGTCACCGTCTTCCAGGAGTGTGGATATCATGGGGATATGCTCCAGATCTTAGGATGATGTGACAATTGGCAATGGCGTTAATGGTTTGTCGTTTCACGGGTTTTCGACAAAGTTTCAAAGATCTTCGGACTTTACGGGCGGCGATCGGCCCGCCATACACGGCGGTCCGGCCGGTCCCAAATCGATCGGGCCGGCCATGTGCGCGGTCGGACCGGCCGTGACAAATGGTCGAAAATCGGGCCAAAAATAGGTGTTGTAGACAAGTGAGGATCCCAATACACTTGGTCTCATAATTTTTGGAGTCTCGATAAAAAGTTCTATTGGTTTAAAGTTTCCAGAGGTTTGGATTTTCGGGGTTGAAAATTGGCTAAGTCCTTCTGGCGGTCGGACCGCCTTTGGCGGCGGTCCGGCCGAACAAGCAGCGATCGACCGCCCGAGGGGTGATCGACCGGTTGTTACTTGAAACGTCGCTGTCGTGGCGGCGTTGTTCGTGGTTAGGTCAAAGTCATGAGTTTGATGCATATGTGTTGCATGATGCATGTTTTGACTAACGTGGGTCAAGTTGCGAAGAACTTGTTCCGGTTTCGATTTGCTTGTCTATTGTTGTGCGAGGTTGCTTGGTGGTCAGCGACGGTCAGCGGCGAGGATGATCGGGACGAGGCTTGGAGAGCTTAGGTCGAGCGATCGGCGATCTTGGGTGAGTCAATGAAATCAAGTATGGCAGAATGGACAATGATGACCGAGCAGGCGATTCGGGCGGCGGTTTGATCAAGCGGGCGCGAGTCGGTGCAAGTGCCATGGTGGTTTCGGTGGGAGCCGGATGGGAGAGACTTGCCGACATGGAGAGAGCCGTTGATCAACCTACGTGGCGGAGCATGCGAAGTGCTTGCGAAGATGGACTCGGTCTTGGAGAAGGACCGAGAAGGGTATTTTGGTAATCTTACCAAATATCACCTTGGTGACCTTTTGCCTACCTACGGCGCAAGGCGGCGCAAGAGAAGCGGTTTAGGTTAAGAGGTGTTGTAGGCGGCGCTTTAAAATGCGTGCGTGTGTGACCCGTTTGTGTTGGGCCTTAACGGAGCCCATTTGAGTTAATCTTCTAGAAGGTCTAAGTCTCCACTATAAATAGAGGAGGAGGTGGCTGCACCCCTTCAACTCTTTTATCATTATTGAAACCCTAGTTTTGGCTTAGGGAGAGGATTAGTGGAGGTTAGGGTTCTAGAGAGTTTTGATTTGATCTTGTGCTCTTGGATTGAGCTTTGTCCTCCATTGATGGAGTGGTGTAAACCCAAACCCTATCAAATCAATCCAAAGAAAGCTTTGATCAAAGATGTGTCTCTTTGCCCTTCTTCTCTCTATTTGGTGATTTTGAGTCTTTCTTTGATTCGCATGTTTTTGATTGATTTCTTTACATGATATAGCTTGCTGTGACATGTGGGAACACATCTAAGATCATCTTGATCATCAATCACCCACGAGCAAGTTTTTGGGTCACGTTTCGTTTTGACTCGGTTTGAACCATCCATCTCTCAAACTGAAAAATGTCGTAACTTTTCCATGGATCTCCATGATCTTCGATTGGAATAGGTTCTGACATCCTAGAGAAGGTGTGTTCCAAGTTTCATGAAGTTTGGAGTTGTAGATCAAAAGTTAGACCTATTTGCAACCTCGTTTTTCGGGCTGATTTCACTGTTCATCGGCTGGAGGTCAGACCGCCCTAGCTAGAGGTCGGACCGCCCCTTGGAGAGGTCAGACCGCCCAGTAGAAGTCGACCGCCCTACTCTTAGGAATTTAAGTTTCGGTTGTTTTGGTTGTTTTGCTTGGGTTTTGATTGGATTCAATCCTAGTCTTCATTTGTCTTGGTATATCGATCTTCATAGCTTCTATAGCTATTGGAGTGAAATTTGTGTTGAATCTAATCGTGGTTGAAAAAGTGGCGTGCTCTATTCACCCCCTCTAGTCGCCTTTTCGGTCCAACAAGTGGTATCGAGCCGGTTAGTTCAATCTTGATCTTAGCAGGTCCACCGAACTTGGCGATGGATAAGTACTCCACCAAGCCGCATATCTTCGATGGGCACGACTATGCCTATTGGAAGAATCGCATGCGAGTCTTCCTTGAGAGCGAAGGACAAGCTATATGGGAGGTTGTTCGAGCCCCGCTCGTTCTTCCCGAAGTTATTCGCCGGCTTCGACCCTCTTGGCTAACAACAATAAGGCAAAGAACCTCTTGTATGGTGGGCTTGGTAGGCAGGAGTATGATCGAATTTGCAATCTTGAGATGCAAGACGAGATTTGGAACACCCTCGAAACCTACCATGAGGGTTCGTCCCAAATCAAGAAAGTGCGCCGCACAGATCTATAAGCGTGAATATAACAAATTCGAGATCGTCTGGAGAGAGCATCGATGACATTTTCGATCGCTTCAACAAAGTGATTAATCGGATGAAGGTGTTGGAATTGAATATTCTCGGCCTGAAAATGCCACCCACCTCTTGGTCGCAATCAACACCAAGGAGTGGGAGATAAAGGCTACCGCCATTGAGGAGAACGTCAACCTCTCGATCGACTTTGGAGCTGCTCTATAGCAAGCTTAAGACTCATGAGATCAAGAGGATTGATCATCCCAAGAAGGAAAATATGGCCTTGGTAGCGGACCGCTCAAGAGAGCTTCGATGGGTCTTCCGAGTCTTCTTACGGATTTTAAACTGTCGTTGGTTTATCGCAATCCATGAAGAGGAGTTTGAGAGTCTTCACGAGGCCGAGTTAGCCCTCATAGTCGAGAAAAGCCACACGGGCCTATAACAATATGAGAAACAAAAGAGAGGAGGTCCGTGACTTGCTATGAGTGTGGTGAGCTTAATCACATCAAGACAAGCGCCCCAAGTTGAAAGGAAAGAGCAACCACAAGGAAGGAAAGCCGACTTGGAAGAAGCCTCAATGGAACAAATCAAGATTTGATCTTGCCAAGCTCACAAAGGCGACTCAGGGTTCTTGCCGCTTTTGGGGAACAATCCTTAGCGATGTGGACTCGGGGCGAGGATGACAAGGAGGAGGAGATCCTCAAGACAAGAAGAAGGGAAGGCCAAGGACTTCACGGCGTTTGCTTCATGGCCGACTCAAGCGGCGTCGGCGACGATGAGTACCTCTCTCCTATGATGTCCTTTACGATAGATGCGAAACTATCTTTGAGCAACTCATGAGCGAGATAAGGCGTTAGAGTATATCATGGCTAGGAACAAGGACTTAGAGTCTCAAGTAGATAATTTGACTTTAGAACTTGCAAATACTAAGACTCTTGAATCGATGAATGTTCTTCTGCCATGCTCTACACTCGAATTTGCTAAGCGCAATCTGCTCATGATATTGCTTTGCAACAACTTGAAAATGCTAGGGTGAGTTAGTTGAGGTTAAATCTGCTCCTTGTGAAAAATGCTTAGATTCGACAAGTTGGTTGCTCTGGTCTTTATTGATCCTAGCCTTTGCTCTTTTTGCATTGAACGCGAACATGAAGTTAAAGATATCTTAGAAGCGATTAGAGCTAAATATGCCAAGCTTAAGAACGATATTGAGTCTTCTACATGTGCTTCATGTCACGCTCTTAAACTTGAAATTGCTTTATATAAGGAAAAATATGCTAGAGCTATTAAAGGCAAAACTTGTGAGTCATGTGTTAATCTTGAAAAGAAAATGCTTATCTTAAGGATACCTTAGAAAAATTTTCTAAAGGTAAGAAACAATTAAACATGATTACGGACAAATCTAAGACTCCTTATAAGAAGCAAGGATTAGGATACAACTCTGTCCAAGATAATTCTAAGCCCCAAGTAACTCAAGTCTTGGAAAATGGGTTAGTTGAATTTAAAACCCAACTTCGCAAAAACTACTTTTAAATCTGCGGGTTTTGCCCAAACTTACGATAAGTCAAAGGGTGCTTCTCGGTGGTATCAAGTACCATTGCACCTATTGCAAGAAGAATGGACATTTGGTTGAGTTACATTGGCGTAGGTTGAAAAATGATAAGAAAAATTTTGCTAGAATTTCACTCAATCAACCTAGAGCTTTTATGAGACATGGTAATGTAGAAAAGAGGAAACTTGGTTTAGGATTTGTGTCACATGCTCATCATCATGTTCCTAGACAGGATAACTCTTATGTTAAAGTAACCATTGCTCATAATGAACTTCAAACTTAATCAAGGATAGCATACGCTTTGCATACTACTATGAGACATGTGTCTCGATCTTGGGTTCCCAAGTCTTGTTTAACTAACTTGATGTTGAGACACATTGTTCTTCTCGTGCCTTGATTTTCGGGATTACCGCGAAAGAGGAAGGACACGTGGTTCGTCGACTCATTTATTCACGCCACATGACAGGAGACTCAAGATGGTTCACCTCCTTCACGCGATCGACGGGTGATGAATTCATCACCTTTGGAGATGATAGGCAAGGGCGGATTGAAGGCAGGATCGATCGGGGTGAGCGACAAGTTCATCCTCAAGGGCGTCGCCCTTGTGGACAAGCTAAGGTTTAATTTGCTTTACGTCTCTCAACTTCTTGATGATGGCTATGAGACTAGATTTAAGAAAAATGCTTGTCGGTGCTTGATTAATTTGGTGAGCTTGTTTTTGGGATTACTAGAGTTGCTAGGATCTTTGGGTGATTTTTACGAATCTCTTCTTTGGTTCTCTCAAGTGCTTAATTTCATCTTCTTCTTACGAGTTACGGCTTTGCACCGTCGTTTGGGGCACATTGGTTTTGATCATCGACGCGAGTTAGCAACCTTGAGCTCATGAGAGGTTTGCCTAAACTCAAAGCCGTCAAGGATCTTTGTATGTGCGCCTCGTAGGCATGGCAAGCAAGTTGCCGCCTCACACCCATCGCTGACTATGGTCATGGTAGACGGACCGGGACAGTTGCTTCATATGGATCTTGTTGGTCCCGCTTAGGTTCGGTCGATTGGTGGAAAATGGTACATTCTTGTCATAGTCGATGATTTTTCTAGATACACTTGGGTGTTCTTTCTCACTTGAAGGATGAAGCTTTTGATCATTATCATGATCTTGTTCTTCGTTTGGCTTCGAACTTCCAAGTGCCTTGAGAGCGATCCGCGATGACAATGGCACGGAGTTCAAGAATGCATCTTTTGCTTCCTTTTGTCTTTGGCGTGGAATTGAGCATCGTTCTCCTCCCACACGTCCCTCAACAAAATGGCGTTGTGGAAAGGAAGAACAGGACTCTAGTTGAGATGGCTAGGACAATGCTAGATGAGTATAGCACTCAGGAGGTTTTGGGCGAAGCTATTTCTCTGCTTGCCATATTGCAAATCGTGTCTTTTGAGACCGTCTTTGGGCAAGACTCCTTATGAGCTTCGTTTTGTAGAAAACCCTCTGTCTCGCACTTTGAGTCTTTGGATCCAAGTGTTTTATTCTCAAGGCAGAAATCTAGATAAATTTGAGTCAAGAACTTTTGATGGTTTATTTACAGGTTATCTGCTCATTCAAGGGGTTTTCGAGTTTTTAATCTTGAAACTAACTTTGGTTCGGAGACATGCAATGTCACTTTTGATGAGACTAGCCACAGGCTAGATCGGATATTTCGGGTGATACAGTGTGAGAGAGTATATTTGTAGAGGAAGATGATGATGGACTCGATGATACTCTTCCACTGCTTCTTGTTGACATTCCTATTCTGCACAAGAACCCGCCGTGACTACTTCGCCTTGGTTGAGGCACTGCGCATCTTCATCATCAGATACTGCGGAGGTCGAAGAGGTACTTTCTTCTCGGTCGCCACTTCACATTCAAAAGCAAAGACATCCGCGGATCGGATGATAGGTAATATCCATGAGCGAGTCACTCGCTCCGGTATCATGATCCAAACCTCTATTCTCATTACGCTTTTGTAGCTTCTTTTGAACCCCCGATATATCACATGCTTTATCGATTCGAGTTGGGTCAATGCCATGCATGAGGAGTTAGAGAATTTTGAGAGGAATAAGGTTTGGAACCTAGTAGAACCTCCTAGTGGTCATAATGTTATAGGAACCATTGGGTCTTCAAAAACAAACAAAATGAGGATGGTTACGTGGTTAGAAACAAGGCTAGGTTAGTAGCTCAGGGTTTTAGCCAGGTTGAGGGGTTAGATTTTGATGAGACCTTTGCTCCTGTTGCTAGACTAGAAGCTATTCGCATTCTTCTTGCATTTGCTGCCTCTAAGGGCTTTAGATTATATCAGATGGATGTTAAGAGTGCCTTTCTGAATGGTTTTATAGAGGAGGAGGTTTATGTTAGGCAACCCCCAGGCTTTGAGAATCCCAAGAACCCACATCATGTCTTCAAGCTATCCAAAGCCTTGTATGGTCTTAAACAAGCCCCTAGAGCCTGGTATGATAGACTTAAGACCTTCTTGCTTAAGAATGATTTTGAGATGGGTAAGGTAGACAAGACCTTGTTCATTCTTAGGCGTGGCAATGATTTCTTACTTGCTCAGATTTACGTTGATGATATTATCTTTGGTGGTTCTTCTCATGCTCTTGTTTCTAGCTTTTCTGAGACTATGTCCGGGAATTTGAGATGAGCATGATGGGAGAGCTCAATTACTTTGGGCTTCAAATCAAGCAATGTAAGGAAGGATCTTCATCCATCGACGAAGTATACTAAGGATCTGCTCAAACGCTCGACATGGGTGATCGCAAGTCGATCGCCACTCCCATGGCGACCGATCGCTGGATCGGATGAGGAAGGAGAAGCCGTGGATCAGCGAGTCGCGACATGATCGGCTCCCTCACTCGCACTGACGGCATCAAGCCGGACATCCACTTCACGATCGCCTCTCTGCGAGGTTTGAGCGTCTCGAGAACTTCCCATCGCCAAGCGATTAAGCGCATATTCGGTATTTACACTCTACCCTCGGTATGGCATTTGGTACTCTGTTCTTCTTCTTTATCCATTCGGGTTTTTTCGATTACGATTTTGCGGGTCGTCGGCTTGATAGGAAGAGTACCTCGGGCACTTGTCACTTCCTAGGCACTTCTCTTGTTTCTTGGTCTTCTAGGAAGCAGTCCTCTGTTGCACAATCTCACGAGGTCGAGTATGTAATTGCTACTAGTTCTTTGTAGTCGATTTTGTGGATGGTATCCACTCTTAAGGACTCTGGGTTAAATTTTGCTAGTGTTCCTCTTTTACGTGATAACACTTACGCTATTAACATTGCTAAGAACCACATGCAACACTCTAGGACCAAGCACATAGACATTCGCTATCACTTCCTTAGAGACCATGTCGAGAAGGGTGATATTGTCTTGCATTTGTGGAGTCAGAGGCTCAATTGGTGATATCCTCACCAAACCTTTAGACCCAACTAGGTTTGCCACCTTGAGAAGCGAGTTAGGGTAATTTATCCCTATGGGTTGGTTTGAGGGGAGTTCGATCTTTTCGATCTTACCTTGTTCTTTTGATCTTTTATTGTTCTTTTACGAACTTGTTGATCTTTTGAACTTTTTAGGTTTTTAGGCTTTTTATTGCATCGCATTGTATCATATTGCATTCATATGAAAAATACATCAAGTGGTATGAAAAATCCAAAAGATGCATTGTAATATAAAATTTTACCTTATCTTTTAAAATTGATGAAGCTTTGCCTATTACCCTTTGGAGCTTTAGTATTTCAATTCTTGCTCAATGCCATGTCTAGTTCTTTGACTTGCTAGAATTATCATGCTTTTACATGTGTAGCTAAGTCTTTGCTATATGAGCTAGAACTTTAAAACAACTCGAACTAAGAAATTGCAATTTGTGGATGTTTTAGCGAGTTGCGCAATTAGTGCTCCTTTTGTGACATTGGCCTGTCTGTAATTGCTTTGTTAGCTCTTTGATCTAAAATTGACCATTACTTGAGCTTTTGTGTTCTTGAGATTCTAAAAGCGCTCTTGTGAAAAATGAAAAATCAAGATTGTCTTATGCTTAAAATGTGCCAAACTATTCTTACGAGGCGCTTGTCAAATGACATGAACTTGGAGATAGTTTGATGATCCGAACGATCTCATGGGGATTGCTTGTCGAAATGACATGAACCTCAAGATTTGTCGCCGGTAGAAGCTTAGAAAGAGTTTGTGGATGGCTCCTAGTCAGGATCTTCTTTACTAAGATATACCTTTAATCAACTTTTGGTGAAGCTTAGGATGAGTTTGTGGATGGCTCCTAGTCGAGGATCTTGTCACTAAGTTAGATCATTAGTCAACCTCAATATTCAATGCAAATGAGAAAAATATTGACAAATGGGCGTTTATAAAAGATTGAGCAAAATGATTCAATACGGGACTTGATTGACTCTTAATGTGGTCTTTGTTAGATTTTTGATCTCACTTTGACATTTTGACATGGCCAATTTCACTTTAGGATCCTGTTGATGAACTTGTCAATTTGAAGCGTTGCTTAAATTGATCAAATCTATTGCTTTACTTTTGAGCCTTGGTGCTTAGCTTTGATATATATGTCTTACCATGATCTTGCTAGCATCGGCAGCTTGATATGTTGTTTGTGCAATATTAGAAATGCTAGCTAGTTCTTTTGGGTAATCTCCAAAGCTTCTTGTAATCAAAAATTGAAAAATACAAAATGAAGCCACTCCATTGCACTTCATGCATACTTCTTCTTTTACTTCTTTCTTCATTCTCGCAAATTGCTATCTCTGGATGAGAGGAAGGCGTGATTCCTTGATGACTCCATTGTCAAAGGGGAGAAGATATTTCGATGTTGGGGAGAAGTTTATACAAAGGGAGAAAGTTGGAGAATTTGAAATTTTTCAAATCGAGGATCATAGTGAGGGGAGTTTTGAATTGCATTCTTATTGTCTTATTGACTCTTACGAACTTGAATTGCATTTATTACTCCTCACAATGATCAAAGGTCAATTGAACAATTGTTCTTTCATATGGACCTTAAGTGAGATTTTGACTTTTTCTCGAAATCAAAGTTTTTATGCTTTCTTTGCCTTATCTCACTTGTCTATGCTATTACGATGCCACTTGGTCATTTCCATTGCTTTCTCTTGCTTATGGACCAAGTTGTGCCTTTGTGCGAAAAACGAAAGTATTTTACTTTTCAAACCTTCAAATTACATTTTCGGATTATTGCCAATGTGTTCATCAAGGGGAGATTGTGGATATCATGGGGATATGCTCCGGATCTTAGGATGATGTGACAATTGGCAATGGCGTTAATGGTTTGTCGTTTCACGGGTTTTCGACAAAGTTTCAAAGACTATTCGCACTTTTCGGGCGGGGCGGTCTGACCGCCATAGCATGGCGGTCCGACCGGTCCCAAATCGGTCGGACCGGCCATGTGCGCCGGTCGGACCGGCCGTGACAAAATGGTCGAATGGTCGGGCCAAAAATAGGTGTGTAGGCAAGTGAGGGGATCCCATACACTTGCTCTCATAATTTTTGGAGTCTCGATAAAAGTTCTATTGGTTTAAAGTTTCCAGAGGTTTGGATTTTCGAGGGTTGAAAATTGGCTAAGTCCTTCTGGTGGTCGGCCGCCTTTGGTCGGCGGTCCGACCGGCAAAGCCGCGATCGAGCCGCCCGAGGGGTGATCGACCGGTTGTTACTTGAACGTCGCCGTCGTGGCGGCGTTGTTCGCTGGTTAGGTCAAAGTCATGAGTTTGATGCATATGTGTTGCATGATGCATGTTTTGACTAACGTGGGTCAAGTTGCGAAGAACTTGTTCCCGGTTCGATTTGCTTGTCTATTGTTGTGCAAAGTTGCTTGGTGGTCAACGACGGTCAACGGCGAGGATGATCGGGACGAGGCTTGGAGAGCTTAGGTCGAGCGATCGGCGATCTTGGGTGAGTCAATGAAATCAAGTATGGCAGAATGGACAATGATGACCGAAGCAGGCGATTCGGTGCGACTAGTTTGATCAAGCGGCGCGGGAGTCGGTGCAAGTGCCATGGTGGTTTCGGTGGGCGCCGGATGGGAGAGACTTGCCGACATGGAGAGAGCCGTTGATCAACCTACACGTGGCGGAGCATGCGAAGTGCTTCGCGAAGATGGACTCGGTCTTCGGAGAAGGACCGAGAAGGGGTATTTTGGTAATCTTACCAAATATCACCTTGGTGACCTTTGCCTACCTACGGCGCAAGACGCGCAAGAGAAGCGGTTTAGGTTAAGAGGTGTGTAGGCGGCGCTTTAAAATGCGTGCGTGTGTGACCCGCTTGTGTTGGGCCTTAACGGAGCCCATTTGAGTTAATCTTCTAGAAGGTCTAAGTCTCCACTATAAATAGAGGAGCGAGGTGGCTGCACCCCCTTCAACTCTTTCATCATCATTGAAACCCTAGTTTTTGGCTTAGGGAGAGGATTAGTGGAGGTTAGGGTTCTAGAGAGTTTTGATTTGATCTTGTGCTCTCGGATTGAGCTTTGTCCTCCATTGATGGAGTGGCTGTAAACCCAAACCCTATCAAATCAATCCAAAGAAAGCTTTGATCAAAGATGTGTCTCTTTGCCCTTCTTCTCTCTATTTGGTGATTTTGAGTCTTTCTTTGATTCGCATGTTTTTGATTGATTTCTTTACATGATATAGCTTGCTGTGACATGTGGGAACACATCTAAGATCATCTTGATCATCAATCACCCACGAGCAAGTTTTTGGGTCACGTTTTCGTTTGACTCGGTTTGAACCATCCATCTCTCAAACTGAAAAATGTCGTAACTTTTCCATGGATCTCCATGATCTTCGATTGGAATAGGTTCTGACATCCTAGAGAAGGTGTGTTCCAAGTTTCATGAAGTTTGGAGTTGTAGATCAAAAGTTAGACCTATTTGCAACCGTTTTTGGTGATTTCTTTGTTCATCGGTGGAGGTCGACCGCCCTAGCTAGAGGTCGGACCGCCCCTTGGAGAGGTCGACCGCCTCGAGTAGAGGTCAGACCGCCTACTCTTAGGAATTTAAGTTTGGTTGTTTTTGGTTGTTTTGCTTCGGGTTTTGATTGGATTCAATCCTAGTCTTCCACAGATCTTGGTATATCGATCTTCATAGCTTCTATAGCTATTGGAGTGAAATTTGTGTTGAATCTAATCGTGGTTGAAAAAGTGAGCGTGCTCCTATTCACCCCCCCTCTAGTCGCCTTTTCGGTCCAACAAGGAGCAACAAATCTTAGCACGGTAACGGAATAACCAGTCCATGCCCAGAATAACATCAAAAGATGACAACTGAATTACCATAAGGTTAGCAGTGAAATTCTCATCATCAATAGTAATGAGCATCCCGGACATGCTGTAGAGCTAGAAATAAGAACCCCCGGAGAGCTGACTACCACAGACACATAAATATGCTGCAAACTCAAACTGGCCCTTCTAGCAAACTCTAAGGACACAAACGAATAAGTAGCCCCTGAATCAAACAGAACGAAAGCATCATGTGAATCGACTAGTAAAGTACCTGTCACCACGTCAGGACGGCCCATAGTGTCAGGGGTGGGCATAGCGTAGACTCCCGGTGGTGCCGGAGCAGAGGATGCACCGACACTCGACGAAGGGTAACCAGGAACTGCTGCGGGAGGAATGAACGATGGCGGTGCAGTCGGAACGGGGTTCCAGTAGAAACCCGCAGGAGGTGCCGGAGTAAAAGCTGCAGGAAGAACCCATCCTGAAGAGAACTGAGGCACAGGCACAGACACAGGAGTTAGAGTCTGAACTGAACCCCGAGGAACACTGGAAGAAGAAGCTGCTGGGACTGACTCCCACCTGATGATGCTCGATGGGTTCTGCTTGCATACAGACAACTTGTGGCCCTCCCGACCACACTGACGGCATGTCCCTCTAAAGGAACACTCTGAAGCCCGATGCCCCTCACCACACCTGAACCATTTCATACCTTGACCTGGAGCAGGACACATCTTGGGTGTAGGTGACGAAGAATGTGGCACCGATGAAGAAGATTGCCACTACAGAACAGGGCGCGAGGGATGACCTCCCTGAAACCTCTTGGGAGCAGGTCACTGAGAAGACTGTAACATCACAAATGCGGATTTGTATTTCAAATGTATAAAAATGAGGAGAAATTAAAAATTTTCTCACATCTGGATGTTTTTGATCAGTTCCATAATTCTTATAAAGGGATTGTGGAAAAATCAAACTCAAAATCCCGAATTCCCTCGGGTCCTAAACCTCCTTGGTAAAAATCTTATGTCCAACCCCCTGAAAATAATTTTCCCTGGATCTAGGACAGGTGTGTGATACCTCTGAATTATTTCATGATTTTTAGAAATTATTTGATATTTTTTGGAGGCAAGTCAAACCAAGTCAAAGCTTGGTCAAACCCTAATTCAAACCTTCTGGAATTTTTAGAGAAGAATGCAGTGCATGAAAATCTCTGGAAATTTTATGTAAGGTTAATCCTTAAGTCAGCAACATCCAGTTAAAATTTCATAATTTTGGAGCTAGTTTGCTACCTCAAGCAAATCCTCCAAAAATCAGCTGTTTAATTCAAACCCTAGCTGGTTTTCACTGTTCCTTGGGCGCGAGTCAGACTCGGGCTCGAGCCAAGTGACTTGGTTCAATTAACTAACGAAGACTGGCCATGATCGATCGGCCGCGGCTGGCCGCCACCGTTGGATCGTCATCGCATGGTCCACGGTTGGCTCGAAGCGTTGCCCATTCGATCAATGGGGAACCGTCCGATTTGGAGATCACGGCCTGGATTGAGTGAACGTTCGGACCGGCCGATCGCCCCATTCCCTTGAACCGTCCGATTTGGAGATAACGGCCTGGATTGAGTGAACGTTCGGGCCGGCCGATCGTCCCGTTCTCTTGAACCGTCCGATTTAGATCCAATGGTGGCCGCGTCGTCTCCTTCCTCGCGTCTGACAGAACGTTACGGTTGAGTCAAAGCCATGGCGTGCGCAGGGCTTGGAGCAGCGTGGGGTCACCTCGGTGACCACCTTTAAACGGCTCCTTCTGCTCGCATTAATTGCCCGCCATGCACCGCCCTCAAACGTCCTTAGCTCAACTGCTCCCATCACTCTCAATGCTCCCATGGCAGGTCTGACCCGAGGAGAAATTTTGCCGTTGCTCTCTGCCATCTCAGCTATTTAAGCTCCCTTGTTTCCTCTCTTGGCTTCCTTTAGCATTTCCACAGCTCTATCTAGCCACACCTCGGTGCTTGTTTGAGCTTGATTCACCCGAAGCACTTCTGCCGCCATTGCCGCACCTCGGGTACTTTGGTGAAGGCGGTACCACAGTGGCTCTCCCTTTCCAATTCTTGCTCCCTCCACTCTTTCTTGATTCTCTAAAGCTTAACCCTCACTCAATTTCACTTATCTTCCCCAGGGCTTGACTGAATTGGAGATTCCCCAATTTTCGGTCGAAAGCACCACATTAGTCACCGGAGCAGCTCCAACCTCCTCTATGTCTCTTCTGTGCTCAAGTAGCTCCACTTTAGTCCTTAGATGCTTGGCACTTTCTTACTTGGACCGCGGCAGAGCTTCTTTGCATTTTTCATTTTTCGAGCGTTTGGGTCACCTCTGTCAACTCCGGCTTGCCGGCGTTCTAGACCGCCGCAGCCGCAGTAAATGATCCCATTGTGTGTGCAAAACTATTGCGGACCAATTTTGGGCCTTAGCTCGCGCCGCCATGGCCAAAGTCGCCGGCGGTGAGGCTCCCTTCACCGTCGGGTTTTGTCGGTAAAACTGTGCTCGAGCGTTTAAACGTAGTTCTTTGGGGACCGTCGATCTTTAGATCAACGGCCCGGGATCGCGTGAACGTTCGGATCATCCGAACGCGTCGATCCATCTGTACCGTAGGATTCTGGATCGATGGCTCAGGTTCGAGTGAACCTTCGAACCGCCCGAACATTTCGATCAACGTGGATCATTGGATCCAAGATCAACGACTCATATGCGTGTGAACGTTCGGACCATCCGAACGTCTCGAGCCACGTGGACCGTTGGATCTAAATCCAACGGTGGGGTTTGTGAGCCGCGTGAGCCGCGTGCGCGCGCCTTGTCCCGTGGACTTGGGCCGTTGGATCTAAAGATCAACGATCCAAGTTCGTCCACGTCGTTTTAATTTTGGATTTTCCCGAGGAGGATTATTTGTTAACTGAAAAAATAATTAACTTGTAAAATGCATAACTATTTTATTTTAACTCCTTTTTAGTTGATTCAAATTTTGTTAGTTATATTTTTAACTAAACTTTATTCTAAAAATGGTTCTAACCTCATTATAGCTCCAGAAATTTTTGTGAAGATTTTAGTTGTAATGAATAGTAGTATTTATGATTTATAAAGCTGTGCAGAATTGTTCCGCTCATATCTTTTGCACTAAGAATCCAAATCAATTGGTTCTTATTGCTAAATTCCTTATAAATCATGCTCTTGCTGCTGTAAAATTTTCAAGGCATTCGGAGAAGGTTCGTTGTTGAGTCTTTTTGTTTTCTTGGTTTTTATCGATTCTTTTTTGCTTTCTCGTTAGTTTCCGAAGAGCACCTTGATAACCTAAGTGATCCTCCGCAACATCTTGAACAGAAACAATAAGGAAAGCAGTTTAATCATAAATTTTCCATTACTTGCAAGTCTAATATCTTGTTTACAAATCATATGTATGCATGCTTTTGTGTCAAATTAATTTTCCCGATTAGAGGTAGTTACACCTATTGCATGGTTGCCCTCAAATTGTTATCCCCTGCCACAAACATAAGTTACTAATATCGCTAGTGAATTAGAGCCCGGTGATTTAATTATGCTATTTTATTGTCTTTTCGATGTCATGCTTAGCAATACTTAGCTATCAGTAGAATTGGGCGGTTATCGACTTAGTCGATAACCTTGATCATACAAATCATTTTATTAGTATCTGTTCAGCACCTTGTGCTAAATTGTTTTGAAAACAAAAAGTGCAAATGAAATGATTTAGACTTGGGCAAGTGGTTGTGATGAGGACATCCCTCCTTCGGATACATGCACGACACAAGACCCTCCAGATCTGGGTGCTGAACTACACGGTCCTATGACAAGAGCTAGAGCACGTCACTTAATCGATCAGGTAAAGTCGTTTCTAGGGCTGAGTGTATTATTTGAGAACTCTATGATGCTGCCTAATGGAGATGATTTACTTGTACTCAGGAATCTAGGACTACGACCAGTTCAAGAAGGTCTAGACCCACGCAAAAAGACCCACGACCTAGTTGATTCGATTGGAGCAATCACGACCCGTAAAAGCGAGCACAATACTCGTTGGACACAATCTACGACCAAAGATAGCATGGAGTCCTCAAGACCACCCTAGGACCGATCCCGACGACCGGATCTTCGACGTAAATACGCAACACAAGGTGCTGCGTCACCGTTTTGGAAACTAATAAGACTTTGTAAACGTAACGAGGTCGGAGTCCAGGTTGTGTACGCTTCATCCCACGGCCGCACAACCCTAGGTCGACCTCCTCACGTTCCCCTATATATATACAGTAGCCGCCATAGTTTAGAGGCGGGTTTTTCTTAGATTATTCTGCCAATTGCAGTTTCGCCGATTATCGGTTTGAGGAACCTCACTTGTAAACTTCATCCATATCCGCAATACAATTCAGATTGCATCTACCTTGTTCTTGTGAGTTGCTTCGATTGCTTGCAGGGACAATAACCTTCGTGGTAAGGTCGATCGCGTGCAAGCGTGGTCGATAACGACAGGCGTGCGGGTGTAGCGAATTGCGAGGTGACGATCTGTTGGTCGGAAGCCTCAAAGCGTCAACGTCCTCACGACGAACCAAATCGAACCTATCGGAAGATCGGGCCACCGTGACTCATCAAGTGGTATCAGAGCAAAGGTTGCCCGTTAGGTAATTTCGTTTATTCCCTTTTGTTAGTTGTGTTCCCTCACCTAGAGTCCAGAAAAAAAAACTGCCCTACAAAAAGTTTTAGATAGTAATTATTACGCTGTCCAAACCACTTTGTGCCTTTGGCAATTTTGTTTTCAGGTTTCGCATTGTTGAGTTCGAGTCCATCGTCGGTGTCTTTGTTCTTTGGTTTAGAGTAGCATTCTTGGTCTCTAGTCAAGATCGCCGCCGTACGTGCCACCATCCATCTGGGACGACCTCCTTTTTGAGCGACACCCATTCGACCACCCGCCGGGATTTACCATCCGGTCGGAATCGAACATCTACTCGGATCCGACCACCTCTTGAGCAACACACGGTCGGATTCGATCCTGAGTCGGATTTCAGAGTCGCAATGAGAACTAGCCCAAGTTCAGAGAGAGAGAGAGAGAGAGAAAAGGTTTGTGACCCCTGCTCTACAAAAAAAAGTTTGTGACCCAATCACCTCATCAGATCCAGAAAAGGTAACAGAAGAATTTTGGGCTTGGGTCACGTTTGCAAAAAAAAAAGCAAAAAAAAAGTGCAAAAGAAAAGAAAAGAAGCAAAAAGTGCAAAAGAAAAGAAGAAGAAGCAATTCGACCACCCCTAGTTGGTCTACTACCAGTTCCAGCCTTGCATCCTTTGGACTCCTTTGTATCGAGTCCTTGTTTCGATCAAGATGTTGTGCTAGGGCTAGGGGTACTTTTAGACCAAAGAATCGTGATTTAGCATCTTGTGGGCTTTGGTTCAGCTTTGCTAATCTGATTTCATTATTGCTATTCCTTGCTACTAAACATTGCCTGTCCGAGCTCCACATACTTTCGACCCTCAGATTGGATCCTCGCATTCGCCTCCGCCGTGATCGTACATCCCACCTTCGCCGATTGACCACTGCGCAATTGGGTAAGAAACTCATAAGAGCTTGGTAAGACGCTTGAGAGTGTGTGATTCCACCCTCAGACCACCTAATAGTGATAGGGATAATACCTTTGTGTTGTCTTTTGTCTCCTACTAACCATGTCGTGAAGGATTGATGCGCAAGAGTGTGTTTTGAGGAAGAGCTCATGACGCTATTGGATGAACAACGCACTACCGTTAATGAGGACATCGACAGAAGCTTCAAGCTACCACGATCACATTACAACGCTCAATCAACGATAGTATTGCGCGCTCACTCCACGCCTCGAAAGAATGGTGAACCGACCACCAAACGTTGGTCGTGTGGAACCTCGTGGTGCGACCCATGACCATGAGTTTGATAATGATAATGAGATGCACGACCACGACGCCTTTGATGCGCGACAACGAACCGACCGAACTTCAACCGTCAAGGTATGAGAGGTAATAATGTTCAAACAACATAATGCACGTGTTAATGATGATCCATATGCTAAAGTTAAGTTCTCTATACCATCTTTTTGCGGGTGCTTATGATCTGAAATATATCTAGATTGGGAGATGACGGTGAGAACGTAAATTGAATGCTCACTTAGTTCCGAAGTGTATAGAGTTAGGCAAGCCACAAGTGAATTTAAAAACTTTGCCATCATTTGGTGGAATAGGGTATGCACCAAGGATTAGCGCCTACTACGTGGGATGGTTTAAAGGTTGCTATGCGTAACAGATTTGTCCCACCTTCTTTTAAACGTGATTTGCGTAATAAATTGCAGCGCTTAAACCAAGGTAATAGATCCGTAGAAGAATATTATCAGGAGCTACAAATTAGCATGTTGCGTTGTGATATTATTGAGGATGAAGAAGCTGCAATGGCACATTTTTATGGAGGATTAAGATGTGAAATTCAGGACATAGTGGATTACAAAGAATACGATGGCGTCCCTAGATTGTTCCAACTTGCATGTTTGGCAGAAAAGGAATTGCAGGGACGACAACAGAGGCCAAGGAACAACTTTGGAAGCATGTCTACACCACGACCAGTGCCGGGGCAAGCCAAAACAGCCCCACCTTCAGCTACACGGTCTGCTGCCCCCTCCACGAGTAGGGCGTGTTCAGCAGCACCTCCGACCTCATCACATGCACCCGAGGTAAGTAAAGTTACTAGTGTGCAGGCACCAGCCAAGAGTTCTTCGTCGGTTGCTTCCACTGATCGTACCACTGGGATTGTGTGCCACCGTTGCAAGGGAATGGGGCACGTCATGAGGGACTGCCCAGTCAGCGAGCATACCTTGCCACCAAAGATGGTGGTTATGTAAGTACTAGTGATATTGAGGAGGAATATGTACTTGCAGCTAACATTGCAGGTGGAGGAGATGAGATAGACAGTGATGCTGATGATGTAGAGGAACAAGTAGCTGCTGTTGACACCGAGTATCATGAGAGCCTTGTTGCGCAACGAGTGCTGAGCGCACAAGTGGAGAGAGCGGAGCAAAATCAATGGCACAACTTGTTTTGGACAGATTTCGTGAAGGACAGAGCACGCAGAGTCATCATTGATGGAGGAGCTACAACAACCTTGCAAGCTCCGAGATGGTCGAGAAGCTTGGCTTGACCACACAACCACACCCACGTCCCTACTACATCCAATGGTTCAATTCGTGTGGTAAATTAAAGGTACACAAAGTTGTGAAAGTTCAATTTTTAGCAGGTAATTACAAAGATAGTGCTGACTTTGATATCGTGCCTATGCAAGCATGCTCTTTGTTGCTCGGTAGACCTTGGATATATGACAATGATGTTTTGCACCATGGCAGAGCTAATACCTACTCATTTTCACATAAGGGTATGAAGATTAAGTTGTTGCCTTTGACACCAGCTGAGATTCTGAAAGATGAAGAAGAGCGCGCTAAAAATGAAAGAAACACCGATAAGCAAGATTCTGAAAATCAGCAAGTAGCAAAACGTGTTTTCCCACCTAAAAGGGAGAAAGTGGCGTTTAGTCCTAAGTCCGAGGGAATTAAATTGAAGGGATGTGTTATGATTGCCACTAAATCTGAACTTGCTGAAATCTGTAATAATGAGCTGCCATGCTATGCTTTGATATGCAAAAATACCTTATATTCGCTTGAGGACATAGCTAGCTCTTTGCCTCCTGCAGTTGCTAACCTTTTGCAAGAGTATGTGGATGTATTTCCAACTGAGGTACCCCCGGGATTACCACCTATTCGAGGAATTGAGCATCAAATTGATTTGATCCCAGGAGCGACTTTGCCGAACCGTGCTGCGTATAGGACCAATCCAGAGGAGACTAAGGAAATTCAGCGACAAGTCCAAGATCTTTTAGACCATGGGTACGTAAGAGAAAGACTTAGTCCTTGTGATGTTCCAGTTCTTTTGGTTCCTAAGAAAAACGGTAGTTGGCGTATGTGTGTTGATTGCAGAGCCATTAATAACATTACTATAAGGTATCGTCATCTTATCCCAAGGCTAGACGACATGCTAGATGAATTGAGTGGTTCTATTATTTTCACAAAGATTGACTTGCTGAGTGGTTACCACCAGATTAGAATGAAATTAGGAGATGAATGGAAAACTGCTTTTAAAACTAAGTTCGGATTATATGAGTGGTTAGTTATGCCTTTCGGTCTAACTAATGCACCTAGTACTTTTATGCGTTTGATGAACGAGGTTTTACGTCCTTTCATTGGAAAATTTGTGGTGGTTTACTTTGATGATATCTTGATTTATTGCAAGTCACATGAGCAACATTAAATCATATACGTGTTATTTTTAATGTTTTGAGAGACGCACGTTTGTTTGGTAACCTCGAGAAGTGCACCTTCTGCACCGGTCGAGTTGCATTTCTTGGTTATGTTGTGACACCACAGGGCATTGAGGTGGATAAGACAAAGATTGTAGCCATCCAAAGCTGGCCGACGCCTACTACTGTGTCACAAGTGGGGAGCTTCCATGGCCTTGCTGGATTCTATCGGCGCTTTGTGCGGGATTTCAGCACCATTGCCAAAGAAAGGAGTGCCTTTCCAATGGGGACCTGCACAAGAGAAGGCATTCAAGTTGTTGAAAGAGAAGCTCACCCAAGCACCCCTACTCCAACTCCCTGATTTTGGTAAGACTTTTGAAATTGAATGTGATGCGGTGGAATTGGGATAGGTGGTGTATTGATTCAAGAAGGTAAACCATTGCATATTTCAAAAAAACTAAATGGGCCTAGTTTGAATTATTCCACCTATGATAAGGAATTGTATGCTTTAGTTCGAGTGCTTCAAACTTGGCAAGATTATCTATGGCCCAAAGAATTTGTTATACATTCGGATCATGAATCGCTAAAACATATTAGAAGTCAAGCTAAACCTGAATAAACGACATGCTAAGCTGGGTAGAATTTATTGAGTCATTCCCATATGTTATAAAGCATAAGAAAGGTAAGGATAATGTGATTGCTGATGCGCTCTCTAGACGTTATACCATGTTATCTCAACTTGACCATAAGATTTTTGGTTTGGAGGCCATTAAGAGTTTATATGTCACTGATTTGGACTTTAAGGAAGTGCTTGAACATTGTAAAGGAGGGAAGACATGGAATAACTATGTCTTTGAATGATGGTTTGGTCTATCGTGCTAACAAGCTATGCGTTCAACTAGCTCGTTCGTCTTTTGTTATTACAGGAGGCACATGGAGGAGGTTTGATGGCGATTTTGGAGCAAAGAAGATAGAAGATGTGCTGGCCACCCACTACTTTTGGCCAAAGATGAGGCGTGATGTCGAGCGCTACGTAGCTCGCTGCACTACATGCAACAAAGCTAAGTCCTGTCTCCTTCCACATGGACTTTATAAGCCTCTTCCTATTCCTAGCGCCCCTTGGGAGGATATTTCTATGGATTTTGTTTTAGGATTGCCTAGGACAAAGAGGGGAGAGCAGATATATTTGTAGTAGTGGATCGATTTTCTAAAATGGCACATTTTATATCTTATCATAAAAGCGATGATGCTACAAACATAGCTGATCTGTTTTTTAGGAAAATCATTCGCTTACATGGAGTGCCCAATATCTCGGATCGTGATGCGAAGTTTTTGAGCCACTTTTGGAGATCACTTTGGAATAAATTGGGGACAAAGCTGCTGTTCTCTACTACATGCCATCCCCAAACCGATGGACAAGCGGAGGTTGTCAACCGCACGTTATCCACCATGTTGCGGGCTGTTTTAAAGAAAAACTTGAAGATGTGGGAAGAGTGTTTACCGCATGTTGAGTTTGCTTACAATAGGTCAGTACACTCCACCACCAAGATAAGTCCATTTCAGGTAGTGTATGGTTTTAACCCCCGTGCTCCTATTGATTTACTACCTTTACCGACCTCTGAAAAAATTAATCTAGATGCTAAGAAGCATGCTGCATTTATTCTCAAGTTGCATGAAACCACTAAAGAGAATATAGAGCATATGGTGAAAGATATAAGGTTCTTTGGAAGTAATGGTAGGAAAATTGTAAAATTTGAACCGGTGATTTAGTTTGGGTTCATTTGAGAAAGGATAGGTTTCCTAATTAAGAAAATCAAAGTTGATGCCTAGAGTGAAGGACCGTTTAAGATAATTAAGAAGATAAATGATAATGCATATCAATTAGAATTACTCGCAGATTTTGGGGTTAGTTCCACATTTAACATTTGATTTGAAACCATACGTGGGAGAAGAAGATGAGCTTGAGTCGAGAACGACTCCAATTCAAGAGGGGAGTATGATGAGGACATCCCTCCTTCGGATACACGCATACGACACAAGACCCTCCAGATCCGGTTCTTTGAACTACGGTCCTATGACAAGAGCTAGAGCACGTCACTTAATCGATCGTAAAGTCGTTTCTAGGGTTGAGTGTATTATTTGAGAACTCTATGATCTTTGCCTAATGGAGATGATTTACTTGTACTCGGGAATCTAGGACTACGACCGGTTCAAGAAGGTCTACGACCCTTTGCAAAAAGACCTACGACTAGTTGATTCGATTGGAGCAATCTCGACCGTAAAAGCGAGCACAAGACTCGTTGGACACAATCTACGACCAAAGATAGCATGGACTCCTCAAGACCACCCTAGGACCAGTCCCACGACCGGATCTTCGACGTAAATACGCAACACAAGGTCTTTGCGTCACCGCTTTGGAAACTAATAAGACTTTGTAAACGTAACGAGGTCGGAGTCCGTGTTGTGTACGCTTCATCCCACTACCGCACAACCCTAGGTCGACCTCCTCACGCTCCCTTATATATATACGAGAGCCGCCATAGTTTAGAGGTGGGTTTTCTTAGATTATTCGCCAATTGCGGTTTACGATTATCGGTTTCAGGAACCCCACTTGTAAACTTCATCCATATCCGCAATACAATTCAGATTGCATCTACCTTGTTCTTGTGAGTTGCTTCGATTGCTTGCAGGGACAATAACCTTCGTGGTAAGGTCGATCGCGCAAGCGTGGTCGATAACGACGAGCGTCAAGGGTGTAGCGAATTGCGAGGTGACGATCTGTTGGTCGGAAGCCTCAAAGCGTCAACGTCCTCACGACGAACCAAATCGAACCTATCGGAAGATCGGGCCGCCGTGACTCATCAGGTTGGATGGTGGGTTATTGGGTTTTTGTATGTCTTGCCCAGGTCAACAAGGACCGAACATCTTGTTACACTAAACCAAGCATTTTTGCATGCTAACCACGCGAGAGGGATATGGGACCTTTCTTGACTGAGTACATTGGCGTCTGTTAACTCCGAGTCGCAGGAGATGGGTTGTGTGTGTTGTGTGAAAAAGGATCTGTGTTATTGTGTTAGGTGTGCGATGGTGGAGTTCCGGGTAGGTTCTCTACCTCGAGGGGCGTCGTAGTTGTCCAAGGCTTTACCCGTGAGGGGTAGTTGACCGAGGCTTTACGATGACTCCGACACAACGTATGGGTTTCTATCCATACGGGGGACTCGCAGTTAATTCATAATATTACAAATATCTCGTAGGACTTAGCCGTGCTGGCATACCTAAGGAAGTGTGCTTAATAGCTTGGCAAAAAGGCGGTCTGGCATGTGGGTACATTGGTACACCCCTGTAGGGTTCAAACTATTCGAATAGCCTCGTCCTAGGTTATGGACACGCTTGGGGAGGTCTTTCAAGAGTTAGACTACAACCTTTTAATTTAAATTTGGCATGGTTGGCATGAATGGGTAATTCATGCTATTGTTGTGGTGACTATGGGTGTGGATATCGTGAGGATATGTGCACGATCTCAGGATGATCAGTCAATTGGCAATGGCGTTGTTGGTTTGCAAAATCTCGCGTTTTCGGGTTTGCTCCAAGGCATCGGACCACAGTCGGCCCGGTGGTGTCGGGCGGTCAGACCGCCCGTGGAGGAGTCCGACCGGCCATGGTGGCTGGTCCGACCGCCAAAATGAAATTAGGTTTTTCGAGCTGAGCCAAAAATCGGTTGTGTAGGCAAGTGAGGGGAGTCTCCTGGATGTGGTCCCATCATTTTTGGAGCTCCCAGTCAAAAGTTCTATTCGTTTGAAAATTCCAGAAGGTTTCGGAATTTTGAGTTGAAAATTTGGCTAAGTCTTTGGACCGTCCGTCCGACCGTTGTGGGAGCGGTCCGCCAAGCATGAATCGGTCGGACCGCCCGTGGGGCGGATCGGACCGCAATGGCTTGAAGGTTAGCCAAGTGTTGCATTGAGTTGGTTTTGATTGTGTTATTATATGAACTTCAATGCTTTATTGTTGTATATTGCATTGCGGAACTAACGTGGGTCAAGTTGTGAAGAACTTGTTCCCGGAAACGGTTTGTTTGTCTATTGCTGTGCAGGTGGCTTGTAGGTCAACGACGCCAACGGTGAGTGGATCTGGACTACGCTTGGAGAGCTGAGGTCCAGAACGATCAGGGATACCGGTTGAGGTCGTGTGACACAAGCATGGTGCAGAATGGGCAAGATGGATCGAACGGGTGGTTGATGCATTTGGTTGGATCAGGCGGTGCGGATATCGGTGCGAGTCTCTGGGAGGTTCCGATGGGATTCGGACAAGAGAGGCTTGGTGACGCGATGAGAACCGCTGATCAACCTACACGTGGTGAAGCAAGCGATTGCTTCAAGAGTTATTTGTGTGTGGGTCCCATGTGTAAGTGACCCCAAAAAGGAAACCCTAGCTCTCTAGTATAAATAGGAAGGGGGGAGATGGAAAACCCCCTAAGCATTCATTTTAGCCCCTTCTTCCTTTTCTAGGGTTTGGAGGAGAGGAGAGGAGAACTAGGGTTTGGAGTGTGCTCCTTGTTGAGCTCTTGCCCTCCTTGTTGGAGAGGCTTTGTAAGCATCTTGTGTGACCGAACAATCTTGTGATGCTCAATTGAAAGATCGTTTGCTCCCTTTTGTGTTCTTCTCCCTTTTGAATGATTTTGGTGCTTCCTTGATTCAAAGGTTCATGCTTGGTCTCTTGGCCTACTTTATCTTGCTTTGATGTGTGGGATTACTCCTAGAGTCATCTAGATCATCAACCCCCCACAAGCAAGTCTTGAATCAAGATTTTCTCATTTCTAGGGTTTGTGCACTTCTTTGGTAAAATCTCGAGAGATCGATTCTGCGAAGTGGATCTTGACGGATCGTCGCTAGAAATAGGTCTCTAATATCATTAGGAGGTGTGCTCAAATTTGGTCAAGTTTTATTGGTTGAATCAAAAGTTGGATCAAATTTCGTTTTGGATTTGGGTGGAGTTTTTCAAGATCGACTCTGCCGGTCCAACCGGTCTTTCAACGGCGGTCCGACCGCCGTGTATTCGACCGGCGGTTTGCCGGGTCGAATCGTTGCCCACCGGTCCGACCGCCGCTTAGTTGTCGGTCGATCATTGGTTGACCGTCGGTCCGACCGCCTGTGGTAGCCGGTCCGACCGCCAAGACCCAAGAAGGAAAAAGTGAGTTCTTTTCTCCGCTTGTGTCGTATGGTTGAGGGTTTATCAAATTCAACACAAGGCTTCCGTTGTGTGCTTATCGATCTTCTTAGCTTTCATAGCTAAAGGAGTAAAGTTCGTGTTGTTTTGATTTAGGCGAGAAAGTTTTGAAAGCGCCTATTCACCCCCTAGTCGCCTTCCGGTCCTACAAGTGGTATCGAGCCGGTTAGCTCTTCTCATAGATCTTAACAGGTCTTTGGAGCCATGGCGTCGACAAGTACTCAACCAAGCCACACATTTTGAAGGAGTTGACTTTGCATTTGGAAGGCTCGTATGCAAGCATATATCGAGGCTCAAGGGCACGCTATTTGGCTAAAGGTGAAAAATCCTTATGTCGTGCCACCGATGACGATACGATCACTCGGATGTGGAGGCCAACAAAGAAGGCTCGAATTATTTGATCCAAGGCCTTAGTCGATCCGAGTTTGAGCGTGTTGCTCACTTGCGGTCCGCTCACGAGATCCGCGACTCTTTGTGACTATCACGAAGGGTCCACCGCGATCAAGGAAGTGAGATGTAACCACCAAGAAAGTATACTCAAAGATCGAGCAAAGGCCCGTGAGTCTTTGGATGAGTGTGGGAAGATTCTCTAAGATTCTTCATGATCTCCGCTGTTGACTTGGTATTTCGAGTGCGAGAATGCACGCCACTGACGGGTGCTCTTGATGTGAAGGTCCTGGGAATGAAGATCACTTCCATCAATGACAACATGTCATGAGTGAGCTTACCATGGATAAGCTTTACTCGAGGTTGAAGACGCATGAGATTGATTTTATCTCGCCTCCCAAGACAGAGTCGATGGCATTAGTGGTCGACAAATCCAAGGGTTGTTCTTCGAGTCTCTTGATTGTAGCTCATCCGGTTTTTCATTATCCGCTTTACATTCTTTAAGTGATGAGCAACTAGAGCGCTCGAGGATGATTTAGCCCTCCTTTCCACCAAATTCACAAGAGCGTATAACAAGGTGAGAAATAGGAGGAGAAGTGGACCTATCACGTGCTTCGAGTGTGGTGAGCCAAACCACATTCGCTCCAGTGCCCCAAGCTAAAGGGCAAGGAGGAGAAGGAGACACGAAGACATCCCCAGAGAGGATGCTAAACCCAAGAAGACAAACTATCGCAAGTTTGTCGGTAGGGTCCTTGCCGCTCTAGAGAATGTAAATATGAGCGATGTGGACTCGGAACGGAGGACGACGAGAGTGACTCGTGGCAAGAAGAAGGCGCATGACTTCACGGCATGTGTTTCATGGCCAAGAACGACCACGACAAATGACTCCTCCAACAATGAGGATCCTTTTAGTGATCCCGATGAGGTATGCCCTTCTATTGCCGACATGAAAAGGGCGTTGGTGCTTTTTGAATGTAAATTGCATAAGCAAGTAAAAATGATTAAGAAGGTGATATTATGATTGATAATTTGAACCTAGAAGTTGTTAGGCTAAAATCTATTAATCTCGATGATATTTGTGAATCCTACACTAGCTTGCTTAATGACTTGACAAGCTTGAAATCTGCTCATTCCTCCGTCACTAATCAACTTAAAGATGCTCTCGATGAACTAGAATCTCTCAAGTCTAGTTACGCTTGCTTAGATGCCATTTCACTTGATGTGACCGCCATGGAAGCTATCCCTTTAACTTGCTCAAATTGTGCTTTGCTTGAATTAAAGCTGGATAGCTCCTTAAAAGAATTGCAAAAATTTGATGCTAGTCACACATGCTCTCATTGTAAGAATAATAAGATTAAGATGCAAGAGATGAAAGAAATGCTAGTTTACTCTAGAGTTGCATCTTGTGAAAATTGTCCCAAGCTTACAATTGAGATTGAAGCCTTAAACAAGACCCTTGAAGAAAAGGCTAAAATTGAAAGATCCATGTCTTTATCGCTTCTAAGAAAGTTATTGATTCTAACTCTTGTGCTTTAAATGTGAAGTTGAAACCATGATTAATCAGATTCAAAGGCATTTAGAGTCAAATTTAAGGAGCAGTTGAATAGGATTAGAGAATCCTATTGTGTGTCTTGTGAGGCCTTCAAGGTGGAAGTGGCCCTTCTTAAGAGTAAGAGCAATGAGGTAATCAAGTCTAGCAAGTGCACTAGATGTGAGGGTTTAATGAAAGAGAATGATTACCTCAAGGTGACTCTTGAGAAGTTTTCAAGTGGGAAAAAGAAACTCAACATGATTCTTGATCAATCCAAAGTGAGTGTGAAAAATAGTGGTCTAGGTTTCAATCCCCTAGAGCATTCCAAGAAAAACCCACCTAGGATTGCTAGAGTTGTGAAGAATGGTTTGTTTGAGCTAGAACCTCCTAAGCCATCCGGGTTGTTTTCAAATCACATTGGTTTTGCTCAAACTCTTTCTCGCAAGAAAGGTGCTTTCACTCATTCTGCATGCACCTCTCAAAAGGTCCAAGACCATTGCACCTTCCGCAAGAAAGAAGGCCATCTTGTTGAGTTCGCTCCAGGAGAGCAAAGCTTGAGAGAAAAGAGAGGATGAGCGTTCTAAGATCCATTAGAGGAGTCCCTTCTCCATTTGTAGTCTCTAGAGCTAGGCACTGCTTATCGCACCACACATAGGCCTAGATTTGTAGAGAACTTTGTAGACTCTTTTGGTGGGTCTAGGCGTGTTGGATTAGGACATCGTGAGGAGAGACACGGGTAGCACCTAGACAGGGGAGTATCGATCTTTTGGTAGATCGTTTGGAGAGGTCTAGGTGGTTCTCATGTGCATCCTTATGATTTTATTCCTGATCATGTTTCTGCTATTTCTACTGCTGCTCCTAGACATCGTGCCTCTCAGTACTGGATTCCTCGATCATTTATCACTAACCTTGAGATCGAGGCACGGATGTTTTTCGATTGTGCTTTTAGGTCCGTCGTATGCGAGGAAGGAGGACATATGGCTTGTTGACTCGGTGTTCTCGACATATGATGGAGATTCTAGATGGTTCTCCTCCTCACACGTGCATCCGCAATGAATTGATTACATTTGGGGATGCTTCTACCGGACCGTGATCGCAAAGGGCACCGTCTTGGCCAACGACAAGTTCATGCTAAAAGACGTCGCTTTGGTAAGTAAGCTGAGGTATAATCTTCTATCTGTTTCTCAGCTGCTTGATGAGGGTCTAGAAGTGAGGTTTAAGAGAGGTGAGTGTAGAGTTCTAGATTCCTCGGGTGAGCTTGTTTTTGAGATCTCCAGATTTGAGAAGATCTTTCGTGCAAATTTCAAGATTTCTTCCGCTTCCAAGTCCTAGGTGTCTTGTAGCCTCGATTCTCATGACCTTGTTTTGTGGCATCGTAGACTTGGGCATATAGGTTTTGATCATTTGTCTAGAGTCGCTTGCAAGGACTTGATTAGAGGTTTGCCTAGGTCAAGGTCGTTAGAGATCTTGTGTGCTCACCTCAGTAGACATGGTAAGATGGTGTCCGCTTCCCACCCACCTCTTACTTTGATAATGACTGATGGACTGTGATGCCTTCTTCACTTAGATCTGCTTGGTCCTTCTAGAGTTCATCGGTGGTGGGAAATGGTATGTCTTTGGTGGTTGTGGATGATTACTCCGGTATTCATGGGTTTATTTTCTTGCTTCTAAGGACGAAGCATTTGGATTCTTTAGAGATTTGGTCCTTAGAATCTTTGTTGATATACCGAGCTTTGAGAGCCATTAGGAGTGACAATGGGATGAGTTCAAGAATTCTTCTTTTCTACCTTCCGCACTAATAGGGAATTGAGCATCGCTTTCTTCTCCTAGAGTTCCTCACAGAATGGTGTTGTAGAAAGGAAAACAGAACCCTTGTAGAGATGGCTCTGACCATGCTAGATGAGCATTCTACTCCTAGGAGATTTTAATGAGGCGATCTCATCGCTTGTTATATTTCCAACAGGTTTTCTTGAGATCCGTGGTTGGAAAGACTTCTTATGAGCTTAGATTTGGTCATTCTCCCAAAGTCTCTCATTTCAAGATTTTTGGTTGCAAGTGCTTCATTCTTAAACATGGCAATCTTGATAAATTTGAGTCTAGATGTTTTGATGGCATATTTCTTGGATATCCCGCTCATTCTCGTGGCTATCGTGTTTTTAATGTTGACACTAACAAAATTGTTGAGACTCATGAAGTCACTTTTGATGAGGCTAGTTACGTACTAGACCCGATGCTTGTGTACACAGTGTTCACGAAATTCAAGGAAGCATTTTGTCGATGATGACTCGAGGATGAAGAACCAAACCATCCTCCGGCTACTTTCGAGAGGGTGGAGAGCTCGCTACTACTACGTCGGCCAAATGAGCGACCTCCTCCTATCCCCACCGACGATCCGAGTGGCTCTGCTCCTACCTCCACAACTCATGAGGTAGAGGCCACGCCCGCACCAGAGCACCTCTTCGCATATAGCGACAACATCCACCGAGCGGATGATTGGGGATCTTCAAGAGCGAGTCACTCGCCTGTGTTTATTTCTCCCGATTCTCATGCACATTCTCGCTTTTGTCGCTTCCTTTGAACCCCGAGATATCACCCATGCTTTATCCGATGCCTCTTGGGTCAATGCCATGCATGAAGAGCTTGAAAATTTGAAAGAAACAAAGTCCAGTTTTTAGTTGAGCGACCTCCGATTCTCATGTTATTGGAACAAAATGGGTTTTAAAAATAAGCAAAGTGAGGATGGATTGGTTGTTCGCAATAAGGCTAGACTTGTAGCTCAAGGTTATTCCTGTGTAGAGGGCTTAGACTTTGAGGAGACCTTTGCTCCAAAGAGCTAGATTGGAGGTCATTCGCATTCTTTTAGCATTTGCAACATCCAAAGGTTTCAAGCTTTTTCAAATGGATGTTAAAAGTGCTTTCTTGAATGGCTTCATAGAAGAAGAGGTCTTTGTCAAGCAACCTCCTGGTTTTGAAAATCAAAATTCCCAAATCATGTTTTTAAACTCTCTAAAGCCCTCAGATGGATTGAAACAAGCTCCTAGAGCTTGGTATGACAGCTTAAGAGTTTCTTGCTTGAAAATGATTTCAAAATGGGAATGGTTGATAAAACCTTGTTCACTCTCGTGCATGGCGTTGATTTCTTGTTGGTTCAGATTTATGTGGATGATATTATTTTGGTGGTTCTTCTCATGCTTTGGTGTCTAGATTTTCGATTCGATGAGCGGTGAGTTTGAGATGAGCATGATGGGGAGCTAACATTCTTTCTTGGTCTTCAAATCAAGCAAGCGAAAGAAGGCACCTTCGCTCACGAGTAAGTATACAAAGGACCTTCTTGGCGCTTCAATATGGGAAGCAGAGGCCAATGTCTACTCCCATTGCTACAACCACCGTCTTTGGACCACGATGAGGATGGAGAGTCCGTGGACCGGAAGGAGTACCATGATATGATTGGCTCCTCCTCTATCTTACAAATACGAGGTAGGACATACAATTCGCCGTATGTCCGTGTGCTGCTTTCGAGCTTCCTCGTGCTTCTCATCGTCAAGCAAGACGTCGCATATTCGTGTATCTTCAAGATACGCTTGACTTTGGACTCGTATTCTTCTTCTTCGGCTCTTTCAATTCGAGCATTTTTTGATGCTGATTTCGACGGATGTAGAGTGGATAGGAAGAGTACTTCGGCACTTGTCATTTCTTGGGCACATCTCTTGTTTCTTGGTCTTCTAGAAAGCAGGTCTTACATTGTATCTGGTACCGAGGCCGAGTATGTAGCCGCGCGATGGTCGCTCTCGTGTTCTCTGGATTTTATCCACGCCATGCGGGACTATGGGTTATCTTTGGGAAGTGTTCCTCTTTTCTGTGACAACACTTCTGCAATTAATATTGCCAAAACCCAAAGGCAACATTCCGAGACTAAACACATTGACATTCGATTTCATTTTCGAGAGACCATGTTGAGAAAGGTGATGTTGTGCTTCACTTTGTAGAGTCCGAGCAACGACTTGCGATATTTTCACTAAGGCTCTTGACTCTTCGCTTTGTCGCTTATGGGAGAGTTAGGGTTATTAGTCCTATTGGGCTGTTTTGAGGGGAAGTTGCTCTTTTGCATTCATTGTATCATAATGCATGTTTCAATTCATTTGTCTTGCATTGTATAATAAAATTAGTGGAGCTTTGATTATTATCCTTGTATGACTTGATTTCATCTTCTATACCTTGTCATATCAAGTGATAGTTTGCTAGACTTCTTTTATGGCTTTTCGTGTTTGGCTTAGCTTTTGCCTTGCTAGCTTTATATCTGTGAGAAATCTGAATCAAATCATGTCTTGTTGGATCTTGTGACTAGTTTTGCTCTAGTGATCCCCTTATGATTCTCGCCATGTCTTACAGGTTGAATTGAGTCTTGAACTTATTTTGAGATGAAAAATGAGCTTTCTATCTTATTAAGTCAAGCAAATGAAAATGAGATTTTCTCGTGCGAAAAATCGATCTCACCAATCCTTTCTCATGAGACGGCTTGCCATTGCACTAGGCATGAACTCAGGGGGAGTTTTGGATGACCTAGATCATTCTTTTAAGCTTATCGCTTGAGATGGTCGCGGCAAGGCTTGAGATCTAGCACAGCAAAAAAGAGAAAAAACATAATTTGCCGAAAAAGGGCTAAGTGCTTGAGCTTTGCTTCAAAAGAATTTTCTTAATGCTCAAAATGCCTCAATTCTTGTTTTGAGTCTCTTTTTACTTATAGACATGGCTTGACTCATTTTTGGTTGCCTTGAGTGAATCTATGATATTGAGCAACTCTTCATGATTTTAATTCTGTTTATCTCAGATTGCTGCTATCTTGTTTTTAGCTTTGCAATACATGTTCTGCCATGATTGAATATAGCGTCTACTCTTTATATGGCTTGGTATAATACTTGTATTGTCTTCATGTATAATGGTCATGGCTCCTTTTTACTAAAGTTTAAAAATAAAGTCATTCCTTCATGCTCTTTCTTTTTCATGCATCTTGATGAATTCATTGTCAAAGGGGGAGAAAGATTGTGAAGAAAATGATGTTGGAGCTTTTGGTTTCATACTTAAGGTTTAATATAAAAGAACTTCATAAAATAAAAATTTTGAACCTTTTTGAAAATTTGTGATCATAGTGAGTTAAGTCTTGTGGTTCTATTGCCTTTTCCTGATTTCATTTGCAATTGAAGAATACTCACAATGATCAAAGGTCAAATAGAAAAATTGCCTTTCATTTGGACCTAAGTGAGATTTTTGGCTACTTTCTGGAAATTGAATCCTTTGGTGTTTTCATTGCCTTATCTCACTTGCCTATACTATTCTGAAGCCAGCTTGGTCGGTTCCTAAGCTTTTTCATGCTTATGGACCAAGTTGTGCCTTTATGCGAAAACGGCGAAGTTTTTACTTTTCATTTCAAAAAACCACATTTTCTTGAAAATTGCCAATGTGTTCATCAAGGGGGAGATTGTGGATATCGTGAGGATATGTGCACGATCTCAGGATGATGAGTCAATTGGCAATGGCGTTGTTGGTTTGCAAAATCTCGCGTTTTCGGGTTTGCTCCAAGGCTGTCAAACCACAGGCGGTCTGACCGGTGGTGTCGGGCGGTCAGACCGCCCGTGGAGGAGTCCGACCGGCCATGGTGGCCGGTCCGACCGCCAAAATGAAATTAGGTTTTTGGAGCTGAGCCAAAAATAGGTTGTGTAGGCAAGTGAGGGGAGTCTCCTGGATGTGGTCCCATCATTTTTGGAGCTCCCAGTCAAAAGTTCTATTCGTTTGAAAATTCCAAGGTTTCGAATTTTGAGTTGAAAATTTGGCTAAGTCTTTGGACCGGTCCGACCATTGCTAGGGAGCGGTCCGATCAAGATGAATCGGCCGACCCCTCGTGGGGCGGGCCAGATCGCAATGGCTTGAAGGTTAGCCAAGTGTTGCATTGAGTTGGTTTTGATTGTGTTATTATATGAACTTCAATACTTTATTGTTGTATATTGCATTGCGGAACTAACGTGGGTCAAGTTGTGAAGAACTTGTTCCCGGAAACGGTTTATTTGTCTATTGTCGCGGTGTGCTTGTAGGTCAACGACGCCAACGGTGAGTGGATCGGGACTACGCTTGGAGAGCTGAGGTCCAGAACGATCAGGGATACCGGTTGAGGTCGTGTGACACAAGCATGGTGTAGAATGGGCAAGATGGATCGAATGGGTGGTTCGGTACAGCTGGTTGGATCAGGCGGTGCGGATATCGGTGCGAGTCTCTGGGAGGTTCCGATGGGATTCGGACAAGAGAGGCTTGGCGACGCGATGAGAACCGCTGATCAACCTACACGTGGTGAAGCAAGCGATTGCTTCAAGAGTTATTTGTGTGTGGGTCTCATGTGTAAGTGACCCCAAAAAGGAAACCCTAGCTCTCTAGTATAAATAGGAAGGGGGGAGATGGAAAACCCCCTAAGCATTCATTTTAGCCCCTTCTTCCTTTTCTAGGGTTTGGAGGAGAGGAGAGGAGAACTAGGGTTTGGAGTGTGCTCCTTGTTGAGCTCTTGCCCTCCTTGTTGGAGAGGCATTGTAAGCATCTTGTGTGACCGAACAATCTTGTGATGCTCATTTGAAAGATCGTTTGCTCCCTTTTGTGTTCTTCTCCCTTTTGAATGATTTTGGTGCTTCCTTGATTCAAAGGTTCATGCTTGGTCTCTTGGCCTACTTTATCTTGCTTTGATGTGTGGGATTACTCCTAGAGTCATCTAGATCATCAACCCCCCACAAGCAAGTCTTGAATCAAGATTTTCTCATTTCTTGGGTTTGTGCACTTCTTTGGCAAAATCTCGAGAGATCGATTCTGCAAAGTGGATCTGACGGATCGTCGCTAGAAATAGGTCTCTAATATCATTAGGGAGGTGTGCTCGAAATTTGGTCAAGTTTTATTGGTTGAATCAAAAGTTGGATCAAATTTTGTTTTGGATTTGGGTGGAGTTTTTCAGTACTCGACTCTACCGGTCCGACCGGTCTTTCAACGGCGGTCTGACCGCCCGTGTAATCAGACCGCTGGTTTGCCGGGTCGAACCAATGTCCACCGGTCCGACCGCCAGTTAGTTGCCGGTCAGACCGCTGGTTGACCGTCGGTCCGACCGCCCGTGGTAGCCTGGCCGACCGCCCGACTCCGAGAAGGAACAAGTGAGTTCTTTTCTCCGTTTGTGTCGTATGGTTGAGGGGTTTATCAAATTCAACACAAGGCTTCCGTTGTGTGCTTACTGATCTTCTTAGCTTTCATAGCTAAAGGAGTAAAGTTCGTGTTGTTTTTGATATAGGCGAGAAAGTTTTGAAAGCGCCTATTCACCCCCCCCCCCTAGTCGCCTTTCCGGTCCTACAATGGGTTTAGTCACTTCCAGGATTGTTGTTGTCATCTATCTATCGTTATTATTGCTGTCAGCTGTTATTTGAACAATAAAAACAGATTGTAAACTTGCTTTTAAATGTACTACATTATTGCAAACAAAACTTGCTTTATGCTGAAAATGAAACCTACAGCCTCCACTCAAATAAGCTTGCATGTAGCATATGTATAGATCTGTTATTCTACACGTAAGTCTTGCGGAGTACAATTTTTGTACTCATTTGCTTTGCTTAACTATTTGTTGTAGAGGAGGAAGGTGAGCCCCTAGGGCCTCACTTTTGTGAAATGTGCTTTGGGTTCGACGACTAGCTTGACGGTCCGGTCGGTTGCCTTGTGGGTAAAGGCACACTGATTGGCGCTTTTGTTTATCGCCATCTTATGGTATTTCGCTTCCGCTGTTTATTTTGTATTTGTATGTACTTGGCCGGTCGGCCTCTCTTCTGTAATAACTATCATTTATTTATGTTAACTTATGGTTTATTGCTGTGCTTCGGTTCTATCTGAATGAATGGAATTGATGCACGAATTTTGTAAAGGGGTGTGTATGCTGCATTTCTGGGAAGTATACATATCTCGAGTCTTGGTTTATTTGATTTGTGATGCTAGGACCAAGTGGATGGTTAAGCATTACAAGCCAGGTAAACCGGGGTCTCACAAAGACCCAACTCCCCCACCAAAACTCCGCTTCTGGCCACCACCAGCACCACCAGCAAGATAGGGCCACTAGTAGCCTGCCTCTGTGAAGAAGGATCCCTCTCCAACTCTATCCCCCTGGCCTGTTCGACCACGGAGCTGAAGTCACGCAAACCTGTCGCCCCCAGAATCTGGCGATACTCCTGATTGAGGCCCCGACGGAACCTCTTGGCCTTCTCCTGGTCATCACTAGCCACCGCTGGTACAAAACGTACCAGGTTGTTAAACCCAGTCTCATACTCAAACACTGACATCTTCCCTTGAACAAATGTTAG
Source organism: Hsuehochloa calcarea (assembly GCA_036346395.1). NCBI lineage: Eukaryota > Viridiplantae > Streptophyta > Magnoliopsida > Poales > Poaceae > Hsuehochloa > Hsuehochloa calcarea. The sequence continues at coordinate 14,970,747 of CM070599.1, read as the reverse complement.
CAGTGATTGCTCCATCTTCTCATTGAAGGAGTCCGGATAGAACTTTGTCCTGAATTTCTCCACGAATACCTCCCAAGTAACTGGTCCTTGCACTGGGGTCCTAGCGGACAGAACCCGTTCCCACCAGATATCAGCTTGGCCCTTCAACTGAAAGGCCTCAAATCGCGCCTTCTGCGCAGAAGTCAGCTCTAACGCCCCAAACTGTCATTCCATATACCTCAACCAATCTGCAGCCTGAACCGAAGTACCTGCACCATCAAAGGTGTCCAGGCAAAGTGACAACCACTCGTGGAGACTCATCGTAGCCTCGGTGGAAATCTTTGCAGAAGAATCGTTCCGCCAGCAGGGCGGGTCGCATGAAAATGTCGCCGCAATTGTTTGGTGAGTCGGCCGGTTCTCCTCGGGAGATTCTGAATGAGATCTGCTGACGCGGCTGGAGGCTCTGCGACCGGAGGGGCAGCTGAGGCAATCTCCTCAGTGGCAGCACCAGCCAAACCCTCAGACGAAGGCGAAGACACAGCCGGACCGCGTCCACCACCACGACCACGGATCGGTGGACGACCACAGCCACGGCGTCTACCTCTTGCCATCTAAGAACACCACAGCAAATAAATCCAAACACTTAGTTTAACAACAATATAGCACAAAATAATTCAACAATATAGCTCATTATTCGAGTCACATCAATGAAAATACGGAACCAATGAATTACCCATCCCCTCCTACTATGCATAGTGTGTCAATTTTAAGATATTTGAATGAACCACGGACCTAAAGCCCGCTCTGATACCAACTGTAACACCCTGGCTATTCGGAAGCCAAGATCTTACCTAAAGAAGTAACATACAACTACATTGCGGAAGAATTTAAACTGTAACTTCTCTAAGTACATGAAGAGATCAACTTTACTAGTAGCATGGCAGGAATAAAGACTGAATTCATGTGACTATAATCAGGGAGTGATTAAAACAAATCACTAGTAGTAATTAACTAAACATAACATGGAGAAAAATAACATCCATCTTAACTTAATTTATTATAGTTCCTCAATTATCGAATGGAAGACATAATCGAAACTTATTATTGAAGGTAAAATACGGTGAACTGAGTGAAAAGTGCTTGTCTACTCCCTCCCAACATAGCCATCATCAACGTTCACCTAAATAAATAAACAAAATAAGAATGAGCCAGAGACTCAGCAAGTACAGTAAACAATTGATCATACAGAATTCTGAACATGTCAACCACAATACGAATTATGAACTTAGCTCCAGAAACTTATGTGAATGTATGGAATGAATGGATGCATTGAAAAGAATGGACTGCACACATGCTTATACCGGTATAGCGAGTGACACAGCCGTCGGTGTTCACCTAAGCCCGTACTTAACCAACTCTGGGGATCAAATTACCGTATGAAGAACGTTTCATACGGGTGTCCGAAATTTACCCACATTGGAATGGTGGGTCTTACATGCCTATACTGGAGTTGATGGGTCTTTACAATTCCACTCCTGTGGACGAAACATGAACAACGCATTAATGGAATGAAACATATGCAATGAATGTCACCACTTTCTTCCACATGGATTATCAATTAAGAACGGAATGTATAACATGGAATATGAACATGGATCATAAAATTAACAGTACATCAACAATCATTCAACAGAAATCAATATATGTTAACACATTGTACTTGTGAAGGATCGAAATGGCAACAGAGGGGGGGTGAATGGTGCAATAAAAATTAAGAACTCCCCTTTACTGTATTTAAAACAAATCTACAAAGCCCTCTGGATCTCTTAAGAAGAGTGAAGCAAAATCAGAGAATGAAAACAAACTTCAGATCGTTACGTCGTAAATCGGAAGGTCCGATTCTACCCGTGGTAGTTCGCAAGACCGTTAGTTCCGGATGCATGCGGAAGTTCCGCTGCTTGATAGTTCGCTAGTGGACAATCGGAAGTTCGATTGTCCGACCAAGAACAAGGCGCCGGTTTTTCCCAAAAATTCAAAAGACTAAATCTTGAATGCTCTTCTCAGGTCAAGTTTCACAGGACATCATCCTAAACACCATCTTGACCTTATGGAGAAGAATCGCAAACAAAGATTCAATAATCAAGTCAAAAACGGATTTCTTGAAGAAGGGGCAAGAAAGACCAAAACCCGAAATAGACACGATTCTCTGATTCCTAGTTCATGAAACTTTGAGGATACATTAGCAACATCAAAACGAATCTAGATATCAAGTTTCATGCTATTTCATAGGACGAATCAAAAGATACATAAAAACCCTAAATATTCAACAGGAAGGGAATAAAGAGAGGCATAAACATGTAATCAAAGACTCAAAGTTTCATTGATAGAAGTCAAGAAATCACAGAGGAAACACAGAGGAATGATTACAAGTATTTTCAGTTCATTCTCTCAAAAAGCAAACAAACCCTTTTGGTGGAGCTAACCCTAATTTCCTCTCTCAAGGTCTAACCCTAACAACAGGGGTTGAGCTCTATTTATAGCCTTTGCTTAATGGGCCTCCAACCCATTAAGCCCGCTACACCCGAACGGAACCGCCTCCACTTGTGCCGCTTTGCGAAATCCCCGTTTCGCCCCTTGCGCACCTTCTGGAAGACTCCCGTACGCCTTGCTGTCCTTGACACGCAACCACCTCAAGATTCACGCCGTCTTCGACACATCCGACCGCTCGAACTCAACGCCGCCGCGCCTAGTCCGATCACCTCGTGTCTCGCCACGACTTCGCCTCGATGTCCTGCGGTCAACACGAGCAAAAACACATCACATAGCATTGCACAATATCATAGCATCAACATTTGTATAAGACTCAAACTCATACGTAATCAAAATCACAAAATATCCTTCTCTCGCACGATTCGACACAATCGGAAGTTCAAGCTTTACCTTGCGGAAGTTCCGATTTCGAAACGTCCGCACTTGTCAGATTATCGGAAGTTCCGCTTAACACCGTGGAACTTCCGATCTTCTAACATCCGCTTTTCGCTTTTTCAAAACCGATTATCATCTCGAGGAACACACAACGCCGGTATATCGGATACTCGCCACCCTAGGTGCGGAAGTTCCGATTTCCTTCAGTCGAACTCAAAACCCTGGTAAATCGGAAGTTCCTATTTCCAACGCCGGTAGTTCCGATTATCGGAACTTCCGCTCCATACACAGCGGTAGTTCCGATTTCCCTGATTCAGCACAGAAACAGTCCATACCGAAAAACTCAACTCTCAACCTATTCAACCACGATGTCAAATACTCATCACTCAGAGTGGAGGACCTCTCACATGGTCTCTCAATCTCCCCCTTGATGAGTATATTGACAAACACCGAAAAAGCATAAGATGAGTTTGAGTTTAAAGTCAACCAAGGTCTAAACAAGAGTAGTTAAGCTCAAGACCATGTTGACAAAAAGAGAAAGACTTGAGATGAGATGAAAGAGCAATTTTCGCACAAAACCCAAGGCTTTTCTCCAGAAGGCTTTTTCTCTCCAAAATTCTCCCCCTTTGGCAATAAAATCATCAAGATGTAGAAAAGGGAGGAAAAGGCTATATGATGTTCATTTTAAGCATTAGGAGCCATGTAGATTATCCAAAATGATTATTAGAGAATTACACCAAGCCATAACACAGAAGAATGCTATCAAGATCATGACAATTGATGTATAGAAAAGCTAAGTCAGAAAGTCCATAATTCTGATTAATGATCCAATTCTTTAGCAAGTCAAATAAACCAAGATTGAAGTCTAGCTAAAGATATCCAAGGATGATACAAGCCATGTCAAATAATCTAAGTTGAACCAAGAAGACTCATATCGAGCAGCTTTAGAGTGCTACCATTGAAGAAAGACTCATTTTATCCGTAACTTGGTCCTTTTAATGATAAGCAATTTTAGCACATTTTTCTTTTTCGAAGCTCTTTATGGTTTTATCTTAGTAAAGCAAGCTCGACTAGGTGCCATCCACAACCGCCTCCTAAGCTTCAACCAATTTCTCAAATCTTAGCCATGTGCTAGATCCCAAGCCTTATGCGATCACTCCAAGCAATGACTTAAGGAGGTGATCTTAGGTCATCCAAGGCTCCCCGAGTTCATGCCTAGTGCAATGGCAAGCAATCTCATGAGAAAGATTTGGTGAGATCGGTTTTTCGCACAAAGGGATCATTTTTCTTTGAAGTTTTTAGACCAATGATTTAAAGAGAAGTCAAATTTCTTAACAAACCGACATAGCTTACTCAAAAGTTCAAAGGAGATACAAGACTCAAATCACCTACTTGACATGGCGAATATCATAAAAGGATAGCTTCAACGGACTAGTCTCAAGAGCTATCATGACAAGATTTTAATTCAAGTTTAGCATTTTTAATCACCTTAGCATGACAAAGACTAAGCTACACATAAAAAGTCATGATAGATCTAGCGGTTTAGCATAAATCATGGCAAGATGTAAAACAGTGAAAAGCAGATCATAAGGGATAATAAACAAGGCTCCATTTGATTATAATGCAATGCATGATGAAATGCAGGAAAACCGATTCCCTTGAATGAGATGCATCTTTTAATTCAAAGTTGAGTTATGACAAATTTAAGAAGCTGGAATAACCAAGATGAACTCCCCACGAACCAAAGGAACAAAAGCGAGAATCGATAAGAGAAATGTAAAAGGCGGTCCTTTAGAGCATAGAAAGATATAGAGAAAACTATCGCCGCATGTGTTCTTATCTACCCCATATGATTCTAGGACTATCACCGATCAACTCATACACTAAGGAGCAAACATCATCCCTGTCTACCCAAGGGTGGCCCGACCCCTGCTAGAACCTATAAGAAGTGAGTAAGCTCTACTTAGAGAAAGAAGAGACAGCTAATAAGCAGCATCCTAGAAGCACAAGATAAGAAATAGCAGTCAAAGCAATTTGGCAAGAGAACCACTCTAACCTATGCTGGAAGGACTTCGACCCAAAATATAAAAAGAAATACAACCAGAAAGGAGTAATAGTATAAATATAATATAATACAGTAGTAGCACATAGCTCCCTCTCACAACAGTCCGTAAGGACAAACCACCCCAAGCTCTCCCCGCAGAACTGAAAACCTAAAGCTATCCAACGGCTTAGTGAAGATATCAGCCAACTGGTGCTCACTCTCCACAAACTGGAGCACAATGTCTCCCTTCTCTACATGGTCTCAAGAAAGTGATATCGATATCAATATGCTTGGTCCGAGAATGTTGCTTTGGGTTCTTGGCAATGCAAATTGCGGATGTATTATCACAAAAGAGTGGAACGCAGTCGATAGATAAACCAAAATCCTCGCAGGTCGAGGCCATCAAAGCACTTGGCTACGAAAGAATCGGCTGCGACAGAACGTGCTCGGCCTCGCAGTGGATTGCGCAACACCGGATTGCTTCCTTGACGACCAGGAGACAAGAGAAGTGCCAATGAATTGGCAAGTGCCAGAAGTGCTCTTCCTATCTATCCTACACCCAATAAATGCAGACGGAGAAGGCTCTAAGAGATAGACAAGAAGAGGAAGAGTACCAGATACCATAGTCAATGGTAGCTCGAAGGTACCGAAAGATGCGCTTCACCGCCTGACGGTGAGATACGCGAGGAGAAGCCTGAAACCGAGCACAAAGACACACAGAGAAATGTATGTCTGGTCTCGAGGCTGTGAGTTACAAGAGAGAGCCTATCATGCTCCTCAACTCCTTTTGGTCAATGTGTTCGCTGTCTTCATCTCGATCGGAGGAGTGTAGATGCCATCGGAGTTGATACTGGCTTTCCATCATTCATGTCGAAGCGCTTCAGGAGGTCTCGAGTGTATTTGCCTTGATGAAGAAAAGTACCCTCCCGAGTCTGTTTGATTTGGAAGCCAAGGAAGAAGCTCAACTCGCCCATCATGCTCATCTCGAATTCCGAGCTCATAACATCAGAAAACTGAGACACGAGAGTATGTGAGGAGCCGCCAAAGATGATGTCATCCACATAGATCTGGACGAGCAAAAGATCAGTGCCAAGACGGCGGATGAACAAGGTCTTGTCAATTTTACCCATCTCAAAACCATGACTCGTGAGATAGGACTTAAGCCTCTCATACCAAGCTCTCTGAGCTGCTTGAGTCCATACAAAGCTTTGGAAAGCTTTGTAGACATGATTAGGATATTTGGGGTTCTCGAAACCGAGGAGGTCAGTTCGACATAGACTTCTTCCTCAATAAGGCCATTGAGGAAGGCACTCTTGACATCCATCGGTAAAGCTTGAAACCTTTAGAGGCGCAAAGGCAAGCGAGATTCTAATGGCTTCAAGTCTAGCTACTGAGGGCAAAGGTCTCTTCAAATCTAGACCCTCAACTTGAGAATACCCTGAGCTACCGGCCTAGCCTTGTTTCAATGACTAACCCATCTTCACTTTGTTTGTTTTGAACACCCATTTGGTCCCAATGATATTGTGACCTTGAGGGGCTCAACAAGGGACGGACCTTGTTTCTTTCAAAGTTTTACAACTCCTCATGCATAGCGTTTGTCCAAGACTCGTCGGATAGAGCATGACAAACGTCTTTGGGCTCAAATGAGGCGATTTAAGGCGAGAATGGAGACAGTAATTGAGACAAACCGGCTTTAGAACGTGTGACACGCTCAAAGAGGTCTCCAATGATCCGCTCAAGGATGGTCCTTTTGAATGTGTCTTGGAGGTCCAGGTGAGATGAAGAAGTGGCCTCTACCTCATTAGCGGATGAGATAGGAACAGAGCCACTAGCTTCGAAGAAGCGAGAAGGTAAGGCTGATCTCCTCGAGGTCTGTGGAAGAAGGCACCTCAAGAGGAGGAGGAAGATCTGGATCGGTAGACAACCCTCATCTCCATCTTCCTCATCGTCCACAAAGATGGACTCATCGCTCTAGAGAACACGAGATATCGGGCCTAGTCCCGGTGGCCTCATCGAAGGTCACCTCACGAGTTTCTACCATTTTGCTAGACTCAGCCTGCGGACTCTATAGGCACGAGAAGAAGTCGAGTAACCCGGAAAGATCCCATCACAAGATCGTGACTCGAACTTATCTAGGTTCCCGGACTTGAATAAAACACTTGCAACCAAACACACGAAAATGCGAGGCCGGGTTTTCGCCATATCTCAACTCATAAGAAGGGCGATGCAAGAGTGCCCAAGAAAGACTCATAGAAACATGACAAGCAAAGAGCAATTGCCTCACCCAAAACTTCCTAGGTGTAGAGTATTCATCAAGCATCGTCACCGCCATCTCAACCAAGGTGCGGTTCTTCCTCTCCACAACGCCATTACGATCACGGACACGGGTCTTCACGACGTAGGATCGAGGGGATAAATAGAGAAAGCCTATTGAGAAGCAAATCTTGGCAACACACTCCAATGAGATAGCCTCCAACAAAGAACTCAATCAACAATCTCTAATTGAACGATCGTGTCCATACATCCGTCGCACGATGCTCCTTACAATCCATAGGAAATACAAGGACAAGATGGGGAACTCCCAACCTAGGGGATCTAACCTAGGCAAGAGCAAAGCTCAAGTCTTCTTTCTGCTTTCTCTCCCCCTTCTTTGTGGGGTGGAGGGCCCCTTTATAGTGGGGTCGGATTGAGAGCGTTCGGTTCGGCCAGCGTCGGCCGGTCTCGACCGGCGGAGCGCCGGCCGATCGACCGGCGTGGGAGGCGATCGGCCGGCGTCGCGAGGTCGAACCGCCTGTTGAACTTGGCTCGGCCGGCCGTCGGACCGCTCTGGAACAAGCAGCCGACAATCGAGTTGGGGAAGTTTGGTTCGGTCCAGCGTCGGCGGTCGACCGAGTGGGCGGCCGGTCTGACCGGCGTGGGGGACCGGTCTGACCGGCGTGGGAGGCCGGTCGGACTGTCTGGAACAAAGCAACCCTTTGTCTCCGGTCATCATTCCTCTTGCCATCTTCTCCCGGTCGATTAAACATACATATGGAGCATGAGGTAGCATCCAGCTCTCAGAGATATCAAAGCGAGACTCAAGTGAGAGCGACTTCACCTCAATGTTAAGTTGTTGTGCTCGCGCTCTAGTCATTGGTCCCTTGGGCGTGATGGAGGTGACTTGGCCCTCCTTGGAGTTGATGGAGTTGGTGTCGATGTCCTCATCATCCCCCCTTCTTGGAAAGGAGTCGTCCTCGACTCGATGTGTTCTGGCTCTAAAAATGGTGATAAGTCCGCCACATTAAAGGTAGAGCTCACCGCGTACTTGTCGCTTGGAAGGTCAATCTCATATGCCTTGTCATTGATCTTCTTGAGCACTTTGAAAGGTCCGTCGCCGCGTGGCTTCAACTTGGAGGAGCGCTCGGTGGGGAAACGGTCTTTGCGAAGGTGAATCCATACCAAGTCGCCGGGCTCAAATAGCATTTGCTTCTTGTGCATATTGGCCTTACATTGCATAGAGGCGGGTTTTCTTTTCAATTCCCCCCCGGGTTTTGAGGTGAATTTTCTTCACGAAGTCGGCTCGCTTGGAGGCTTCCATGTTGACTCGTTCTTGTAGCGGTAGTGGAAGAAGATCAAGTGGTGTAAATGGTTTGAAGCCATACACCACTTCGAAAGGGCACATGTTGGTGGTGGAGTGAACGGAGCGGTTGTGGCGAACTCCACGTGAGGTAGGCATTCTTCCCACTCTTTGAGGCTCTTCTTGATCATGGTCCTTAAAAGACTTGTGGTGTGTGATTCACAACCTCGGTTTGGCCGTCGGTCTGCGGGTGGCGGTGGTGGAGAAAAGCACTTGGTGCCAAGTTTTGCCCACAAAGTCTTCCAAAATAGCTCATGAATTTGACATCGCGGTCGGAGACGATCGTCCTAGGCATTCCATGGAGGCGTACAATCTCCCTGAAAAACAGGTTAGCTACATGGGAAGCATCGTCGCATTTATGACAAGCAATAAAATGAGCCATTTTGGAGAATCTATCAACAATCACAAAAGCGAATCCTTACAGTCTTCGTTCTAGGTAAGCCCAATACAAAGTCCATGCTAATGTCCTCCCAAGGAGCACCAGGAATGGGAAGCGGGGTATACAAACCGTGGGGATTGAGCTTGGACTTCGCCTTGTGACACGTGATGCACCGTTGAACATACCTCTGAACGTCTCGTCGCATTTTAGGCCAATAGTAGTGATCGGAGAGCATGGTGTAGGTCTTTTCCCTTCCAAAGTGTCCCATTAAGCCACCACATGAGACTCCTGCACAAGGAACGAACGAACCGACGACTCGGGAATACAAAGCTTGTTAGTATAAAAGAGGAAACCGTTGTGCATGTGGTACTTTTCCCAACCCTTCCCATCACAGCATTGCGAAAAAGGCATAGAGAAAGCAGGATCATTCGCATACAAAGATTTCAAACTTTCTAAGCCAAGTACCTTGGCCTCTAGTTGCACCAGCATGATATGTTTTCTAGAAAGAGCGTCAGCTACCACATTCTCCTTCCCTTTCTTATACTTCACAACATAAGGGAAAGTTTCTATGAACTCGACCCATCTAGCATGACGACGATTTAATTTTGATTGGCCCTTAAGATATTTTAAAGATTCATGATCGGAGTGGATGACAAATTCTTTGGGCCAAAAGTAGTGTTGCCAAACTTCTAGCACCCTAACCAAAGCATATAATTCTTTATCATACACAGGGTAATTAAGTTGGGCGCCATGTAATTTTTCGCTAAAGTGCGCTACTGGTCGCCCATTTTGCATCAAAATACCCCAATGCCCAACCCACTAGCATCACATTCCACTTCAAAAGTTTGGGTGAAGTCATTAAAACAAGCAAAGGAGCTTGGTTAATCTTAACTTTAACTCTTGAAAAGACCTTTCTTGAGACTTACCCCAAACAAAGTTAACACCTTTTTTGTGAGTTCATTCGGAGGGGGCAATGGTGCTAAAATCTTTCACAAACCGACGATAAAAACTAGCCAAGCCATGGAAGCTACAAATTTGACTAACATTCAAAGGGTTGGCCAATTTTAATTGCCTCAATTTTAGCTTCATCAACTTCAATTCCCTTAGAAGAGACAACAAATCCGAGGAAGATCAATTTGTTGGTGCAAAAAGTGCATTTCTCAAGATTAGCAAACAGTTTCTCATTTCTAAGCACCTCTAGAACAAGCCTAACATGCTCAACATGCTCATCCAAGGATTTGCTATACGAGAATATCATCAAAATAAACAACCACAAATTTCCCAATGTAAGCACGCAGGACATGATTCATGAGACGCATAAAGGTGCTAGGAGCATTGGACAAACCAAAAGGCATAACAAGCCACTCATACAAGCCAAACTTGGTCTTGAAAGCGGTCTTCCATTCATCTCCTACGTTCATTCTAATTTGGTGATACCCACTCTTCAAGTCAATTTTAGAGAAAATGATGGAGCCACTCAATTCATCAAGCATATCATCAAGTCTAGGTATGGGGTGCCTATATCTAACCGTGATATTGTTGATAGCCCTACAATCTACACACATGCGCCAAGTGCCATCTTTCTTAGGGACAAGGATTAGAGTGCACGGCGCATGGGCTCAAGCTCTCGCGGACATAGCCCTTGTCAAGTAGGGCTTGCACTTGACGTTGGATCTCCTTGGTCTCCTCGGGATTGGCGCGGTACGGCGGCCGGTTGGGGAGTGGAGCCCTGGGAATGAGGTCAATTCGATGCTCAATACCTCTCAAAGGAGGAAGCCCCGCCGGAATCTCCTCGGGGAAGACGTCCTCAAATTCCTGCAAGAGAAAAGAAAGAGCACTTGGAAGAGGGGGTGAGTCATTAGTTGAAAGAATAAGGTCCTTGCACACTAAAAAGAGGGGCCATGTGGTGGAGTCCCTCCTCACTCCTCTCACATCTGATTTGGTAGCTAGCATGACTAAAGCTCTCTCCTCTCCTTTCTTTTGGCCGCTCTTGTGGGTTTTGTGGTTCTCACACACCGAAAGGTGGCTCTCATTCTTTACCCTTTCTCCTTGGCAGGTAGCAACCCGTGGAGCATTGTCGGCGATGATCTGGCTGGGAGTCATGGGACGAAGCACCACCTCTTGGTTATGCCATTTGAACTTGTAGTGGTTGGTTCGGCCCTCATGTGTCACCGCTCGATCGTACTGCCACGGCCTCCCCAACAGGAGGTGGCACACCGTCATGGGCACCACATCAGACTCCACCGAGTCAGCGTAGGCTCTAATTTGGAAAGTGACCTTTGTCATGTATTGCACCTTGACCGTGCCACAATCACTTAACCATTGTACATGGTAAGGGTGAGGATGCTTCTCCAATTTGAGTCCCAACTTCGAGCACAGTTCTTGGCTTGCAAGGTTGTGACAACTCCCGCCATCAATAATCACTTTGATGGATTTTCCTTGTATGCCAGCCTTGGTTTGAAATAAATTGGTCCTTTGCTCGGGCTCATCTTGTTTCTGGACCGTCAAAGTCTTCTTTGTGACAATGAGAGCCGAGCTCATATCAAAGTCACAAAAGAGTGGGTCTTGGACCTCTTCTTCTTGGGCATCTTCACGGTTAGCAATCTCATTTAATCTCTCGGCCTCTTCATTACTATCGGATTCATATTCTCCATCTTGGTCACAATCATGGTTGGGTGTTTGGGCACTCCTTGCAATGTGCCCACGGCCCAAACACTTGAAACATTGGATCTCACGGCTCTTGGCGGTGGATCCGATCAAGAAGACCCACTTGTTCTTGGAACTCACGGGTAAGGGGTGTGGGTGCTTCTTTGGTGCGGTGGTGGTGGTTGGAGGCCTTATGCTTGAGGCCTCCACCACTCCCTTGGGTGTAGCTCTTCTCGAGTGGGCTCTTGGAGGTTGATTTGTTGCTATATGTTGTAGCCACAGGCGTGAAAGTTGTATAACCTGGGCATTCTTTGAATCTTGTTGCACTTGCCTCTCGCCTTGGTAGCTTGGTGCACTAGCTCGACCATTTGTTGTATGGTTGGAACTCGTGATCCTCTTGATGGAGTAGTTCAAGCCCGACATGAAGCGGGCCATGGTTTGTTCTTCTGCCTCTTGTATGTTGGCTCGTATCATGGCTTTCTCAATCTCCTTATAGTACTCCTCAACAGTCCGGTTGCCTTGCTTCATGTTTTGCAATTGGTCATACAAGTCCCTCTTGTAATGCTTGGGCACAAATCTTGCCCTCATCTCATGCTTCATCTCAACCCAAGGCGCTCACAGGCCTCTCATTGCGGGCTTCCCTTTGGTTGATTACATGTTCCCACCATATGAGTGCATAGTCATCAAACTCAACCGATGCCATTGCTAGTTTCTTCTCTTCTGAGTAATTATGTAGCCGAAATATTTTATCCACTTTCAACTCCCAAGTGAGATAAGCACGGATTCGGACCTCCATCAAATTTGGGTATGGTGAACTTTAGCTTCCCAAACCTTTCCTCTTCACGCTCATACGGTACCTTCCGCGGGGGCCATCACGCGATCTCGGCTCCCATCCATCATCATAGTGATCGGCAATGCCTTCTGTTCTTCTTGGTGGAGGTGGGTGAGCTTGGTGATGGTGGGTGCGGTCCCTTCTTGCTTGCCGCTCTCGAGCCAGGCGCTCGGCGGTTTCTGCATCGGTCTCATCCAATTCAACCTCTTGTGCTCCCAACGGAGTCGCTCAAGTTCCCTAATGATGTCGGCCACGAGGTTGGCTCGGAGAACCCAATTGTTGGTTGATCTCGATTTCCAAGTCCCTTTGAGTATCGCCATTGTTTCTGGATCTCTTGTCGAAGGCACCCCTCAACGCATTGAGCTGCGTTTGAGTGACTGTCAGTGCCCAAATCATCTCTGCTGCAGGTGGCCTCCTCGACATGGTTAGTAGCCAACAAAGAGAAACAAAGTTTATCTTGTAAAGAAAATATGTGAAATCTCACTCTCCTCACCTTCCCCGCCAACCAAGTCCTTGTACTCCCTCACGGATTGTGGAAGAGGATTGAGAGAGTTCTTTCTTTGGAGACCTTGAACACACACAATTTATGTGGAGCTTGGAAGGGTGAGTAAACAAAACAAACACAAAACGAATTTCAAGTGAAATAATGCTAAAAGGAATCCAAACTAGATTGCAATAGCCTAGGTGCCGATCCCAAGTCAAAAGAACCCACTCACACTTCCAAAGATGATGGTACTAGAATGCAACCAAAGGTAATGAGCTAAAGCAAAGGATGGAAGTGAAGGTAGAATTAGCTCGTGTTGCACTAGTAAGAGAAGATGCTAGTTCGATTGCAAAGTTGTATGGCTATAGATTGCATATGTCAATAAGAATGCACCAACATGTAGGGGCGTGTCTTAAAGGTATTTGAGTTGGCTTTCCTTCCCCTTTTCTTTCTTTCTCTTTTTTTTTGATGCCTGTTGGGACAACCTCTTGACTTTTCTTTTTCATTTCTGTTTTGGAGGAAGGTATTTCTTTGTTGCCCAACTCAAATCATATGAATTTCCGACTGATTCACGCCTCTGAATGGATCTAGGTGCACCGATTATTTTACACATGCAAAGCCAAGCAATCATGGATGAACTAGTCTGACTAGGAGCAAAGGTATTCGCAAAGGTTCGATAAAGGCTTACAAGGCTCAAAGTCGAGGTTGAGACGTTGCAGTTTCTGGAAAGTTGCTGTTCTGTTTTTCCACAAAGTGTCCGACCAAGGCGTGTCCAACGGCCGGACCGGCCGAATCAACGGTCGGATCGGGTCCGGTCCAACGGTCGGACCGTTGGGACGGAATCGAGCTAGGGTTGTCAAATTTGGAGAAGAACACAAGAACCCTAGAAACAAGAAAAGTGATAGATCGATCCTACCGTGGCAACCAAGAGCTCTGATACCAAGATGATACGGATTACAGGGTCTTCACGACGTAGGATCGAGGGGATAAATAGAAAGCCTATTGAGAAGCAAATCTTGGCAACACACTCCAATGAGATAGCCTCCAACAAAGAACTCAATCAACAATCTCTCTAATTGAACGATCAGTGTCCATACATCCGTCCGACGATGCTCCTTACAATCCATAGGAAATACAAGGACAAGATGGGGAACTCCCAACCTAGGGATCTAACCTAGGCAAGAGCAAAGCTCAAGTCTTCTTTCTGTTTTCTCTCCCCTTCTTTGTGGGGTGGAGGGGCCCCTTTATAGTGGGGTCGGATTGAGAGCGTTCGTTCGGCCCAGCGTCGGCGGTCCGACCGGCGTGGCGGCCGGTCGACCGGCGTGGGAGGCCGGTCGACCGGAGTGGGTGGCGGCCCGACCGGCGTCGCGGATGTCGACCGCCGTTGAACTTGGCTCGGCCCGGCGTCACTGCTCGAACAGCAGCCGACAACGAGTCGAGGGAAGTTTGGTTCGGTCCAGCGTCGGCGGTCTCGACCGGAGTGGCGGCCGTCTCGCCGGCGTGGGGACCGATCGGCCGGCGTGGGAGGCGGCCGGACCGGTCTGGAACAAGAAGCACCTTTGTCTCCCGGTCATCATTCCTCTTGCCATCTTCTCCCGCGAAGCTGATTAAACATACATATGGAGCATGAGGTAGCATCCAGCTCTCAGAGATATCAAAGCGAGACTCAAGTAAGAGTGACTTCACCTCAATGTTAAGTTGTTGTGCTCGCGCTCTTGTCATTGGTCCCTTGGGCGTGATGGAGGTGACTTGGCCCTCCTTGGAGTTGATGGAGTTGGTGTCGATGTCCTCATCACATTCTGTTGGGGGACGTATGGAGACGAGAACTGGTGCTCTACACCTGTCTCACCACAAAAACACTCAAAGTAGGAATTCTTGAACTCGGTGCCATTATCAGTGCGAATTGCTCGTAATGCACCTGGGAGCTCAACAGAAAGCCAACTAAAAAGACCACGAAAAAGAGTAAACGTCTCATCCATCGAGGCTAAGAAAAACACCCAAGAGTACCTCGAGAAGTCATCGACCACAACAAGAATATACCACTTCCCTCCTGCCGATCGCAATTTGGACCAATCAGATCCATATGGAGCAGCTTGTCACCGTGCATCGATCATTATCCTTGGATCGAGAGTGAGACGCGGCAACCATCTTGCCGTGCCAGCATGGAGAGCAAACTAGATCCTTGACCATCTTGAGTTTTGGCAAACCACGAATGAGATCGTGGCCGCTGACTCGTGTCAAATGATCAAAACCTATATGACCTAATCTCCTATGCCAGAAAGTCAAATCACGGGATTCAGAAGCAATTAAACACCGGAGAGGATCACCAGAAGACTCAGAAAAATCAGCACGAAAGATCCTCCCATATCGAAATCCGCAAACTAGACTACCCAAGAATCAAGAATTTTGCAATTGTTTTCTTAAAGCTCACCTCGAAACCGTCATCGAAGTCGAGAGATCAAAGCGATTATCTCGCAGCTTACTTACTAAGGCAACATCTTTTAAAACAAAAGAATCATTAATGCTCACAGTACCTTTAGCGATGACGCGCCCAAAAGAAGCATCTCCGAAGGTGATCGTCTCATCACCTCGAGCACGGGCAAGGGAAGAAAACCAACGAGAATCTCCGGTCATATGACGAGAACACCCGGAGTCTACAATCCAAACCTTTGTCTTCCCAACCCGGCGACCCTGAGTCAAGCAGAGAGTAAAGTCTCAGTACTGGGGTGAATCAACAGTGATTTGGGCACCCAATACTGAGTAACACGTCGAACAGATGAAGTAGTCAAGCAAGACTGACCTCTATCTACCCTACGCTCTCGTCACTCAACAAACCGGAAGGTGCGTGCGGACACGAAGGTCATCTTGAATCCGACTGCTATGGAAGAGCGAGTCGAAATTCTGGCAACATGCTGGTCACGCCGCGGGTAGCCATCTCGAAAGGGAAACCGAGATCTACCCTCAAAGCGACGGAAGTCACGATCAAAGGGAGCATGAGGACGAAAATCAGAAAACTCAGAAAAACCAAGTCCTCGATCTTGCCTAAATCACCAACATATCAAACCTAGACCTCATGTTGGTCTTAGGTGCACTCATGGTCTGGAGCTGACCATGAATGCGCCTAAAAGAATCAACATGGTCTCTACGCGCGATCTTGGCGCGCCTGAAGCAATGATTAACCAAATGTCCATCCTTCTGACAGAAGGTGCAGTGATACTTCGCCTTCAGAGAGGCGAAGGCTGCAGTGGAATCACCTTCTTTGTCGAGATCCTTTGAACAAAACCTGCTGATTTGAAATTGACTTTCTCGATCTGGGCTTAGTTTTGATCACACCAGTGCTATGGTTACGAGCACGACAGGTGGATGCTTCCTTATATCCTCATGAAAATCATATCCTAGACCTTGATTAAATTTACAAATCTTGGATTTGTCTAGAATGAGATTTAGCTTCTTCTTGCCTCCTACAAATTTCTCAAGAGTGTTCATAAGATACCGACACTCAAAAAGAGAGGTGCAAGAAGAGCAGGGGAAGAAGGAACAAGCAGAAGATAAGGGAGTAGAGGAAGAAGAACCAACAAAGATAGGAAAGATTGGCTTGTGCATACACAAACCGACTTTTGGGGGCAATCCTATTGCTAGCGATTGGTTCACGTTGCTAGGCGTCTCTACCAAACCCTTAGACTTCTTCCCAAAGACACACAATACAAGCGAAGATTGTGTTTCTAGAAAGTCCTTAGTTAGCTTCATACATTTTTCATCCAAGGCAACCAAATCACATTTTAGTTTATTACATTGATTGCATGGTGAGCTAACAAGGTCCTTAGAAGCATACTGAGCCAGTTTGTTATTGTGATCAATCATTTCTTGAACCGCTAGATCTGATTCTAGTTCAATTGATTAACTTAGGACAGCTTTAAGCAAGAAACAATAGGCTCTAGTAGCGCAGACTTGAAATTCAACAAGTTTGTGATCTGCCCGTTTTAGGTTCATCTTGAGTTTATTACAATTTTCACAAGTCTCAGGCAGATCGAGCAACATGGTATAAAGACCTCTAAATGAATTGTGCTTAACCTCACATGAGGTGCAAGCAGTAGCCTCAACAGAAGTAGATGAAAGGGGTGCTACTCTACTCATCTCTAATTCAGCAAGAAGGCTAATGTTCTCTACTTTAATCATGTCAAGTTCGGAGGACACACTATCATGCAAGGTCCTTAGTTTTTCCATGTCATCAAGCAAAGCACTGACAAGTGTCACAATCATCACGGGAGGGAGCGGATGTAAGTAAAGTAAGCTCCGTGATAGTCTAGCTACTTCCTTCTCCAACACGTAACACTTAGCCCTAGACTTAGCATGAAATCTACCTAGCTTAAGAAAAGCATCATTAAGTCGGTCGTAAGTGGGACTAACCTCGTCGGAGTCGAGTACACTCATTGTCGCTCGATTCGCCCGAGGGCCATGAAGCACATTAGGAGAAGTTGCCGCCGTCCTTGGGATCATGATCGTCCTTCCCATCATCGTACTCCACCCCTCCACCTCATTTGGTGTCCGGTTAAATCGAGGGCGGTGAGGACGCGATGGAGCAACTTCTTTACCTTCCCAAAGTTGCGGAACTTCTTCTTGCCTTGGTCAGTCTTTGAGTGCTTCGTGTTGCGGTTCTTGTCGATGTAGTCGTTCTTGCTCGGACCGCCATAGTCACCTTTGCCCTTCCCAAGCTTGGGACGGTTTGCTCGGATGTGGTTGGGGCCACCACACTCGAAACAAATCACGGGACCTCCTCTTTTCCATCCCTCCTCCTCTTGTAAGCATGGGAAAACTTCCGAGCTAGGAGGGCTAGCTGTTCATCCTCAAGTCGCTCTAAGCGATCATTAGTTATGTCACAGAGCGGCTAGGAGAACCCGCGTGTCGACTCGTAAGAAGATCCAGAGGTGGGATCGGTGACTAAAGCCATCGATCGTGACTTCGACCTTCGAGAGACAATGTCAATCTTGTGAGTCTTGAGACGCGAGTAAAGCGCATCAAGAGTCGGTCGAGAGGTCCGTGCTATCTTTGATGGTAGTCACTTTCATCTCCCAAACACGAAGATCAAGTGCGAAAGCATCATCGGCGTTATCCGAAGTCGGGGTATGTAAGACCGACCGCTCGGAGGTTGCTCAAAATCTTGTGAAAACGCGAAAAGCACTCGTCAAGAGATTCACCAAACAAGCATCTCAAATTTCATTGTATTCACGCTTGGCGGTCTTGTCGAACCGTCTTAATCGGGTGGTGCCCTCATGGTATGCATCGAGGGTCACCCGGATGTAAATAGCGTAAGTCAAATGAGAAATGCGATCAAACTCACTTCTACTCAAACCACGAATGATGATGTTCCTAGCCTTAGCATTGGCCTCAACATCGGGCATGTTTCCACATTGATGTTTTCATCGGCAGAGGCGCAAATCTCACTTTCACCTTTCTCGGATGGCATACCCCGAGCACGGATGTATGTTTCCATTCGGCTCTTCCGAAGGGTAATCCATGCCCTCAAAGACCGGAGGCTTGGTGGAATACTTGTCCGTTGCCATGGCTTAACCGATAGGTTAAGATCTATCAAGAAGAGCTAACCGGCTCTGATACCAATTGAAGGATCGAAATGGCAACAGAGGGGGGGTGAATGGTGCAATAAAAATTAAGAACTCCCCTTTACTGTATTTAAAACAAATCTACAAAGCCCTCTGGATCTCTTAAGAAGAGTGAAGCAAAATCAGAGAATGAAAACAAACTTCAGACTGTTCTGTCAGAAATCGGAAGGTCCGATTCTACCCGTGTAGTTCGCACTCCGTAGTTCGGGATGCGTGCGGAAGTTCCGCTCATGATAGTTCGCCGTGGACAATCGGAAGTTCCGATTGTCCTGACCGAAGAACAGTACGTGCGCTCGGTTTTTCCAAAAATTCAAAAGACTAAATCTTGAATGCTCTTCTCAGGTCAAGTTTCACAGGACATCATCCTAAACACCATCTTGACCTTATGGAGAAGAATCGCAAACAAAGATTCAATAATCAAGTCAAAAACGGATTTCTTGAAGAAGGGGCAAGAAAGACCAAAACCCGAAATAGACACGATTCTCTGATTCCTAGTTCATGAAACTTTGAGGATACATTAGCAACATCAAAACGAATCTAGATATCAAGTTTCATGCTATTTCATAGGACGAATCAAAAGATACATAAAAACCCTAAATATTCAACAGGAAGGGAATAAAGAGAGGCATAAACATGTAATCAAAGACTCAAAGTTTCATTGATAGAAGTCAAGAAATCACAGAGGAAACACAGAGGAATGATTACAAGTATTTTCAGTTCATTCTCTCAAAAAGCAAACAAACCCTTTTGGTGGAGCTAACCCTAATTTCTCTCTCAAGGTCTAACCTAACAACGGGGTTGAGCTCTATTTATAGCCTTTGCTTAATGGGCCTCCAACCCATTAAGCCCGCTACACCGAACGGAACCGCCTCCACTTGTGCGCTGCGAAATCCCGTTCGCCCTTGCGCACCTTCCGAAGCCTCCGTGACGCCTTTGTCCTTGACACGCAACCACCTCAAGATTCACGCCGTCTTCGACACATCCGACCGTTCTGACCTCAACGCTGCCTGCGCCTAGTCCGATCACCTCGTGTCTCGTCACGACTTCGTCTCGATGTCCTGCAGTCAACACAGGAAAAAACACATCACATAGCATTGCACAATATCATAGCATCAACATTTGTATAGACTCAAACTCATACAGAATCAAAATCACAAAATATCCTTCTCTGCACAGTTCTGGACACAATCGGAAGTTCCGCACTTTACCTTGCGGAAGTTCCGATTTCCGGAACATCCGCACTTGTCAGGATTATCGGAAGTTCCGCGCTTAACACTGCGGAACTTCCGATCTTCGGAACATCCGCTTTTCCAGTTTTTCAAAACCGATTATCATCTCAGAGGAACACACAACGTCAGTATTATCGGATACTCCGCCACCCTAGGTGCGGAAGTTCCGATTTCCTTCAGCCGAACTCAAAACCCTGGTAAATCGGAAGTTCCTATTTCCAACGCCGGTAGTTCCGATTATCGGAACTTCCGCTTCATACACAGCGGTAGTTCCGATTTCCCTGATTCAGCACAGAAACAGTCCATACCGAAAAACTCAACTCTCAACCTATTCAACCACGATGTCAAATACTCATCACTCAGAGTGGAGGACCTCTCACATGGTCTCTCAACTTGCCTTCTGCGTTGTGACGTGCTAGGAGGCAACGAAAGTGCTCCTACACTCGCCGCATCGCCGCCTACACAATTATGTATTCCAAATAAGGACGACATGGTATGACAATGCTACCAGTGATCTACAATAACCCCCTAACTATCCAATACAACGAATATATCCAAAATTGAAATCAGACAATTCCATACGAAACCATCTTTGGGCAATGATGCGGAAAAATTCATATCTATTGAACCGGGACTCGGAATGAGGTGAGTCCAGTGCTCAACGAAACTTAACGGGCAAACCTAGAAAAAATCTATTTGACAAGATTTCCTAATTCTGCCAAAATATTTGACTAAATAGTAGGTGAAAATGCACGACGACAATCATCCAAGCGAAGAGAACAAAGAATAAGAACATAACATAACTTTTAATCTATAAATCCAATTAAAGTGTTATTTATCAATCTGGAAAGATGATAAAATTTTCTACAGAAATTGTTTTGGGTGACAAATCTAAATCTGATCCTAACTATGTCATATTTCATTAAACCACTATACTGAAAATTCTCGTCAGGTTTCTCGGGACAGCAAGAAAGAATCTATCGTAACTTTTGAACCGTAGATCGGATTCTGGTGATCTTGGCAGATATGGAAAGCTAAGAACCGTGGATACAAATCTCTAGGAGGGGAGAACCTCCAGATCGGCATCTAGGATGCCGAAGCCGGTCGTGCAACATTCTGGACAGATTTTGGAAATTCTACGACAGCATGCCGGTTCAATCCTAATAATCAATTCTGCCTCCAAACAGTATCAAACAACGAATTAGACTCTTCGTTGCCCTTGAAGACCCGTAGGGAGACCCTTCAATGGCCGGCCACAACGGGGGAGGGGGGAACCCTTTGGAGGAGAGGGCAGGAGGAGTCGGGTTCGGGGAAGACCTTGGAGAGCAGCACCGGGGATCACCAGGGGCCGGCAGCAAGGGGAGTAGGTGGCGCCAGGGGCAGGAGGTGGCGTCGGTTTGGGTAGAGGGGGTGGCGGCTCATGGGGGGGAATAGAGAGGGAGATGGGGAGAAGGGGTGCCGGTTAAGTTAGGGAGGGGAGTGGGGGCGCATGGGCTTGGGCCTGGTGTGCCTCCCCCCCTTGGCCCACTCTTGGCCGGCCAGGGTTACACCAGCCTGGGCCGGAGGACCAAGGTCCAAAAATTCCCCCAAAACCTTGAATTTTTAAATAGTTCTCTTTCCCGAACAAAATCCTTTCTAAACGAAATTCGGAGTATTACAGTTTATGATCGCGAAGCCCACTGTTTTGCCTCGCCTAGCAAGCCATTGCCACCTCCTCACCCTATCTCATTGTCATAGCTGCCTGATCACTCCCTTTATCACGTTCGCTGCCCTATCATTCTCCTTCCTATTTCAGCCGAGCCATGCACATCATCTCGCCCAGCTCACCATTTCCAGCACTCCCTCCAAGAACAGAACCTTGACGTCTTGGATTGCTTAGAATGATGTTTTCTTCCTCGATAATGGCAAGCATGCCACCGCGCCATTTGTGCTCTAGTGAGCTTCCTTGCTTCGCATGCGTGTCCTTTTCCTTCCAGAGCTTCGCTCATCTCTTTCTTGTGCTTGTTCTTGTAGTTGGAACCGAGAGGAGCCGCATTGACGCTGTTTTCTTTCTCTCCAGTGCGCATGCCCATTACAAGCCACCGTGTTCTATCCTTTCTAGTGAGTTTGGCCTCAATCCATCCATGTCACATCATGATCCATCTCCTACTAATGCAAGCCCCTCACACAATGTCCTTGTTTCTGCAGTGAGTCATCAACACCGTGTGTCTTCTCTATTTCTATCCACCGTCTCTTTTCCATAGATTTCCACAAACTCGTTGAGTCTCATGTCGATTCCTTCTGTTTTGACCATGTAACGCATAAATGCCAGCTAACGAGCATCTTCTCGTAGCTTCTTCCTCACCTTAGCTCATTGCTATCGTGAAGCTATCGTTGATGTCCCTGTTTACCATCGCTACATGTTCTTCGACCATCTTCATCGCCACCAACCACTAGGATAAGCCTCTGGTAGTCCATTGGTGCTAGCATGCTTGTTAGAATTTGTAACATCCCAAAGTTTTGTTACCAAAATTAAAATTAATAAAGTTATTATTTTATTGGATTTTCTGATTTTTAAAATAATTCTTGCTTTTTTGAATTTCCTAGATTTTAAAATCAAAAAATAAATTTATTGAGTTTTCTGGGTATTCTTCAATTTAAAGTTAGAACAAAATTTTAATTGATTTCTTATATTTTTTGAAGTTTTAAAATATTTTTCCTATTTTCTATAAATTTAAAATAATTTATGTGGAAAGATAAAAACGAAATTTAAGTTTGAAATAACTCTACTAAGTTCAAAATAATTCAAGGAATTTATGTAAGTTTTTCTAGAATTTTTGGACTCTATTTGCTATTTTCTAAAAGCCTTTTGGATGTCATACAATTTGTGTAATTCAAAAAGTATTTAAAATATGGAAATTGCAATCTGGCCGAATCTTTTCCCAGCTCGTGTCTTTTTCTCCTGCACGGCCTCTTTCTTTTCCCCACGCCCGCCAGCCCAAACTATTACACAAAAGGTCTTCACAGACAATTCAAAAACGTCATCACATAGGGTTTTACGAGCCATCTGAGTTTATCAGTTAATAATGATATGAGGTCATCGCAGACAGTTTTTTAACCATTTGTGATGTAGACTATCACAAACAGTTATTAACTCAAAATCATTTATGATAGTTAACTATCACAAATGGTTTATACCTGAAACCGTCTATGATAGTTTAATATCACATACGGTTTATAGATGAAAGATGAAACTATCTGTGATAGCTGATGTATCACAGAAGGTTTGTAGATGAAACCATCTATGAGAGCTGATGTATCACAGACGGTTTGTAGATGAAACCATCTATGAGAGTTGATGTATCACAGACTGTATGTCCTAAGGAATTGTGTGTGATATTTTTTGTATTGCTAAATCTATTTCTGTTTATTGGCTAGCCTCAGGAAATGCTAGCCATACCCTCTGAAATAAGCTAAAACACAACAAGTACATGTATGCATCCAATTCATATTTATTTTAGAAACAACCACATCCAATTCACATTCATTTCAGAAACAAGCACATGCAATTCACAAATCAATGAACTAAAATTAACCATTCATGTACATTTAAACACATGTACCATTAAGTTTAATCTTATCTCAATCAAGTTCAATCTACATTGTGAAACTTTCCATCTGGATTTATGACCTCACGGTTCAAGAATACCGCAAACATGTCGCTAGGAAGATTAAATTTGTGCATATATAAATTGATACGTATGAAATAATTATTGCAAAATTGACAAACCAGAGGATCATTGGTCATCACAGAACCGACGAGTAGTTTTATGTTGTGGCTAAGATAGTATCCACAGATGTTGTAGGCCAGCGGCTGCTGGTGGCGCTACAAAAATAGAATTGGTTAGTTCGAGAGGCATTACTACGAAGTGTTATATAGGATTAATGTGTATTAGCGAATACCGGGAAATTTAGATCGTGTCACTAATCCTTCCCGTGCATTTTCCTCCTTTAGCAAAGTACACGGCGAACGACCTACGTGATTCCAAGAAGTTATCCTTAGCCATTGCAAAGGAAGGAAAGACTACAATAGAGTTATATATGGAGGAAATATGTTTACCCGTCGATTAATTGTCAGACAATTGTGAAGTCGTGTGAGCCCCTGAAGGACCGAAATGGCAACAGAGGGGGGGTGAATGGTGCCTAAAAATTAATAACTCCCCTTTACTGTATTTAAACAAGCTTACAAAGATCTCGGGAGATCTAAAGAAAGTAAATGAAGCAAAAACAAATAACAACAACAAGCCTCGGGCTGTTCTTCTGGAAATCGAAAGCTCCGGCCAGTAAGGTGCGGAAGTTCCGGAAATCGAAAGTTCCGAAATTCCAGTGCGGAAGTTCTGCTTGCGGTAGTTCCGCTGTGTAAAATCTAAGCTCAGATTATCCGATCAAGAATGTAACGCTCGGGTTTTTGCCCAAAAATCCAAACTACTTAATCTTGAATGCTCTTCTCAGGTCAAGTTTCACAGGACATCATCCTAAACACCATCTTGACCTTATGGAGAAGAATCGCAACCAAAGATTCAATAATCGAGCCAAAAGCGGATTTCTTGAGGAAAGGGCAAGAAAGACCAAAACTCACTGTGAGACCCCGGTTTATCCGGCTTGTAATGCTTAACCATCCATCCGGTCCTAGCATCACAAAGCAGATAAGCCGAGACTCGAGACATGTATACTTCCCAGAGTGCAGTATACACACCTCTTTACAAAGTTCATGCATCAATTCCATTCATTCACATAGAACCGAAACATAAACAACAATTCAGAAGATATCATAAATAAAGGATAGTCATTACAAAAGAGAGGCCAACCGGCCAAATGACAAATACATAAAGAAATTTAACAGCGGAAGCAAAAGTGCCATAAGATGGCTATAAAACAAAAGAGCCAATCAGTGTGCCTTTAACCCACAAGGTAACCGACCGGACCGCCAGGCTAGTCGTCGAATCCACATCACAACTCACAAAAGTGAGGCCCTTGGGGCTCACCTTCTTCCTCTGCAAACAAAAGCAACCCGACAAAAAAGCGGGTGAGTACTTTGAATGTACTACTTAAGATATATAGGAATGATAATGATCTATATAATAACTATATGCAAGCTTATTTGAGTGGAGCAGGATAGAACTCAAATTTTTAAGCATAAAGCAAGTTTTATTTGCAATAATGTAATAGATCGAAAGCAATTTAACAAATCTAATTTTACTTGATAAAAGCAGAGTAATCAAGTATCAACAACGAGAAAGCAGATCTGGAAGTGACTAAACCATTAGTCACCACAACAATAGCATGAATTACCCATTCATGCCAACCATATCAAGTTTTAATTTTTAAAACAAAAGCAGTTGTTGAAGTCTAGATCTTGCGTGAAATCACCAAGCGTGTCCATAACCTAGGACGAGGCTATTGAATAGTTTTATCCTGCAGGTGTACCAACTTACCCACATGCTAGACCGCCTTTTGCCACGGGTTAAGCACACTTTCTTAGGTATCTTGCAGCGGCTAAGTCCTACGAGACGTTTCCAATATTGTGAATTATTCACGAGCCGCCGTATGGATAGAAACCCATACGTTGTGTCTGAGTCATCGTAAAGCCTCGGTTAACTACCCTTCGGGTAAAGCCTTGGACAACTACGACGCTCCTCGAGGTGGAGAGCCTACCGGAATCTCCACCACCGCACACCCAACACAAGAACACCGAGAACACATATCATGTTTCACACAACACACACAACCCCTCCTGCGACTCGGAGATAACCCACGCCAAAGTACTAGGTCAAGAGGGGTCCCATATAACCCTCATGTGGTTAGTACGCAAAAGTACTTGGATCGATGGCGCAAGCAACATTTTCGGTCCTTAGGGACACAGGCACCTTTCCTTGTCACACCCAACAATCACACCAACATGCCATTGTGCCCAAGTCAAATCATTTTGTTTCATTTTCGGTTTTACAAAGCAAAAGCATAAGGTGCTGAACCAAAATAAACAAAATGATTTGTGTGATCAAGGTCATCGACTAAGTCGATAACCGCCAATTCTCTAGGTAGCTAAGCATTTCTAAGCATGACATCATAAAAACAAAGAAAAGAGCATAATTAAATCACGGGCTCTAATTCACAGTGATGATAATAACTTATGGTTGTGGTAGGGGATAACATTTTAATGGCAACAATGCATTAGGAATAGCTACCTCTAAGCAGGCAAAAATAATTGGACACAAAAGCAATGCATACATATAATTTGTAAACAAGA
Organism: Hsuehochloa calcarea; assembly: GCA_036346395.1. Taxonomy (NCBI): domain Eukaryota; kingdom Viridiplantae; phylum Streptophyta; class Magnoliopsida; order Poales; family Poaceae; genus Hsuehochloa; species Hsuehochloa calcarea. Next base: position 14,944,709 of record CM070599.1, on the reverse strand, counting down.
TATTAGACTTGGAAAATAATGGGACATTTATGATCAAACATCTTGCACGCTTCTTTGTGGGTCAAGGTGTTCTTGAGGATCAACAATATGATGAATGTGCTCTTCGGATCCTAACGAGAAAGCAAAAGCAACCGATAAGAACGAATAAAATACAAAGACCCAACAGTAAACTCTCTCCAAAAATCCGGAAAATTTTTCAGTAGCAAGACCTTGATTTATAATGAATTTAGCAACAAGAACCAATTGATTTGGATTCTTAATGCCAAAGATATGATCAAAACAATTTTGGTCAGCTTTTATAAATTAAAAATGCTACTATTCATTAGAAAAAATTTCTGGAGCTATACTGAGGTTGGAAACATTTTTAACTTAAAGATGAGTTAAAAACATAACCAACAAAATTTGAATCAACCGAAAAGGATTTGAAATGAATTAGTTATGCATTTTACAAGTTATCACATTTTTGCTTGATAACTAAATCCTTTCGGAAAATCAGAATTTTTAAATGGCGTGGCGAACGAGGAGCGTTGATCGCGGATCTGACGGTCCGCGCCCCAGCGCTAACGCGCGCGCGCGAAGCCTTAAGCGTCAACCGTTGGATCTGGATCCAACGGTTCACGTGGCCCCGAGCGTTCGGTGGTCCGAACGTTCACGCGCACGCGAGCCGTCGATCTTGGATCCGACGATCCCCACGCTGCAGCGAAGCGAACGCGCCACCCTACTCACCACCGTTAGATGAAAAACTAACGGACGAGATGCTACGGGAAGTTCGGCGGTCCGAACGTTCATTCGAATCGGGACCGTTGATCTTGGATCCAACGGTCCACTGATTAGGGCATGATTAATTCAAATTTAAACGCAACTTGGGTCGTAGATCTTAGGATCGACGGTCCACATACAGAGACGCGCGGCAAACTCAAAATTTCCACGCGAACGTGGGCCGTAGATCTTAAGATCGACGGTCCGCAACGACCCAAGTTCAAACTTCAATCGATCTCGTCCGGCAAAATTTGTGGGGAAGATTGGCTCATTGCCGGCGACTCAGCGCATGGTGCGAGCAAAAGCCTAAAATGAGTTCCTAACAACCTTGCGCACCCAAAGGTACCAACAATTTTGGCTGCGGCGGTCTAGAACGCCGGCAAGCCGGAGATGACCGAGAAGACTCAAAATGACCGAAAACGAAAAACGCAAATGAGCTCAGCTGCGGTCCAAGGGAGCGAGTGCCAAACAACTAGGGACTAATAAGGGGGTACCTGAGCCCAAAGAAGGCACCGAGGAGAAACGAGCTGGCTCGGGCGAAGAAAAATAGCGATTTTACGAATTGGGGAAATCCAAAATTGATCTGCTCTCTTCTGGAAAAGCAAAATCGACAGAGGGTTAATACTCAGTGAGATGCTAAGAAGCTCGGGAAACAAGGGTTTTGAAAGAGAATGCCCGGAACACCACTTTTAGAAGGACGAAGCTCCAACAATGGCGACCGAGAGCAAATTTCGAAATGGAGCTCGAGCAATGCACTAACAGTGGTGCTGGAGCTCAAGAGTGTTCAAAGGATGCTAAGGAAGCCACTGGAGGAGTTTTATAGCCGAAGGAGCAAGGAAGAAGCAACGGGAAGAAAAATGGCGACTCGTGTTGAGGTCGACTGAGGGCGATGGGAGCACGTGAACTCGAGGAGGACGACGACTTCGGAGGCGGTGGGACGGAGCAATAAATGCCGAGAATCGTTGGCGGCGAGAGAAGACCGACGACACGCACGCTCGCCCTTTTCACCAACTATCGTTGACCATGGCCGAGCGGCAGCGGAGGAAGACGATAGCCGCCACCGTTGGATTTAATCGGACGGTGAGAAAGAACGGTCGAGAATAACGATTCAATCGCGCTTGATCTCGGGCCGTTGATTTGGATCCTACGGTTCACGTTGCGCGGCGTTCGGACGGCCCGAACGTTCACGCGTTGTGGACCCTTGATTTAGAATCAGCGGTTCAAATGGATCGCGCCCGGACGGTCGAACGTTCACGCGATCGTGGGCGTTCGATGTCGATCCAACGACTCACAACCCTCGCGCCCGAACGACCGAGCCGGTGCGTTTAGTTGACTGAACCAAATCAAGTGGCTCGAGCCCGAGTCTGGTCCGAACCCGAGGAACAGTGAAAACCAGTTAGGGTTTGAATTTGAATAAGCGATTTTGAGGAATTATTTGAGGTAGCAAACAAACTCCAAAATTTATGAAATTTTAACTGGAGATTGCTGACAGTAGGAGGAACCTTATATAAAATTTTCAGAGACTTTTATGTAATGCATTTTTCTCTAAAAATTCCAGAAGGCTAATTTAGGAGTTTGACTAATGTTTGACTTGCCTAAAAATTATCAAATAATTTCTGAAAATTATGAAATAATTCGAGGTGTTAAACATCACTCCTAGGTTCAATGAAAATTATTTTCAGGGTTGGGCACAAGATTTTCATGAAGGAGATTTGTGTTGGTGTCCAAATGGCAATTTGATTTTTGATTTCACATAATTCTTTTACAAAAATTATGGGCTGATTACAAAAATCAAGATGAGAGAAAAAGTTTTAATTTCTCCTCATTTTTATTACATTTGAAACACAAACCAAGTTTGGGATGTTACAAAACCTCCCCCCCTTACAAAAATCTCGTCCCGAGATTTGGCTCACTCGGTAAAGAAAGATGGATAGTCCGCACGAGGCGATCTTCCCTTTCCCAAGTAGCCTCATCCTCGAATGGTTCGACCTTCGAACTTTGAGGAATTTGATGGTTTTATTCCTCGTTCTCCGTTCGGCCTCATCGAGTATGCGAGCAGGATGCTCGCGGTAGGTCAAATCTTCTTGGACATCGAGTTTCCAGCTGAGCTTCCTCGGTTGGAACACGGAGGCACTTCTTTAATTGGGACACATGGAAAATATCATGTACCCCTTCAAGTGCGGTGGCAATTCCAACTTATAGGCAATAGCCCTTTCTTCTCGATAACACGGTAAGGACCGACATATCGAGGAGCTAACTTGCCCTTGACATCAAAGCGATGACCCTTCAAAGAAGAGACTTTGAGATACACAAAGTCATCAGGCTCAAAGCTCAACTCACGACGACGGCGATCCGCATAGCTCTTCTGCTTGGATTGAGCGGTGCGCAAACGATCACGAATAAGCTGGACTTGACTCTCGGCCTCATTGATCGAGTCCGGGCCAAAGAAAGGTCTTTCGCCCGTCTCAGACCAATTCAACGGGGTTCTGCACTTTCTCCCGTATAAGGCCTCGAAAGGTGCCATGCCGAGATTGGCTGAAAACTGTTGTTGTAGGAAAACCTCGGCAAATGGCAAGCATTTCTCCCAATTCTTTCCATAGGAGAGGACACAAGCACGAAGCATGTCTTCCAACACTTGGTTGACCCTTCCGGCTGACCATCAGTTTGGGGTGATATCTTTGTGCTAAAGGTAAGACAGGTTCCCATAGCCTCTTGCAAACTATGCCAAAATCGAGAAGTGAACAGGAACCACGATCGAAATGATCGTCTTGGGATCCCATGCAAACTCACAATCAGCGATATAGAGCTCGGCTAAGAGCCCCACGCGTAGCTGAGACTTGACAGGAATGAAATGAGCCACTTTGGTCAAGCGATCGATGACGACCCAAATGGCATCATTTCCCTTAGGCGACCTGGGTAGACCGGTGATAAAATCCATCCCGATCGAATCCCACTTCCATTCCGGAATAGGCAAAGGTTGAAGCGATCTGTTTGGGCCGATGCTCGCCTTGACACGACGACACACGTCGCACTCGACAACGAACCGCAATCTCCCTCTTCATTCGGGTCCACCAAAATCTCGGCGGAGATCTTGATACATCTTTGTGGCCGGGATGAATAGACAAAAGCGAATCATGGGCTTCGGAGAATCAAATTCCGCAATTCCACGGCCTTTGGAACCACAAGGCGTTGCCCGAACCTTACAACACCATGCTCATCCTCAGAGAAGCACTTGGCTGTTCCGTTCTTGACATTTTAATTGATGTTGTTCACTCCAACATCCGATTGTTGGGCGATCTTAATCCGATCCATCAAGGTTGGTTGCACAACCAGAGCGTGAGGAACCATGCTCAACCAATCCCAAGTTGAGACAATGGAATTCTTTCGTAAGGGTGGGTTGACATTCACGGGACAAGAAGGCATTGCAATGCGCTTCCGATCGGCGCATCGGCAGCGACATTAGCCTTGCCCGGATGGTAGTGAATACCCATGTCATAATCCTTGACCAACTCCAACCATCTCTTTTGCACGAGGTTCGGATCGGTTGGGTGAACAAATACTTTAGGCTTTTGTGATCCGAATACACTTCGCAGCGATTCCGATTAGGTAATGTCGCCAAATCTTAAGTGCATGAATCACCGCGGCTAATTCCAAGTCATGGGTAGGATAGTTGAGTTCATGAGGTCTCAATTGCCTTGATGCATAGGCCACTACCTTGCCTTCTTGCATAAGGACGCAGAGCCCTCGACGAAGCATCGCAAAAGATGTCGAAACTTTGATGAATATCGGGAAGAACAAGGGCGGGAGCGGTGGTCAAGCGCTTCTTGAGTACTTGGAAGCTTTCCTCACAAGCATCGGACCACAAGAACTTCTTGTCCTTCTTGAGCAACTCCGTCATCGGCCCGCGATCTTGGAGAAGTTCTCGATAAAACGGCGATAATATCCCGCTAAACCAAGAAAACTCCGCGCTTCGCCATCAAGTAGGTGACACCAAGAAAGAACATCGGCCGACCTTGCTAGGGTCAAGCGGCCACGCCTCTATTTGAAAGAACATGGCCCAGAAGGCCACTTCCTTCAACGTAAGCAGCGACTTGTCGAACTTCCGCATACGGTGGTGCTCACGGCTTGCCTAACACGAGCCTCGGATGCTCATCATGTTCCTCATCGTTCTTAGAATAGATAAGAATATCATCGATGAAGACCACGACAAACTTATCCAAATACTCCATGAATACCGAATTCATGAGGTTCATGAACAAGGCGGGAGCATTGGTTAAGCCAAAAGACATGACGGTATACTCATACAAGCCGTAGCGAGTAGAGAAAGCCGTCTTTGGAATATCCTCAGGTCGTATCCGAACTTGATGATATCCCATTCTCAAATCAATCTTGGAGAATACTCGAGCTCCAGTTAATTGATCAAAGAGATCATCGATGCGGGGCAATGGATACTTGTTCTTTACCGTGACCCCATTAAGCGGACGGTAATCAACGCACATGCGCAAAGTATTGTCCTTCTTCTTTACAAAGATGGCTGGACAACCCCACGGAGACGAGCTAGGGCGAATGAATACTTTTTCTTGCAGCTCATTCAAATGCTTCTTCAACTCCACCAACTCGTTCGGTGGCATCCGATAGTGCCTCTTTGAAATCGGGGCAGTACCGGGAACCAACTCAATGACAAACTCTAGGTCTCAAACTGGTGGCAACCCCGGGAGATCTTCAGGAAAGACATCAATGAAGTCACGAACTGTGGGGACTTCACTAATATCTAGAGAGGGCTTCGCTTCAAGCGCGAAGAGATGCGGGTCTAGCGGCTTTGCAAAAGCGAACCCGCCACGGAAAGACTAGATAGAGAGCACTTCTTGGCGCAATCGATTTGTCCCTTATGCTGAGACAACCAATCCATACCAAGAATTACATCTAAACTTGCTGAATGGAGGAGGATAAGATTCGCGAAGAATCTCACTCCCTCGATTTCAATTGGGACATCTCTACACTCAGATTCAGCTCTCAACTCCGAACCAGGAGAGCGAATGAGCAACGGGACCAACAATGGAGTAAAGAGGAGCTTACTGATAGCAGCAAAAGACTCGGAAACGAAAGAATGAGATGCTCCTGAATCAAACAAAATAGTAGCAGAATGAGAGTTAACAGAAAGCGTACCCAGCACGACGTCGGGTGCCTCCTGTGCCTCCTCCGCTGAGATGAGGTTGACGCGACCACTACCCACGCCTTGGGTAGTAGGGACTATCTTCAGGTCCTGAGAAGAACCACCTCCTGGCCCGCGTCCTCTATTAGGACGAGGGGCTGCTCCTGTCTTCTTAGGGCATTGGTTCGCATAATGCCCCTTCTGGCTTGTGAGACCCCGGTTTATCCGACTTGTAATGCTTAACCACCCATTCGGTCCTAGCATCACAAAGCAGATAATCCGAGACTCGAGACATGTATACTTCCCAGAGTGCAGTATACACACCTCTTTACAAAGTCCATGCATCAATTCCATTCATTCACATAGAACCGAAACATAAACAACAATCCAAAAGATAACATAAATAAAGGATAGTCATTACAAAAGAGAGGCCAACCGCCAAACAATGAATACATAAAGAAATTTAACAATGAAGCAAAAGTGCCATAAGATGGCCATAAAACAAAAGAGCCAATCAGTGTGCCTTTAACCCACAAGGTAACCGACCGGACCGCCAAGCTAGTCGTCGAATCCACAGCACAACTCACAAAAGTGAGGCCCTTGGGGCTCACCTTCTTCCTCTGCAAACAAAAGCAGCCCAGCAAAAACTGGGTGAGTACTTTGAATGTACTCGCAAGATATATAAGAATGATAACAGATCTATGCAATAACTACATGCAAGCTTATTGAAGTGGAGCAGGTTAGGACTCAAATTTTTAAGCATAAAGCAAGTTTTATTTGCAATAATGTAATAGGTTGAAAGCAATTTTGCAATCTGATTTTATTTGATAAAAACAGTAGTAATCAAGTATCAACAACAGTAAAACAGTCCTGGAAGTGGCTAACCCAATAGCCACCACAATAGCATGAATTACCCATTCATGCCAACCATGTCAAGTTTTAATTTTAAAAACAAAAACCGTTGTTGAAGTCTAGATCTTGCGGGAAATCACCAAGCGTGTCCATAACCTAGGACGAGGCTATTCGAATAGTTTTATCCCTGCAGGGTGTACCAACTTACCCACATGTCAAACCGCCTTTTTGCCACATGATTAAGCACACTTCCTTTGGTATGCCGGCACAGCTAAGTCCTACGAGACATTTCCAATATTGTGTATTAACTACGAGCCGCCCGTATGGATAGAAACCCATACGTTGTGTCGGAGTCATCGTAAAGCCTCGGTCAACTACCCTTCCCGGGTAAAGCCTTGGACAACTACGGCGCTCCTCGAGGTGGAGAGCCTACCCGGAATCTCCACCACCGCACACCCAACACAAGAACACAGAGAACACATATCATGTTTCACACAACACACACAACCCCCTCCTGCGACTCGGAGATAACACACGCCAAAGTACTACGTCAAGAGGGTCCCATATAACCCTCATGTGGTTAGTACATAAAAGTACTTGGATCAATGGCGCAAGCAACATTTTCGGTCCTTAGGGACACAGGCACCTTTCCTTGTCACACCCAACAATCACACCAACATGCCATTGTGCCCAAGTCAAATCATTTTGTTTCATTTTGGTTTTACAAAACTAAAGCATAAGGTGCTGAACCAAAATAAACAAAATGATTTGTGTGATCAAGGTCATCGACTAAGTCGATAACAGCCCAATTCTACCTGGTAGCTAAGCATTTCTAAGCATGACATCGCAAAGACAAGAAAAGAGCATAATTAAATCACGGGCTCTAATTCACCGTGAAGATAATAACTTATGGTTGTGGTATGGGATAACATTTTAATGGCAACAATGCATTAGGAATAGCTACCTCTAAGCAGGCAAAAATAATTGGACACAAAAGCAATGCATACATATAATTTGTAAACAAGATATTAGACTTTGAAAGTAATGGGACATTTATGATCAAATATCTTGCCGGCTTGTGGGTCAAGGTGTTGCTGAGGATCAACAATATTATGAATGTGCTCTTGGATCCTAACGAAAGCAAAAGCAATCGATAAGAACGAATAAAATACAAAGACCCAACAGTAAACTCCCTCCAAAAATTCTAAAATTTTTACAGTAGCAAGGTCTTGATTTATAATGAATTTAGCAACAAGAACCAATTGATTTGGATTCTTAATGCCAAAGATATAACCAAAACAATTTTGCTCAGCTTTTATAATTCAAAAATGCTACTATTCATTAGCAAAAATTTCTGGAGCTATACTGAGGTTGGAAACATTTTTAACTTAAAGATGAGTTAAAAACATAACCAACAAAATTTGAATCGACCGAAAAGGATTTGAAATGAATTAGTTATGCATTTTACAAGTTATCACATTTTTCAGTTGATAAATAAATCCTTTCGGGAAAATCAGAATTTTGAAAAGACGTGGCCGAACCTGGGACGTTGATCTTGGATCCGACGGTCCGCGTCCCAGCGCTGACGCGCGCGCGCGCGCGAAGCCTTAAGCGTCAATCGTTGGATCTGGATCCAACGGTTCACGTGGCCCAGAGCGTTCGGTGGTCCGAACGTTCACGCGCACGCGAGCCATGGATCTGGGATCCGACGGTTCACGTAGGTCCGGGGGTTCGGTGGTCCGAACGTTCGTTCTGATCTGCACCGTTGGTCTTGGATCCAACGGACCACAGACCAAGGCGCGCGACAGACTCAATTTTTCGGCGCGATCCCGTGCCGCAGATCTTAGGATCGACGGTCCAAAATGACGCACATTCAAACCAACGTCCTGTTTTCGTCCGGCAAAAATGTCGGAGGAGAACGGCTCGCCGACGGCGGCTCGCGGGCGCGATACGAGCAAACGCCTAAAATGAGTCCTTAATACTCTTGCACACCCAATGGTACCAGCGGCGTTAGCTGCGGTGGTCCAGAACGCCGACAAGCCGGAGAGAACCGAGGTGAGCAAAATGACCAAAGCGAAAAATGCAAGCGGCTCATTGCGGTCCACGGAGTTGGTGCCGAGCCACTAGGGACTAAAGAGGGTTACTGGCGCAAAGGATGCACCGAGAAGAGTCGATGCTGCTCGGGCGAAGGAGAATGGCGATTTCGGCCTAAAAGGGGGAAGTCCGAAATTGAGCTGCTCCTCTCTGTCAAAAGCCAAATTAACAGAGGGTTAATACTCCACGAGATGCCAAGCAACTGAGGAAGCAAGGGTTTTGAAAGAGAAGGCCCGGAGCACCACTTCCACCGAAGAGGTCGGAGCTCCAACAATGGCGGCCGAGAGAAAATTCACGAAGGAGTTCACTCGGTGCGCTAACAAGTGGTCTTGAAGTCAAGGGGTGTCAAAGGATGCTAAGGAAGCCTCGGGTAGAGTCTTATAGGCGGAGGAGCAAGAGGGGAGCAACGGCAAGAAAATGGCCTTGCGCGGTGTTGAGGTCGGCCGAGGCGACGGGCGAGTAATCGCAGGGAGGCGGTGATCGCGGGCGGCCGGACGGGGCAATAATGCGCAGAGCCGTTGGCCAAAAGGGGGACACGATGGGCTCTGCGAAGCGTCTTGTGCACGCCAAAGATCTGTTGACTTGGCCGAACTCGCGGCGGAGGAAGACGACGAACGACGGCCGTTGGATTTAATCGGACGGTGCAATAGACCGGTTCGATTAAGCGATTGAACGCTCGTTCAATCTCGACCGGCGATCTTGATCCATCGGCTCACAACTCCGCGCCCATCGCGCGTCGCCGGTCTGGTTAGTTGGTTCGACCGAGTCAAGTGGCTCGAGCCCGAGTCCGGTTCAACCCGAGGAACAGTGCAAACCCTTTAGAATTTGAATTTTAAACATCGATTTTTGAGGAATTATTTGAGATAGCAAACAAACTCCAAAATCTATGAAATTTTAATCGAGCTTCGATTGCAGGAGGAGATTTCCATAAAATTTTCAGGAGGAGATTTCCATAAAATTTTCAGAGATTTTCATGCATTGAATTATTCTACAAAAATTCCGAAGAGAGGAAAATGGGGTTTGACCAGTTTGACTTGCCTCCAAAATTATCAAATAATTTCTAAAAATCATGAGATAATTCAGAGGTGTTAAACATCAACCCTAGACCCAATGAAAATTATTTCAGAGATTGGGCACAAGATTTTCATGGAGGAGGTTTATGACTTGAGTTTAATTGGGGAAATTTGGAGTTTGAATTTCCACCAATTAAAGAAAGAGGTTTCAAACAACGCAACACAACATGAGGTAGCGAAGTTTTAATTTATCCTCATTTCTATTACATTTGAAACATAAACCCAATTTGGGATGTTACATGGTGCGTGAAAGCGGCAAGTGACCCGGCGGTAGGGTTGCGGGGCCACCTGGCGACTCGCAGTGCACGTGGATCGGGCACGGACTGCGAAGGGCTTAAAACAACAGTCCGACGGCCTCGGGGTCTTTGAAGCTTCTTGGCGCGACCCCGAGACGGACCAAACGGGATAGCGGCCCCGGATGACTTGCGGGCCTCCACTTGCGCTGCGGGAATCCACAAGTGCTCTCCCGCGTCTTTCAAGAACGATGGCCTTGTCCACCAAGGCCCGAAACCGAAAGTCAGCGATGGATAGCTTGTCCTGCGGCTCCTCGGACAAACCATCCTTAAACTTCTCTTGCTTGGCCTCATCGGTGGCCACCTCCTCCGAGCATAACGAGCCAAATGGTTGAACTCAGACAGTAACTCGTGATTTGAACAGCGCCCTTGCTCGAGCGACAAGAATTCCTTCTTCTTGACCTCATCGGTAGGAAGGAATGTGACTCGACGGAAGGCGATCGCGGAACTCCTCCCAAGTGGCGGTGTGGCGTCGCCAGTCGCATGGCGAAAGCTCTCCCACCAAGACAAAGCCGCACCCTCCGGTGGTGCGATGCAAGCAGCGCCTTCTCGTGCTCTGGCGCTGCGCTATCTGCTGGCTTCCGCTCCACAGACGGCGATCGTCTGCGTCAGCGGTCCTCGAGACTGAGAACGAGGGGCTCGGGCGAAGAAACTCCGCAAGTCCCCACGCGGTGGTGTCCACTCCCTTGCCGGATCACTCAAGCACCGGTAAGGGCGGAAGTGTTCTTGTGCGATGACGTCGTAAGAACCCTCTGTCCTCCTCTGCGGTTGCGCTCAACGGAGAAGGACCTCGGCCATGGTCGAAGGAGGAGGAAGATCCTCGTCGGACGGTGGATCGCCTTGGCCGCTACGAGTCGGCCCGCCATCCTGTTACAAGAAACTTTGGTTAAAACTAGACTCAAAGATTAAAAGCCGAAAGAAAGCGAAAAGCTAGCGACTAGGGGAATGGAATATCACTCTAATCGAAAGCCAAAACAGCAAGTACATAATTTTTAAAAAGGCTTATAAAAAGACCCCAAAAACAGCAAAGAACCATAAAACCAATGCCCAACTTCCCAATGCAACTAACCCGTATTGAATGAATGAGTAATTGATTGAGAAGATAAAAATCAGAATAGTAGGTAAGATCTATTACCCCTAAAGAGCAATGTTTAGTCAACGAATATAGTGTTAGATACTTAGCTAACTAGTATCACATCTTACCCTTTTTTAACCCCACAAGCTTTAGTTGATTATCTTCTCATTTTCTACCCCATTAGAAACCATCGAGCTTGCTGTCCGGAAATTGAAGTAGTTGTAGTGATTTTGCATCCAAGCTCCCAGTCGAAGTCTTCCATTCTAGAAACTTCAAAATCTGGCACACTTCAACTTGCCAAGCTCAGTGGTCCTATCAGAAACCATTGAGCTCGCTGTCTGGAAATTGAAGCGTGTTGTCCAGATTCTGCATCCAAGCCTCTAGCCGAAACCTCCAGTCCAGAAACTTCAAAACCCTAAGCACTTCAATTTGCCAAACTCAGTGGTTCCCAAAACCCATTTAATCGATAACACTATCTTCAAGGGAAGAAGAGGTAAACAATTTTCGAAACTCAAATTAGAGTGAGATGAGAGAAGAAAGCTAAGATAGGTAAGGAATAAAATCTGAGAATTCCTTAAGCTTTCACAAATCATTTGACACTTTGAAAATAAGTTTTTCCAAAATATCCTAAAGACGACCAAGCTTGGGTTACTACGGTCAGTATGGCTCTGATACCAAACCTTGTGAGACCCCGGTTTATCCGGCTTGTAATACTTAACCATCCATCCGGTCCTAGCATCACAAAGCAGATAAGCCGAGACTCGAGACATGTATACTTCCCAGAGTGCAGTATACACACCTCTTTACAAAGTTCATGCATCAATTCCATTCATTCACATAGAACCGAAACATAAACAACAATTCAGAAGATATCATAAATAAAGGATAGTCATTACAAAAGAGAGGCCAACCGGCCAAATGACAAATACATAAAGAAATTTAACAGCGGAAGCAAAAGTGCCATAAGATGGCTATAAAACAAAAGAGCCAATCAGTGTGCCTTTAACCCACAAGGCAACCGACCAGGACCGCCAAAGCTAGTCGTCGAATCCACAAAGACAACTCACAAAAGTGAGGCCCTTGGGGCTCACCTTCTTCCTCTGCAGAACAAAAGCAACCCGAAAGAAAAGCGGGTGAGTACTTTGAATGTACTCGCAAGATATATAGGAATGATAACAGATCTATATAATAACTATATGCAAGCTTATTTGAGTGGAGCAGGATAGAACTCAAATTTTTAAGCATAAAGCAAGTTTTATTTGCAATAATGTAATAGATCGAAAGCAATTTAACAAATCTAATTTTACTTGATAAAAACAGTAGTAATCAAGTATCAACAACGAGAAAAGCAGTCTCGAAGTGACTAAACCATTAGTCACCACAACAATAGCATGAATTACCCATTCATGCCAACCATGTCAAGTTTTAATTTTAAAACAAAAACAGTTGTTGAAGTCTAGATCTTGCGTGAAATCACCAAGCGTGTCCATAACCTAGGACGAGGCTATTCGAATAGTTTTATCCCTGCAGGGTGTACCAACTTACCCACATGCCAGACCGCCTTTTTGCCACCGGGTTAAGCACACTTCCTTAGGTATGCTTAGACGGCTAAGTCCTCTGAGACGTTTCCAATATTGTGAATTATTCACGAGCCGCCTGTATGGATAGAAACCCATACGTTGTGTCGGAGTCATCGTAAAGCCTCGGTCAACTACCCTTCCGGGTAAAGCCTTGGACAACTACGACGCTCCTCGAGGTGGAGAGCCTACCCGGAATCTCCACCACCGCACACCCAACACAAGAACACCGAGAACACATATCATGTTTCACACAACACACACAACCCCCTCCTGCGACTCGGAGATAACCCACGCCAAAGTACTAGGTCAAGAGGGGTCCCATATAACCCTCATGTGGTTAGTACGCAAAAGTACTAGGATCAGTGGCGCAAGCAACATTTTCGGTCCTTAGGGACCTGGGCACCTTTCCTTGTCACACCCAACAATCACACCAACATGCCATTGTGCCCAAGTCAAATCATTTTGTTTCATTTTCGGTTTTTACAAAGCAAAAGCATAAGGTGCTGAACCAAAAATAAACAAAATGATTTGTGTGATCAAGGTCATCGACTAAGTCGATAACCGCCCAATTCTACCGGTAGCTAAGCATTTCTAAGCATGACATCGCAAAAACAGTAAAAGAGCACAATTAAATCACCGGGCTCTAATTCACCAGCGATGATAATAACTTATGGTTGTGGTAGGGGATAACATTTTAATGGCAACAATGCATTAGGAATAGCTACCTCTAAACAGGGCAAAAGTAATTGGACACAAAAGCGATGCATACATATAATTTGTAAACAAGATATTAGACTTGGAAAATAATAGGACATTTATGATCAAACATCTTGCCTGCTTGCTGTGGGTCAAGGTGTTGCTGAGGATCAACAATATGATGAATGTGCTCTTCGGATCCTAACGAGAAAGCAAAAGCAACCGATAAGAACGAATAAAATACAAAGACCCAGCAGTAAACTCTCTCCAAAAATCCGGAAAATTTTTCAGTAGCAAGACCTTGATTTATAATGAATTTTGCAACAAGAACCAATTGATTTGGATTCTTAATGCCAAAGATATGATCAAAACAATTTTGGTCAGCTTTTATAAATCAAAAATGCTACTATTCATTAGCAAAAATTTCTGGAGCTATACTGAGGTTGGAAACATTTTTAACTTAAAGATGAGTTAAAAACATAACCAACAAAATTTGAATCAACCGAGAAGGATTTGAAATGAATTAGTTATGCATTTTACAAGTTATCACATTTTTCAGTTGATAACTAAATCCTTTCGGGAAAATCAGAATTTTTAAATGACGTGGCCGAACGAGGAGCGTTGATCGCGGATGTGACGGTCCGCGCCCAGCGCACGCCGCTGCTGGCCTTAAGCGCCAACCGTTGGATCGGATCCAACGGTTCACGCGCCTCCGGCGTTCGGTGGTCGACGCGTTCGCAGCGACGCGAGCCGTCGATCTTGGATCCGACGATCCCCACGCTAGCGCAGCGAGCTAACGCGCCACCCTACTCACCACCGTTAGATGAAAAACTAGCGGACGAGATGCTACGGGAAGTTCGGCGGTCCGAACGTTCATTCGAATCGGGACCGTTGATCTTGGATCCAACGGTCCACTGATTAGGGCATGATTAATTCAAATTTAAGCGCAATCTTGGGCCGTAGATCTTAGGATCGACGGTCCACATCTGAGACGCGCGCAAACTCAAAATTTCCACGTTAACGTGGACCGTAGATCTTAAGATCGACGGTCCGCAACGACAAGTTCAAACTTCAATCGGATCTCGTCCGACAAAATTTGTGGGGAAGATTGGCTCGCCACATGGCGACTCCGCGTGGCGGTGCGAGCAAAAGCCTAAAATGAGTTCCTAACAACCTTGCGCACCCAAAGGTACCAACAATTTTGGCTGCGGCGGTCTAGAACGCCGGCAAGCCGGAGATGACCGAGAAGACTCAAAATGACCGAAAACGAAAAACGCAAATGAGCTCAGCTGCGGTCCAAGGGAGCGAGTGCCAAACAACTAGGGACTAATAAGGGGGTACCTGAGCCCAAAGAAGGAACCGAGGAGAAACGAGCTGGCTCGGGCGAAGAAAAAATAGCAGTTTCGGCCGAATTGGGGGAAATCCGAAATTGATCTGCTCTCTTCTGGCAAAAGCAAAATCGACAGAGGGTTAATACTCAGTGAGATGCTAAGAAGCTAGGGAAACAAGGGTTTTGAATGAGAATGCCCGGAACACCACTTTTACCGAAGGACCCGAAGCTCCAACAATGGCGACCGAGAGCAAATTTCGAAATGGAGCTCGAGCAATGCACTAACAGTGGTGCTGGAGCTCAAGAGTGTTCAAAGGATGCTAAGGAAGCCACTGGAGGAGTTTTATAGCCGAAGGAGCAAGGAAGAAGCAACGGGAAGAAAAATGGCCGAACTCTGTGTTGAGGTCGACTGAGGGCGATGGTAGCACGTGAACTCGAGGAGGACGACGACTTCGGAGGCGGTGGGACGGGAGCAATAAATGCTGAGAATCGTTGGCCGAAAGCAGAGAAGACCCCGACCGACACGCTCGCCCTTTTCACCAACTATCATTGACCATGGCCGGCGCGAGCGAAGCGGAGGAAGACGATAGCCGCCACCGTTGGATTTAATCGGACTACCGAGAAAGAACGGTCGAGAATAACGATTCAATCGCGCGCTTGATCTCGGGCCGTTGATTTGGATCCTACGGTTCACGTTGCGTGAGGCGTTCGGACGGCCCGAACGTTCACGCGATTGTGGACCCTAGATTTAGAATCCAACGGTTCAAATGGATCGGCGCGTCCAAACGGTCCGAACGTTCACGCGATCGTGGGCCGTTCGATGTCGATCCAACGACTCACAACCTCGCGCCAACGAGCGAGGCGGTGCGTTTAGTTGATCGAACCAAATCATGTGGCTCGAGCCCGAGTCCGGTCCGAACGAGGAGCAGTGAAAACCGATTAGGGTTTGAATTTGAATAAGCGATTTTTGAGAATTATTTGAGGTAGCAAACAAACTCCAAAATTTATGAAATTTTAACTGGAGATTGCTGACAGTAGGAGGAACCTTATATAAAATTTTCAGAGACTTTTATGCAATGCATTTTTCTCTAAAAATTCCAGAAGGCTAATTTAGGAGTTTGACTAATGTTTGACTTGCCTCAAAAATTATCAAATAATTTCTGAAAATTATGAAATAATTCTGAGGTGTTAAACATCACTCCTAGGTTCAATGAAAATTATTTTCAGGGGTTGGGCACAAGATTTTCATGAAGGAGATTTGTGTTGGTGTCCAAATGGCAATTTGATTTTTGATTTCACATAATTCTTTTACAAAAATTATGGAACTGATTACAAAAATCAAGATGAGAGAAAAAGTTTTAATTTCTCCTCATTTTTATTACATTTGAAACACAAACCAAGTTTAGGATGTTACACTCACAATAGACACGATTCTCAGATTCTTAGCTTATGAAACTTTGATGATAGATTAGCAATATCAAAACGACTCTAGATATCAAGTTTCACACTATTTCATAAGGCGAATCAAAAGATACATCAAAACCCTAGCTATTCAAGAGAAGAGCAGAGAGAAGGAAGAGGACATAAACAAGTAATCAAAACTCAGAGTTTCATTGATAGAAATCAAACGTTTACAGATGGAAACACAGAGGAATGATTACAAGAGATTTCAGTTCATACTCTCCAACTCAACAAACTCTCAAAAAGCAAAACAAAGCCTTTTGGTTGAGCTAACCCTAATTTCCTCTCTCAAGGTCTAACCCTAACACCAGGGGTTGAGCTCTATTTATAGCCTTTGCTTAATGGGCCTCCAACCCATTAAGCCCGCTACACCCGAACGGAACCGCCTCCACTTGTGCCGCTTTGCGAAAATACCGTTTCGCCCCTTGCGCACCTTCTGGAAGCCTTCCGTACGCCTTGCTGTCCTTGACACGCAACCACCTCAAGATTCACGCCGTCTTCGACACATCCGACCGTTCTGACCTCAACGCCACCTGCGCCTAGTCCGATCACCTCGTGTCTCGCCACGACCTCGTCTCGATGTCCTGCAGTCAACACAGACAAAAACACATCACATAGCATTGCACAATATCATAGCATCAACATTTGTATAAGACTCAAACTCATACAAAATCAAAATCACAAATTAACCTTCTCTCGCGATTACGGACACAATCGGAAGTTCCGCACTTACCACAGCGAAAGTTCCGATTTCCAGAACATCCGCACTTGTCAGGATTATCGGAAGTTCCGCTCTTACCATTGCGGAACATCCGATCTTCGGAACATCCGTAAACCCAGATTTTCAAAACCGATTTTCATCTCAGAGGAGCACTCAATGTCAGTATTATCGGACACTCCGCTACCCTTGTGCGGAAGTTCGATTTCCTTCACCGAACTCAAAACCTGTAAATCGGAAGTTCCTATTTCCAACACCGGTAGTTAGATTATCGGAACTTTCGCTCTATACATGCGGTAGTTCGATTTCCACGATTGATGAAGCAGTCCAAACCTAAACACTCAACTCTCATCCTATTCAACACGCTGTCAAATACTCATCACTCAGAATGGAGGATCTCTCACATGGTCTCTCAATCTCCCCCTTGATGAGTATATTGACAATCAACGAAAAAGCAAGAGATGAGTTTGAGTTTAAAATCAACCAAGGTCTAAACAAGAGTAGATAAGCTCACGACCAAGTTGACAAAAGAGAAAGACTTGAGATGAGATGAAAGAGCAATATGAAAGAGCAATTTTCACATAAAACTCAAGGCTTTTCTCCAGAAGGCTTTTTCTCTCCAAAATTCTCCCCCTTTGGCAATAAAATCATCAAGATGTAGAAAAGGGAGGAAAAGGCTATATGATGTTCATTTTAAGCATTAGGAGCCATGTAGATTATCCAAAATGATTATTAGAGAATTACACCAAGCTATAACACAGAAGAATGCTATCAAGATCATGACAATTGATGTATAGAATAGCTAAGACAGAAAGTCCATAATCTGATTAATGATTCAATTCTTTAGCAAGTCAAATAAACCAAGATTGAAGTCTAGCTAAAGATATCCGAGGATGATACAAGCCATGTCAAATAATCTAAGTTGAACCAGGAAGACTCATATCGAACAGTTTAGAGAGCTACCAGTTGAAGAAAGACTCATTTTATCCAGAACTTGGTCTTTTTAATGATAAGCAATTTTAGCACATTTTCTTTTCTCAAGGCTTTTATGGTTTTATCTCGATAAAGCAAGCTCTGGACTAGGTGCCATCCACAACCGCCTCCCGAGCTTCAATCATTTTTCAAATTGTAACCATGTGCTAGATCCCAAGCCTTATGCGACCACTCCAAGCAATGACTTAAGGAGGTGATCTTAGGTCATCCAAGGCCCCCGAGTTCATGCCTAGTGCAATGGCAAGCAGTCTCATGAGAAAGATTTGGTGAGATCAGTTTTTTCGCACAAAAGAGATCATTTTTGCTTTTGAAATTTTTAGACCAGCGATTTAAAGATAAGTCAAGTTTCTTAACAAACTGACATAGCTTACTCAAAAGTTCAAAGGAGATACAAGACTCAACTCAGCCTACTTGACATGGCGAATATCATAAAAGGATAGCTTCAACCAGACTAGCCTCAAGAGCTATCATGACAAGATTTCAATTCAAGTTTAGCATTTTTTTTAATAACCTTAGCATGGCAAAGACTAAACTACACATTAAAAAGTCATGATAGATCTAGCAGTTTAGCATATATTATGGCAAGATGTAAAATAGTGAAAACAAATCATAAGGAATAATAAACAAGGCTCCATTTGATTATAATGCAATGCAGGATGAAATACACGAAAATCCAGATTCCCTTCAGAATGAGATGCATCTTTTAATTCAGGTTGAGTTATGACAAATTTAAGAACTGGAATAACCAAGATAAACTCCCCCTGAACCAAAGGAACAAAAAACGAGAATCTGAAAAGAGAAACAGAAAAGGCAGTCCTTTAGAGCATAGAAAAGATATAGAGAAAACTATTGCTCAGACTGGTCCTTATCTACCCCATATGATTCTAGGACTATCAGCTGAAAAACTCATACACTAAGGAGCAAACACTGTCCATGTCTACCCAAGGGTGGCCCGACCCCTGCTAGAACCTATAAGAAGTGAGTAAGCTCTACTTAGAGAAGGGAGAAACAGCTAATAAGCAGCATCCTAGAAGCACAAGATAAGAAATAGCAGTCAAAGCAATTTAGCAAGAGAACCACTCTAACCTATGCTGGAAGGACTTCGACCCAAAATATTAAAAGAAATGCAACCAGAAAGGAGTAATAGTATAAATATAATATAATACAGATGTAGCACATAGCTCCCCCTCACAACAGTCCGTAAGGACAAACCACCCCAAGCTCTCCCCGCAGAGCTGAAAACCTAGAGCTGTCCAGAGGCTTAGTGAAGATATCACCGGTGGTGCTCACTCTCCAAACCGAGCACAATGTCACCCTTCTCTACATGGTCTCGAAGAAAGTGATATCTGATATCAATATGCTTGGTCCGAGAATGTTGCACTGGGTTCTTGGCAATGCAAATCGCAGACGTGTTATCACAAAAGAGTGGAACACAGTCGATAGATAACCCAAAATCCTGCAGGGTCGAGACCATCCAAAGCACTTGGCTCTGAGAATCGGTGCGACAGAACGTGCTCGTCCTCGCAGTGGATTGCGAACACCGGATTGCTTCCTTGACGACCAGGAGACAAGAGAAGTGCCAATGAATTGGCAAGTGCCAGAAGTGCTCTTCCTATCTATCCTACAGCCAGCAAAATCCGCATCGGAGAAGGCTCTAAGAGATAGACAAGAAGAGGAAGAGTACTAGATACCATAGTCAATGGTAGCTCGAAGGTACCGAAAGATGCGCTTCACCGCCTGACGGTGAGATACGCGAGGAGAAGCTCAAATCGAGCACAAAGACACACAGAGAAATGTATGTCTGGTCTCGAGGCTGTGAGGTACAAGAGAGAGCCAATCATGCTCCTGAACTCCTTTTGGTCAACAGGTTCGCCGTCTTCATCTGGATCCAGAGCACCAGATGCCATCGGAGTTGATACCGGCTTTCCATCATTCATGTCGAGCGCTTCAGAGGTCTCGAGTGTATTTACCTTGATGAAGAAAGGTACCCTCCGAGTCTGTTTGATTTGGAAGCCAAGGAAGAAGCTCTACTCGCCCATCATGCTCATCTCAAATTCGAGCTCATAACATCGTAAAACCGAGACACGAGTATGTGAGGAGCCGCTAAAGATGATGTCGTCCACATAGATCCGGACGAGCAAAAGATCGTGCCAAGACGGCGGATGAACAAGGTCTTGTCAATTTTACCCATCTCAAAACCATGACTCGTGAGATAGGACTTAAGCCTTTCATACCAAGCTCGGGAGCTGCTTGAGTCCATACAAAGCTTTGGAAAGCTTTGTAGACATGGTTAGGGTATTTGGGGTTCTCGAAACAGGAGGTGTCGACATAGACTTCTTCCTCAATAAGGCCATTGAGGAAGGCACTCTTTACATCCATCTGGTAAAGCTTGAAGCCCTTAGAAGCTGCAAAGGCAAGCAGGATTCTAATGGCTTCAAGTCTAGCTACAGGGGCAAAGGTCTCTTCGAAATCTAGACCCTCAACTTGAGAGTACCCCTGAGCTACCAGCCTAGCCTTGTTTCGAATGACTAACCCATCTTCACTTTGTTTGTTTTTGAACATCCATTTGGTCCCAATGATATTGTGACCTTGAGGGGGCTCAACAAGGGACGGACCTTGTTTCTTTCAAAGTTTTCCAACTCCTCATGCATAGCGTTTGTCCAAGACTCGTCAGATAGAGCATGACAAACGTCTTTGGGCTCAAATGAGGCGACGAAGGCAGAATGGAGATAGAAGAGAGACAAACCAGCTTTAGAACGTGTGACACGCTCAAAGAGGTCTCCAATGATCTGCTCTGAAGGATGGTCCTTTTGAATGTGTCTTGGAGGTCCAGGGTGAGATGAAGAAGTGGCCTCTACCTCATTAGCAGATGAGATAGGAACAGAGCCACTAGCTTCAGAAGAAGCAGAAGGTAAGGGCTGATCTCCTCGAGGTACTGTGGAAGAAGGCACCTCAAGAGGAGGAGGAAGAAGCTGGATCGTAGACAACCCTCATCTCCGTCTTCCTCTTTGTCCACAAAGATGGACTCGCATCGCTCTAGAGAACTCGAGATATCGTGCCTAGTCCCTGGTGGCCTCATCGAAGGTCACCTCCTGTGTTTCTACCATTTTACTAGACTCAGCCTGCACTCTATAGGCACGAGAAGAAGTCGAGTAACCCGGAAAGATCCCATCACAAGATCGTGACTCGAACTTATCTAGGTTCCTGGACTTGTAATAAAACACTTGCAACCAAACACATGAAAATGCGAGACGCGGGTTTTCGCCCATATCTCAACTCATAAGAAGTGCGATGCAAGAGTGCCCGAAGAAAAACTCTGTTAGAAACATGACAAGCAGTAGCAATTGCCTCAGCCCAAAACTTCCTAGGTGTAGAGTACTCATCAAGCATTGTCCTGGCCATCTCGACCAAGGTGCGGTTCTTCCTCTCCACAACGCCATTTTGTTGGGGGACGATGGAGACGAGAGGCGGTGCTCTACACTGTCTCACCACAAAACTCTCAAAGTAGGAATTCTTGAACTCGGTGCCATTATCAGTGCGAATTGCTCGTAATGCACCTGGGAGCTCAACAGAAAGCCTACTAAAAAGACCACGAAAAAGAGTAAACGTCTCATCCTTCGAGGCTAAGAAAAACACCCAAGAGTACCTCGAGAAGTCATCGACCACAACAAGAATATACCACTTCCCTCCTGCCGATTGCAGATTCGATTTGGACCAATCAGTATCCATATGGAGCGATTGTCCCGTGCATCGATCATTATCCTTTATGGTTCGAGAGAGAGAAGCGGCAACCATCTTGCCGTCTTGCGGCATGGAGAGCAAACTAGATCCTTGACCATCTTGAGTTTTGGCAAGCCACGAATGAGATCGTGGTCACGACTCGTGTCAAATGATCAAAGCCTATATGACCTAGTCTCCTATGCCGAAGGTCAAATCACGGGATTGAAGCAATTAAACAGGAGAGGATCACGGAAGATCGGAAAAATCAGCACGAAAGATCCTCCCATATCGAAATCCCATAAACTAGACTACAGAAGAATCAAGAATTTTGTAATTGTTTTTCTTAAAGCTCACCTCGAAACCGTCATCGGTGGTGAGAGGCGAAAGCGATTATCTCGCAGCCTTACTTACTAAGGCAACATCTTTTAAAATAAAAGAATCATTAATGCTCACAGTACCTTTAGCGATGACGCGCCCAAATGAAGCATCTCCGAAGGTGATCGTCTCATCACCTGGAGCACGGGCTAGGGAAGAAAACCAACGAGAATCTCCAGTCATATGGCGAGAACAACCGGAGTCTACAATCCGGACCTTTCCTTCCCGGCCCGCGACCACGAAGTCAAGCAGAGTAAAGTCTCGATCTTGGGGTGAATCAATAGTGATTTTGGCACCCAATACTGAGTAACACGGTGAATAGATGAAGTAGTCAAGCAAGACTGACCTCTATCTACCCTACGCTCTCTGTCACTCAACAAGTCAGAAGGTCTGTGTGCAGACCTGAAGCTGTTGCTGAATCCGACTGCTATGGAAGAGCGAGTCGAATTACGCAACATGTCGATCACGCCGTGAGTAGACATCTCGAAAGGAAACCGAGATCTACCCTCAAAGCGACGGAAGTTACGACCGAAGGGAGCATGAGGACGAAAATCAGAAAACTCAGAAAAGCCAAGTCCTCGATGCTGCCCTAAAACATCAGTTGTATCAAACCTAGACTTCGTGTTGGTCTTAGGAGCACTCATAGTCTGGGGCTGACCATGAATGTACCTAACGGACTCAGCACGATCTCTACGCACGATCTTGGCGCGCCTGAAGCAATGATCAACTAAATGTCCATCCTTCTGACAGAAGGTGCAATGATACTTCGCCTTCTGAGGGGCCAAAGCTGTAGGTGGAATCACCTTGCTGTCAGAAGTCCTTTGAACAAAACCCGCTGACTTAAAATTGACTTTCTCAGTCCTGGGCTTAGTTTTGATCACACCTGGTGCTATTGTTTTGAGCACAACAGGTGGATGCATCCTCATATCCTCATGGATATCATATCCTAGACCCTGATTAAATCTGCAAATTTTAGATTTGTCTAGAATGAGATTAAGCTTCTTCTTGCCTCCTACAAACCTCTCAAGAGTGTTCATAAGATCGACACTCCCGAAAGAGAGAGGTGCAAGAAGAGCGGGGAAGAAGAAGCAGAGAAGGTAAGGGAGCGTAAGAAGAACCAGCAATAGAGAAAAGATTGGCTTGTGCATGCACGGTAGACTTTGGGGGACAATCCTATTGCTAGTGATTGGTTCACGTTGCTAGGCGTCTCTACCAAACCCTTAGACTTCTTCCCGGCACACACAATACAAGCAGATGATTGTGTCTCTAGAAGGTCCTTAGTTAGCTTCACATTTTTCATCCAAAGCAATCAAATCACATTTTAGTTTATTACATTGATTGCATGGTGAGCTAACAAGGTCCTTAGAAGCATCTTGAGCCAATTTATTCTTGTGATCAATCATTTCTTGAAACCGCTTGAATCTGATTCTAGTTCAATGATTAACTTAGGACAGCTTTAAACAAGAAACAATAGGCTCTAGTAGCGCGACTTGAATTCAAGAATTTTGTGATCGCCTGCTTTAGATTCATCTTGAGATTATTACAATTTTCACAAGTTTCAGCAGATCAAGCAACATGGTATAACGACCTCTAAACGAATTGTCCTTAACCTCACATGAGGTGCAAGCGATAGCCTCAATAGTAGTGGATGAAGGAGGTGCTACCCTACTCATCTCTAATTCAGCAAGAAGGCTAATGTTCTCTACCTTAATCATGTCAAGTTCGGAGGACACACTATCATGCAAGGTCCTTAGTTTTTCCATATCATCAATCAATGCACAAAGATGTGTCACATTCATCACGGGAGGGAGCGGATGTAAGTAAAGTAAGCTCCGTGATAATCTAGCTACTTCCTTCTCCAACTCAAAGACACTTAGCCCTAGACTTAGCATGAAATCTACCTAGCTTAAGAAAAGCATCATTAAGCTGGTCATAAGTGGGACTAACCTCATCGAGTCGGAGATACACTCGTTGTCGCTCGATTCGCCCGAGGGCCATGAAGCACATGCTTGGAGAAGTTCCGTCGTCCTTGGGATCATGATCGTCCTTCCCATCATCGTCACTCCACCCCTCCACTCGGCTGGTGTCCGGTTCGTCGAGGCGGTGAGGACGCGATGGAGCGACTTCTTAGCCTTCCCAAAGTTGCAGAACTTCTTCTTGCCTTGGTCAGGTGCTGAGGGCTTCGTGTTGCGGTTCTTGTCGATGTAGTCGTTCTTGCTCGGACCGCCATAGTCGCCTTTGCCCTTCCCAAGCTTGGGACAGTTTGCTCGGATGTGGTTGGGGCCACCACACTCGAAACAAATCACAGGACCTCCTCTTTTTCCATCCCTCCTCCTCTTGTAAGCATGGGAAAACTTCCGAGCTAGGAGGGCTAGCTGTTCATCCTCAAGCTGCTCTAACTGATCATCAGATATGTCACAGAGAGCAGCTAGGGAGAACCCGCGTATTGACTCAGAAGAAGATCTAGAGGTGGGATCAGTGACTAAAGCCATCGACTGTGACTTCGACCTTCGAGAGACAATGTCAATCTCGTGAGTCTTGAGACGCGAGTAAAGCGCATCAAGAGTCAGGGTCGAGAGGTCCGTGCTATCTTTGATGGTAGTCACTTTCATCTCCCAAACACGAAGATCAAGTGCAGAAAGTATCTGTCGAGCGTTATCCGAGTCGGGGTATGTAAGACCGACCGCTCGGAGGTTGCTCAAAATCTTGTGAAAACGCGAAAAGCACTCGTCAAGAGATTCACCGACAAGCATTTCAAATTTACTATATTCTCGCTGAATGGTCTTGTCGAACTGTTTTAATCAGGTGGTGCCTCATGGTATGCATCGAGGGTCACCCGGATGTAAATAGCGTAAATCAAATGAGAAATGCGATCAAACTCATCGCTCAAACCACGAATGATAATGTTCCTTGCCTTAGCATTTGCCTCAACATCGGGCATGTTTCCCACATTGATGTTTTCATCGGCAGAACAACAAATCTAACCTTCACCTTTCTCGGATGGCATACCCCGAGCACGGATGTAAGTTTCCATTCGGCTCTTCCGAAGGGTAATCCGGACCATCAAAAGCTGGAGGCTTGGTGGAATACTTGTCCGTTGCCATGGCTCAACCGACCAGGTTAAGATCTATTAGGAAGAGCTAACCGCTCGATACCAATTGAAGGACCGAAATGGCAACAGAGGGGGTGAATGGTGCCTAAAATTAATAACTCCCCTTTCAGTATTTAAACAAGCTTACAAAGATCTCGGAGATCTAAAGAAAGTAAATGAAGCAAAACAAATAACAACAACAAGCCTCGAAATTTGTTCTTACCGAAATCGGAAGCTCGGCCGAAAGTGCGGAAGTTCGAAATCGGAAGTTCAGAAATTCAGTCTTGGAAGTTCCGCTATGTAGTTCCATTGTGTAAAATCGGAAGCTCCGATTATCGATCAAGAAACGAGCGCTCGGTTTTTGCCCAAAATCAAACTACTTAATCTTGAATGCTCTTCTCAGTCAAGTTTCACGGGACATCATCCTAAACACCATCTTGACCTTATGGAGAAGAATCGCAACCAAAGATTCAATAATCGAGCCAAAAGCGGATTTCTTGAGGAAAGGGCAAGAAAGACCAAAACTCACAATAGACACGATTCTCAGATTCTTAGCTTATGAAACTTTGATGATAGATTAGCAATATCAAAACGACTCTAGATATCAAGTTTCACACTATTTCATAAGACGAATCAAAAGATACATCAAAACCCTAGCTATTCAAGAGAAGAGCAGAGAGAAGGAAGAGGACATAAACAAGTAATCAAAACTCGAGTTTCATTGATAGAAATCAAACGTTCTGAGATGGAAACACAGAGGAATGATTACAAGAGATTTCAGTTCATACTCTCCAACTCAACAAACTCTCAAAAATCAAAACAAAGCCTTTTGGTTGAGCTAACCCTAATTTCCTCTCTCAAGGTCTAACACTAACACCAGGGGTTGAGCTCTATTTATAGCCTTTGCTTAATGGGCCTCCAACCCATTAAGCCCGCTACACCGAACGGAACCGCCTCCACTTGTGCGCTTTGCGAAAATACCGTTCGCCCCTTGCGCACCTTCCGAAGCCTTCAGATGCGCCTTGCTGTCCTTGACACGCAACCACCTCAAGATTCACGCCGTCTTCGACACATCCGACCGTTCTGACCTCAACGCCACCTGCGCCTAGTCCGATCACCTCGTGTCTCGCCACGACCTCGTCTCGATGTCCTGCGATCAACACGCATGAAACACACCACATAGCATTGCACAATATCATAGCATCAACATTTGTATAAGACTCAAACTCATACAAAATCAAAATCACAAATTAACCTTTCTCGCATAGATTACGGACACAATCGGAAGTTCGCGCTTACCCGGCGTGAAGTTCCGATTTTTGGAATTATCCAAGCTTGTCGAGATTATCGGAAGTTCCGCTCTTACCATTGCGGAACTTCCGATCTTCGGAACATCCGTAAACCCAGATTTTCAAAACTGATTTTCATCTCAGAGGAGCACTCAATGTCAGTATTATCGGACACTCCGCTACCCCTTGTGCGGAAGTTCCGATTTCCTTCAGCCGAACTCAAAACCCAGGTAAATCGGAAGTTCCTATTTCCAACACCGGTAGTTCCGATTATCGGAACTTCCGCTCTATACAATGGTAGTTCCGATTTCCTGATTGACACGAAGCACCCAAACCTAAACACTCAACTCTCATCCTATTCAACACGCTGTCAAATACTCATCACTCAGAATGGAGGACCTCTCACATGGTCTCTCAGCCCCTCTTTAGGGAATCTAGGTATATTACCCTGTTATATTTTGGTATAATTACAATTAGAATCCAGTGGAACCTACACGGGTATATCGCCATGGTCATTAAACCTAAGTTCGTATTGCTTATAAAGTACAAATCAACAAGTATAGACACTAGTTCTGCACTTACTCCTGGTTATAGGGCAAAAGTATGAATTCCTTATCACGGTGAGCCAGCAACGACTCCGTCATGTAATCCTCGATGAATTTTGTATTCTCCTTGATGGTTTGTAAGGAGACCAAGTGTGGGTCGAGGAAACCTACCGGTGAATTCCTTAATTCAGCTTCAGAAATCATATATATATATACACACACACACACAAAAGCAAGGTGTTATATGAAACATTTACCGGTATGACATGAACGTTGATCATGATTGTACACGCTTACATTGTCCAGCATCGCATGAGTGAGGCGTCGAGGGCATCGAGGTTTAAGAGAAAGAACAAGTCCTCGAAGGTCACCGTGAAGACACAGTCTTGAACCATGTGGTTAAGATAATCCTTCTTGAACTTGACATTGACACCCCGAGTATCGTGGTCCATCCGTCTTGTTGGCCTGTTCCATGTACCATATATGCAATCTCGTGCAAGAGAATCCTAGGGTAAGGTCGCGCTCTATCGTCTCGACCAACGGCTCATCTAGCACGAATTTCTAGGCCAATGGCAAGAAGGGGATATCCTAACAGGAGTCGACCTTTTTTATTTTCCCTTGCTGCTTCACTTTTTAGAGGTCGACTTCACGAGAGTTGACCATGCATGAGGTGTAGATGCATCTGATGCACCGGGCCCTTCCTACTTTGGTGCAGGTGGCTCCCATGGACTTAACACCGTTGCAAGACATTCCCATGAAGTTGACAATGGAGTAGGTAGCTCCAGGCAGATGTCGCTCTTAGGCCACTAGATGAATGTTCCAATGGCTTGCCCTAGAGTCAGGACCTCATCATTTGGGAGAATCTGCAGCGGGACGACCGCAAAATTGGCATAATAACCGTCCACATTAACTTTTGTGAAACCCAGTGCTAGATTTACACTGTGAACCAAAGCCCCGGCACCGGATGGATACGCTTGGCCCTAAGCAGCACCTAGGGAAACGGAGGCATTGCACTTCATAGCCACCTTCACAACGATGCAAAATTAGCTACTCCAACAGTCCTATCAATGGATGGAGCATTTGAGAGATAATAATTATTACCTAGATGTCATCGATAGGAAATCTGTCATCACCTTTTGGGGTAGGGGTAGGGCCGAGATTGATTCTGTACATAGGACTTGAGAATTTCCATGAATCTCTTGAACAGATACATGCTACGTAGGAACACGGACCCCGCACATCTTTATCTCCCTCACAATGTGAACAATAAGATGGACAATGATATTGAAAAACAACAGAGGGAAATACATCTCAAGATCACATAGAGTCGTCACCACTTCGTCCTGCAGAGCATCTTGTCCTTCGGGATCGATGACCTTCTGAGCAATTGTGTTAAAGAAATAACACAGCCTCATTATTGTCTCTCGGACCTTGATCAACAAAATGCTTCTAATTGCAACAGGGAGTATATGTGTCATCAGCACAAGACAATCATGAGATTTCATTCCAATTAACTTCAAATCTTCCATCGAAACAAGTTTATTCATGTTGGTGGAGTAATCGAACGGAACAATCACACCATGCAAGTACTATCACGGTTCAATTCTCTTGGCCTTGGACAGAGTGTAATAAGCAGGGGAAGGTACGTTCATCCTTTATCGGTCTTTGTCGATGCTAACTCAGGTCTAATGTCTATATCAACCAAGTCAAGCCGTGCGTTGACACCGTAGGACCGGAAAGGCGACTAGAGGGGGTGAATAGATGCTTTCTTGATTTTCGCCTTAATCAAATTCAATACGAAGTTTTCTCCAATAGCTGTGAAAGCTAAGAAGATCAGTAAATACACAGAGGAAGTCTTGTGCTGAATCCAATTAACCCATTAAGCAAAAGACCCAAAAAAAATAGAGATTAAACTTACTGGGCGGTCAGACCGATGGCCAACTGGCGAACTAACTGCCTGGCGGTCTGACCGCCAATGTGAAACCGGTCTGACCGGTCCTGACCAGAAACCGTGCAGACAGCCCGAAATCAAAACGAAAATCGGTCTAACTTTTGATTTACACGGTGAAACTTGACCAAATTTGGAACACAGCTTCCTAAGGATATCTAGAATCTATTCCAAGTGGCGATCGTCCAGATCTACGTCAAAGTTTTGACCTTTCTCTATTTTTTCGAAGGAGGGTTCAATACCGAGCAAAATGAAAAACTTGATCCAAATCTTGCTCGTGGGAGATTGATGATCTAGCTAATCTTAGAAGTAATCCCACATGTCATAGAAAGATAAAAGAGGTCAAGAAACCAACTAAAAACAATGGGATCAAGTAAGCACCAAAATCATCAAAAGAGAGGAAAACACAAGCGGACTCATCTTTGAACAATCATCCATAGATTGATTCATGGTATTTGCTTATTACAGCCACTCACTCAAGGAGGACAAGAACTCAATCCATGAGCACACACCCCACAAATCTCTCTAGAGCCTTAGCCTCACCTCTCCTCTCTAAACCCTAAAGCCAACTAGGGTTTTGTCTAATGAAGTGCTTGGGGGCTGTTTAGAGTAGCCCCTCATATATATATAGTGAGGCCTAGCCTTCTAGAAGAAATCACTTAATGGGCTCCCGTTAAGGCCCAAAACAAATGGGATACATACGCATGCAATCTGAAGCGTCGTCTTCATCTTCGATTGACCTAAACCGCTTCTCCAAGCGCTGCAATTTAGTCAAGAGTCACAAAGGCGGTATTTGGTAAATTACCAAAATACCCCTTCTTGATCCTTCTCCATGGACCGAGTCCAAACCAATCGAAGCAATCGCCTGCTTCGCCATGTGTAGGTTGATCCACGGCTGTCATCATGTCGGCAAGTCTCTCCCGTTTGAATCCCACCGGAACCTCCAAGGCACTTGCACCGACCCCCGCGCCGCTTGATCCAACCAACTGCAACAAACTGCCCGTTCGATCCATCTTGTCCATTTTACGCCATGCTTGAGTCACACGACCTCACCCGACATCCATGATCGTTCTGGACCTCAGCTCTCCAAGCTTAGTCCCGATCCTCCTCGTCGTTGACCGTCGTTGACCTGCAAGCCACCTGCACAGTAATAACCCAAGAAATCGTCTCCGGGAATAAGTTCTACACAACTTGACCCACATTAGCTCAAAACATGCAATATGCAACACATATGCAAAGATAAACATGGATATGACCTATCCCAAAAACAAATTCCCAATAATATCAACAATCAGCACACAACCGGCCAGACCACCAAGCTTGGCCGGTCTGACCGATCTCAAACCGGTCGGACCGATTTGTCTAAGCCGATCAGACCGCCCGAAAAGACTTAGCCAAAATTGCCCCTGGAAATCCGAGAGCTCTCTGGAATTTTCAACCGAATATATCTTTTGACTGGAAGCTCTAAAAATTATGAGTCCAAGTGTAGGAAACTCCCCTCTCTTGCCTACACCCTCTATTTTTGGCCTAGCTCCAAACTCATCAAAAAGTTCTAGCCGGTCAGACCGCCGCTCAGAGCCGGTCTGACCGCTGGCCTCTTCGGCCTGACCAGTTGGACCGCCCGATCTTTGCCGGTCGGTGTCACACGGTCGGTCGACCGCCCTTCACGGTCGACCACCTAAGACACGCGACCTTGAATCTTTTCTGAAAATGCGATATTCGGCAAACCAACAAAGCCATTGCCAATTGAATCATCATCCTAAGATCATGCACATATCCCCATGATATCCACAGACACCATGCTTTATTTTGTCACGGATGTTCAGTAAGAGACCAATCAAGTTGTTGCAGACACTCTTCTCTATGTACATGACGTCGATGAAGTGGTGAACTTCTAAGTGCTCCCAAAAAGGTAAGTCCCAAAATATTGATCTCTTCTTCTAGATGTTCTTTTCATGGGTCCTCGATTTACGTTCCTTTCCGAGCACAACATCAAAATCCTTAACCATATCATAGACCTCTTTTCCGCTTAAATACCTTGGAGCTGAGCTATCCTCATTATCTCTGTCGAATTGTTTCTTCATTCTGCGGTATGGGTGAGCCCTCATAAGGAACCTATGGTGACATATGTACACGGTTTTTGTGAGGACCCTAGGTTATTTCCGTAAGACCAAGGCCTTCCCGGTCTTATGGAAATAACGCTGGGCCTCAAGTGAATGAATTCCATCTTAACTCCATCTAAGTGAGAAGGACCGACTGAAACTAGAGCCCTGGTGGTCATGTGTACTGCTCCTCTGCAACCACTACTGATGACCGGTTCTACAACGGTCCAAGTCCATATTTAAACAAGTTAAAATAGAATTCAAAACAGTGGGTATGCATCTCGTGTTGGCTCCCAAGATCAGCGACCAACACGCACGTACCCTCATCAACATCAATCACAGTCATACAACATTCATACATTGACATAATGAAAAACATACAACATAATAGTTCAAGTCTACATTGATTACAAAAGGGTTAACCGGCCAAATTCAATTAAACACTTAAAGTAGTAGCGGAAGAAAGTAAGATAATCAAAAGACCAGTAGTGGTATGCCCATAGCCCAAGGCAACTGACTGGGAGTTAAAGAATAGCATATTCGTTAGCATCACCGTAATCGGTGCTAACGAACTCATCGATCGGAGGCTCATCCCCACCTGTAATTGTAGTAAGCGGGTTGAGTACAAAATGTACTTGCAAGTCTTACACAAAGAGAAATTAGTTATGCATATTGGACAATCAAAGAATAGCATTAGTGGCTTTAGTTTTGCGAAAGACGCAATAATTTTCAACCTACACATACTAGTTTTACGAATGCCATTTTAAAATTAGATTTGAAGTAGAAGTAAAACATGTGACAAAGTTATAGATTGATAAACAAATTGAACAAACAAATACCAAAATGGTAGCCCACTTTGATAAACTAAAATACATGAACACACGTTCATGCCGAATACCAAGTTGTAACCATGTCAATTTTAATCGAAAAGTCTAACGATGACGTCTCCCAAACCAAGTGTTGTCCATAACCGTGGACATGGCTATTCGAATAGTTCGATACTTGTAGGGAGTACTAATTTACCCACATGACTTGACTAGCCCGTAAGCCACCAGAATTAACACACTTCCTATGGTGTGTCGACCGGGGACGTCGAGATTTGGTACTTTTGGCAAGAAAGTCCTATTGAGACTGGTCCCTCTTGCGAGATGAACTGCAAACTTAGTACAAACGACGGATAGAGCTTGCTAACCGGGCTCGCAAGTTATGTTGGATATACCAATGCAATGAAAATAAATAAAAGTAGTGCCCCTATGCACATATAGAAATTGCATCGGCTCCTACGAACAAATGATCAAAACAAGTGTCCTCACACAATCTGAGACCCATCCTAATAAAACCTTCCCCCTACTTGACCAAGTGGCACCCATATATCGTGTGTGGTAGCACGATAGTTACTTGGAATGACAGCCCATGGCTCGGTCTTTAGCGGTCCGGACAAGTCAACCACATACCCGATCTCGTGCACGAAGGCACCATCACTAGCAACCTCTTGTCCAAGCCAACTAATTGAAATAGAAAAACTTATACTCAAAATAACCAGATGCAATGATCTGGACCAAAATTTATAATTTATAAGTGTGAGGTGTTTCTCACAATCGACGGGTTAATCCCGTCAACCGTAATAACATATCTTCTAGACTTGCATTGCTAAGCACTCAATACACAAAAAGAAATTGTCACAACCATCTATTTCTAAACATATATGTGTACTGTAATGTAACAAAGATAACATCAAGATTTGGATATAACTATCTACACATCACAAAAATATTGGTATATCGAACTAGCATGCAAGCAATTAAAATTGCATTTCAAAACACTACTTATCAAAACTGGGATCAATATGATGCAAAAAAAAGTTGTAACATCCCAAAAATTCAAGTTTCAATTGAAAATAAAAAATTAAATTATTTTGTGGAATTTTTTGGAATTTTAAAAGCTTTTCCCTAATTATTTTAAAACCAAAATAATTTGTTTACAAAATCTATTGTCAAGAATAAGTTGGGAATATTTTATTTAAATCCAAAATGTCATAGAAAAGTTTTGCGAATTTTCTCAAAAATTTTGGAATTTATTTGCTATTTTGTAAACCCTTTTTGAATTACAAGAATTATTTAAATCAGAAAATCAATTAAAAATCCGCGCACAGTTCTGAGGCCTAATCCACTCGGCCCATCACTGTTCCTCGCGGCCACTTGGCCCATTCCACAGCAAGCGATCGGTGCGGGCCGTCCGACGCTTCGCCCGCCCGCGCCACAGTACCGCCTTCCACCTCACCTTCTCCTTCTTCTAGCTCCTGCGCCCGACACCACCATTAACACCGCACGGCGCTCTTTCAATTCTATGATTCCCTCCCCCTTACCTCGCGTATTCTTGTTCATTCAAACTACCGGTTTCCGCCGCAATCATTCCCGGTCGTTTCCCCCTCGCTCATGTGGATTTACACTGTCGTTCGCCCTCGCCACCGAGATCCCCGCGCGCACGATCTCTGCCTCCGACCTCCCCTCGGCCTATAAAATGGAGCACTGGGTGCGCATTCTTCCCCTCCACCAAATGCCCCAGCTCTCCTTCCCCCAAGCTCTATGTATCGTTGGCATTTGGAATTTCTCTTGCGAGCACCAAAGCTTTGTTCTACGTCTTCTCCGAAAACATCAAGCTTTCTCCGGCGATTCCGACCGCGTCATCGGCACCACCTCGTCACCGTCCACCTCGTGCGCACCTTTCCTCGGCCCAAATACCACCGGAATGCCTTCGCCGTCGACAACCGAATCGCTCCGCCGCTCCCTCCTCACCGCCGATCGCCTCCATCCTCCTCCGACCACTCGAGTGAGTGCATTAGACTCTCTGTCACTCCCTCTCTCTGCGCGCACCTCACCGCCTTTCATCGGGCCGCCATTCGCCGGTACCATTGGGACCCGAGTGCCGCCCTCGTCCGGTGCCGACGTGGCCGCCACCGCGAAGACGCGTAAGCACCACCTCACCGTCTGTGCCGATGTGGCTACCCGTGTGGACACCAGCGTGGCAGCTTGCGTCAGCACCCGCACTCCTTCATATTATTCCGTGCAGTGAGTCTACCGTGGACTTTGACCGTTTCGTGCACCCAGTCTATGACTGTGGGGCCCACATGTCAGTGACTCAAAGCATTTCCAATAGAAAAATAATTCGGATGAAAATTGGATTTTTCGTACGGTGATGTCAGTATGCTCTAAAATCAAGATCTAGCTAACTAAACTAAAATTATCTCATTTGGAGTTAATTTTAATGTTCATTAGAATTTATAAGTTTATTATTTGAATTTAGCTTATTTTTGTGTATAGATTTTGACAACTCCGAAGAGCTCGATCCATCTGAAGAGTTATAATACCAAGACTTCGAGTAAGGCAAGTTATACCATTGATCATATTGATCCCAGTATTTTAAAAATATTTACTTCTGTTTTAAAATTACTATTGAATGCATAATTTTATCTAGTTGTTTTAAATTCCTATTTTAAATTCTTAGTTAATCCACTTCCTTTGTATAGCCAATATTGTATGTTGAATAATCATTTCCTTGTCGCCTTAGTCAATAAACATTTCAAAATAAAGATATGCTTAGACATTGCTTAGATCATAAATATTTGATTTTGGGGACTTTTAGCCAAAATAGCAAGTATTGATTAAAAGCCTATTATATTGTTTTGCCATGGTGGATTTTTGCAACTATCTTTGAAAAATAAAAGTAAAAAATGGGTTTGGAGTTGGGCAGAATGGATAGCTGGTGGGTGTAGGTTTATGCACGGGCTCGATCCGGGTAGGATTGAGGCCCAGGGATTAATTTTGGAAGTCGCCTAAGTCAATTAAGAACCGGCCTTTGAGCTGCATCTTGCAAAGCTCCACCGTACAACAACATGTTCTGTATGGGCAGAACTAGGCTTATTAACTTATCATACCTCACTGTTTTATGTGCCATTTTGTTGAGTGGGTGTTAGTAAAATAGTATTCCCACCTGGCGCAAGAGGGGGCTTCCGGCTGGTGGTTAAACCAATGGAAGTGAAACCTTAACGGGCGAATTAGCAGTGAGGCAGAACATTTGAAACGCCGTGTCATAATTGCTTAGTCGCATGCCTAAGGAAGCGTGTAATGGCCGACACAACGGGCAAATTATCTTTTGTGGGTAAAGTTGTACTACATCTGCATAGTATAAAACTATTCAAATAGCCGTGTCCACAATCATGGACAGACTAAGCAAAACCACTATAAGTTAGACTTTGTTTTTGGTTTTAAAAAATAATTTTAGCATGGTGAATCCTTGTGGTAAAATTGGGCGGTTAACCATGTGATAGGAGGATATCCATCACTATGTTTCATATGGAAGTTGTCAACTATAAAACTGTCAATTCAAAATATGATTCTAACTAGGAAGCCAATTTCTGCAGAAGAACCAGACTTCTTCAGCGGTAGGAGTGACATGTTTCCATTGCAACGAGCTGGGCCATTATGCTAATAAATGTCCTAAGAAGTAACAGGCCGCAGCCCTAACGAAGCCAACTTCAGGAGCTCCAGCTACCGGCAACACCCCAAGGATGACGGTATAGTTCATGAAGGGACGTGTAAATCACGTCACAGCAGAGGAAACTCATGCAGCACCAGATGTCATTCTTGGTACGTTCCTCATCAATTCAATACCAGCATTAGTCTTATTTGATTCTGGAGCTTCACATTCTTTTGTTTCAAACAAGTTTGTGGGAAAGTATGGGTTACCTATCTCTTTCTTAGCTAACCCTATGTTAATCCATTCCCCGGGCTCGGAAATGAAAGCTAGTTTCTTCTGCCCATACCTTACCTTGGAAATATCTTTAGTAACCTTCTCGGTAGACTTAGTCGTCTTGTGCTCTCAAGGTTTGGATATAATTCTTGGAATGAATTGGCTCACCATGAATCAGGGAAGGATAGATTGTGCCAATAGGTCCATCACCCTAACTAGTGAGCAAGGAATTATAGCAAAATTTCGATCCAAAACTTCTACAGGAAGAAGTTCCATCCTAGCCAGTTTGGAGGAAGTAAAACTTGAAGATATACCAGTGGTACAAGAATATCCGGATGTATTTCTTGAGGAATTACATGGTGTGCCACTGGATAGGGACAAAATGTTCTTAATTGACTTAGTCCCAGGGACCGCAGCAATTTCGAAGCGACCCTACAGGATGCCTGCAAATGAGTTAGTAGAACTGAAGAAGCGTATTGAAGAGATGTAGAGGAAAGGTTATATTCGGCCTAGCTCATCACCTTGGGGAGCTCCAGTACTATTTGTCAAGAAGAAAGACAATAGCAGGAGAATGTGTGTGGATTACAGATCACTCGATGAGGTGACGATAAAGAATAAGTATCCTCTGCCCAGGATTGATGATCTGTTTGATCAGCTAAAAGGAGCAAGCATTTTCTCGAAGATTGACTTGAGGTCAGGCTACCATCAATTAAAGATCGGACGGAAGATATATCAAGACCGCCTTTACAACGGATATGGGTGTATGAATTCTGAGAATGTCCTTGGTTTGACAAACGCCCGCTTATTTCATGAATATGATGAACAAAGTGTTCATGGAATTTTGGATAAGTTTGTGGTTGTTTTCATCACGATATTCTCATTTACTCGAAAGATGAAGTAGAGCATGAGAAGCATCTCCGGATAATTTTGGAAAAACTCAGGGAACATCAGCTTTATGCCAAATTCAACAAGAGTGAATTTTGGTTAAGTAAGTGGCTTTCCTCGGACATATTGTGTCAGCAGGAGGAGTTGCAGGAGAAACTGCCAAGGTTGAAGCCGTAATGGATTGGAAGCAACCCAAGTCAGTCACGTAAGTGAGAAGTTTTCTTGGTTTAGTGGTTATTACCGCAGATTTATTGAAGGTTTTCCAAGACTTCTAGACCCATGACTCAACTTCAAGAAGGAAAAGAAATTTGAATAGACAGATGCTTGGGAGCATAGTTTTCAAGAATTGAAGAAAAGGCTAGTTTTCGCACCCATGCTAGTATTACCGGATATCCATAAAGACATCGGGGTTTTCTGTGACGCATCTCGCTAGGGACTTGGATGTGTACTAATGCAAGAGGAAAAGTCGTGGCTTATCGTCTCATTAGTTGAGGCGGATGAAGGAAACTATCAGACTCATGATTTGGAGCTAGCAAAGAATTGTGCATGCTTTAAAACACAGCGGCATTATCTTATTGATAATCACTGTGAAATCTTCGCAGATCATAAGAGTTTGAAATACATCTTCACCCAGTCAGAGCTTAATCTCCGACAAAGAAGATGGTTGAAATTGATAAAGGATTACGACCTCAGAATCCATTATCACCCGGGCAAAGCAAATGTGGTAGCAGATGCCCTAAGTAGAAAGGCATATTGCAACACTATGTTAGTTCAAGAGATTCAGCCAAAATTGTATGCACAACTGAAGCACCTAAGCCTGGAAATTGTCAACCGGGGCTGTATCAACGCATTGGAAGTTCAACCAACCATCCAAAGTTAGATCAGAGAAAAACAACTAGAAGATGAAGATATCAAGGAAATCAAGAAGAATATGAGAAGAGGCAAAACCCTAGGATTTTCTGAGGACGAGCAAGATACAGTTTGGTTTGGAAACCGCATCTGTATACCTAATCAGCAGGAAACAAGACAAATGATTCTAAAAGAAGCACATAAATCATCTTACTCCATCCATCCCAGAGGTACCAAGATGTACCAGGATCTAAAAGAAAAATACTGGTGGGTCAGCATGAAGCGAGAAATCGCTGAATTTGTTGCACGCTGTGACGTATGCCAGCGAGTTAAGGCAGAACATCAGAGACCCGCTGGTTTATTATAATCATTACCAATCCCCGAATAGAAGTAGGAGGAAATTGGTATGGATTTCAGCACCGGACTTACTAGGACTCAATCAGGATGTGATTCCATTTGGGTGATAATTGACCGATTGACTAAAGTGGCTCACTTTATTCCAGTCAAAACCACCTACAGAAGCAACAAGTTGGTAGAACTATACATGGCTAGGATAGTCTGTTTGCATGGAGTACCCAATAAAATAGTGTTAGACAGAGGTTCGCAATTCACATCAAGATTTTAGCAGAGCTTACATGAAGCTTTGGGAAC
The DNA here is from genome assembly GCA_036346395.1 of Hsuehochloa calcarea. Classification (NCBI taxonomy): domain Eukaryota; kingdom Viridiplantae; phylum Streptophyta; class Magnoliopsida; order Poales; family Poaceae; genus Hsuehochloa; species Hsuehochloa calcarea. The sequence continues at coordinate 14,906,429 of CM070599.1, read as the reverse complement.
CAGACTCAACAACAGTACAGCTTATCACCCCCAAACATATCGCCAGATAGAACGTATCAATCAGATTCTATAAGACATGCTTCGAGCCGGTGCTACATATTATGGAACAAGTTGGGTTAATAATCTACCCTATGCAGAATTCTCTTACAACAATAGCTATCAAGCCAGTTTACACATGTCACCATTTGAAGCATTATACGGCAGGAAGTGTAGAACTCCTCTCCTTTGGGATCAAGTGGGAGAACATCAGTTCTTTGCACCGGAGTTGATAAAAGAAGCCGAAAATAAAGTAAAAGCAATAAAAGAACACCTGAAAGTGGCTCAGTTCTGACAAAAGAGTTATGCCAACAATCGGCGAAGAGAACTATCCTTTGAGGTAGGAGATTTTATCTATCTCAGAGTAACTCCACTCCGAGGAATGAAGAGATTTCGGACTAAAGGAAAACTCACACCCAGATTTGTTGGACCTTATAAGATTTTGGCAAGAAGAGGTGAAGTTGCTTACCAATTGGAACTACCTGCATCTCTATCAGCAGTCCACGACGTCTTTCATGTATCTCAGCTGAAGAAGTGTCTTAGAGTGCCAATAGAAGAAACACCGCTTGAGAGCATCAATCTTCACGAAGATCTCACTTATGTGGAATAACAAATCAAGATTCTCGACGTGGCAGAACGCATCACCAGAAGCAAAGTCATCCGTTCATGTAAGGTCCAAAGGAGCAATCATTCCGAAGAAGAAGCCACCTGGGAGCGAGAAGAAGAATTGAAAGCCGAGTACCCCCCCCCCCACCTTTTTGCTGACCAATCCTGAATCACGGGGTCGAGATTCCCTTTAAGGTGGGTAGGTTTGTAACAACCCAAAAATTCAGGTTTCAGTTGAAAATAATAAATTAAATTATTTTGTGGATTTTACTGGAATTTCAAAAGCTTTTCCCTAATTACTTTAAAACCAAAATAATTTGTTTGCAAATTCTATTGTCAAGAATAAGTTGGAATATTTTATTTAAATAAAAAATGTCTTAGAGAATTTCTGTGAATTTTCTCATATTTTTTGGAATTTATTTGCTATTTTCTAAACCCTTTTTGAATTACTGGAATTATTTAAATCAAAAAATCAATTAAAAATCTACGCACAGTTCTCGGGCCAAATACCCTCAGCCCGTCACTGTTCCTCACGGCCGCCCGGCCCGTTCCACCGCGCGCGATCGGTGTAGGCTGTCCAATCTAAATCGGACGGCCGACGCTTCGCCCGCCCACGTTTCACTCTCGCCGCACCACCGACAGGTGGTACCCATGCCACAGTACCATCTTCCACCTCACCTTCTACTTCCTCCAGCTCCCACGCCCGACGCCGCCATTAACACCGCCACTAACGCCGCACGTGTTCTTTCAATTCCGTGATTCCCCGCCCCCTAACCTCACATATTCATGCGCATTCAAACCGCCGATTTCCGCCGCAATCATTCCCAGTCGTTTCCCCTCATTTAGGTGCATTTACACCGCTGTTCGCCACCACCGCCGAGATCCCCGCGCGCACGATCTCCGCCTCCCGACCTCCCCTCGGCCTATATAATAGAGCACTGGGTGTGCATTCTTCCCCTCCACGCAACGCCCAAACTCTCCTTCCCCCAAGCTCTCTCTATCGTTGGCATTTGGAATTTCTCCGGCGACCATCGAAGCTTTGTTCTTCGTCTTCTCCGGCAACATCAAGCTTTCTCCGTGATTCCGACCGCGTCATCGGCACCACCACGTCACCGCCCACCTCGTGCACTCCTTTCCCCGGCCCGAAGATCACCGGAACGCCTTCGCCGTCGACAAATGAATCGCTCCGCCGCTCCCTCTTCACCGTCAGTCGCCTCCGTCCTCCTCCGACCACTCGGGTGAGGACTCTCAAACTCCTCCCTCTCACTCCGCGCACCTGCGCCGTTAAATCGAGCGCCGTTCACCGGTACCGTTGGGACCCGAGCGCCACCTCCGTCCGATGCCGATGTGGCCGCCACCGCGAAGTCGCGTAAGCACCACCTCAGCATCTGTGCCGATGTGACTGCCCGCGTGGACCCCAGTGTGGCAGCTTGCACCAGCACCCACACTCCTTCGTACTATTCTGTGCACCAAGTCCACCGTGGACTTTGACAGTTTCATGGACCCAGTCTATGACTGTGGGGCCCACATGTCAGTGACTCAAAGCATTTCCAATAGAAAAATAATTCAGCTGAAAATTTAATTTTTCGTACGCTCACGTCAGCATGTGCAATAATTCGAATTTCCTTTTGAAAAATAATTCCATAAAATTAAGAAAATCTGATTTTAGTATTTTCTTTACTTTTAACTTCCAGGAGCTCGTATTTCTTCATACGAACTCCGATTTGGGTGAATCACATTTATAAATTTGTATAAAATCAAGATCTAGCTAACTAAACCAAAATTATTTCATTTGGACTTAACTTGAATGCTCATTTGAATTTATTTGCTTATTATTTGAATTTAGCTTATTTTCGCGTATAGATTTTGACGACTCCGGAGAGCTCGATCCATCTGAAGAGTTAGAATACCAAGACTTCAAGCAAGGCAAGTTATACCATTGATCATATTTATCCCAGTATTTTCAAAAATATTTACTTATGTTTTTAAATTACTATTGCATGCATAATTTTATTCCGTTATTTTAAATTCCTGTTTTAAATTCTTAGTTCATCCAATTCCTTTGTATAGCCAATATTGTATGTTGAATCATCATTTTCTTGTCACCTTAGTCAATAAACATTTGAAAATAAAGATATGCTTAGACATTGCTTAGATTATAAATATTTGATTTTGGGGAATTTTAGCCAAAATAGTAAGTATTGATTAAAAGCCTATGACATTGTTTTGTCATGGGGGATTTTTGCAAGTATCTTTGAAAAATAAAAGTGAAAAATGGGTTTAGACTTAGGTGGAATGGACAGCTGGTGGGTGCAGGTTTATGCACGGGCTCGATCCGGGTAGGATTGAGGCTCAGGGATTAATTTTGGAAGTCGCCCAAGTCAATTATACCATTGATCAAAGTTGGTTTTGGCGGCTGAGGTGGGATATATTGGTGGCTAGCAGGAGGAGAGCGACAGAGTGCTACGGGCAATAACATGCATGCAATAGGGAGCCCCGCATTGTGCCTCTACGCAGGTGCATAGTATCTATATGGTCTAGGGAGGCTACCTGACCGCTGGAGAGACGTAGAGATGACCGGAGCTGGCTTGTTGTCGTTGAAGTTCACGGCGGCTGTGAGCTTCAACATGGAGAGGGTTACCTAGGCAAACAGAAAGACAATGAGTGGTCAAGGGAGCTAAATGAGGTCCAAGGGTAGTGTCGTAACAAGCAATCGATGAAAAGCTCAGCAAGCCGGAGCTAGAGACGAAGCTAGGGTTTTTAGCCGACAAAATAGGAACTCTAAAATTAGAAAGCTCCTGCAGTGCATTGACCAAATTAGGTGGGGAGAAATCTTACTAATGCTCAAGTGTGTCCTCGGGTGATGTCCTCGGGTGCGCGCTCCGGAGCTGAGAAAGATACGATCGTGTTTCCGAAGCTACAAACCAAGCCAAGGTTGCGCATTAGCAAAAATAGAAATGTCATACGAAGGTGAGAACAAGGGACACCTAGGGTTGAAGCTTACCCGAGACAAGAGTTAGAACGAGCGTCCCTCTCCTCAACCGAAAAGAGGAGAAGTGAGGAGAAACTAGGGTTTAGGGGGGTTTTAACCTGGGAAGATGACAGAGTGGAGGCGACGAGAAGAGGCGATGGTCTAGGAGTGGTCAGAGCATGTGACGGATTCACAGTGTTACTGGGGTGAGGGTAGAGCACGGCTGCGACATGGCGCGGGGTTTCTGCATGGCACTTGGTAGCGAGGAAGAAGAACTCGACGAGTGGGCCGTGGCGTAGTGACACAAAGCGGCCTGATCGGCATTGTGTGATCTGATCTTGGTTTAAGTGACGAGGTCGAGTGAAGTCAAGACTATTGGATTCGAGTCAGAGTGCGGCTCGAGTCCGAGGAGCAGTACTAGGGTTTGATTGATTTGAATTTCACTGATTCTAATTTGACTGAGCCACAAAATATAGTAAATAAATTCATAAAATTCTGAAATTAATCAGAGGGGTTCCTGGGATGACTTAGTACCCATATAAAATTTGAAACTTTATTGTTCATGATTTATTTGCATAATTTAAATTCAAAACCGCAAGGCTATTTAGGAAGAGATTTGACTTTTTACAAGAGTGATTTAAGTTCTATAAATTTGATAAAAATTATATTTATTTATGATAAATATTATAGTATTTTAATAAATTATTTCCAAAGAACTTTACAAGCATTTATCTTCTTTTTCGAGCTTTATATTTGATCTATGTGTTGAACTTTGATTTGAAGTTTTTCAAATGCAATATTTTGTACAAATGTTTTAAGAATGCCATGTATGCTCATGAGATGCATAATAATTCTATTTATTAAAATTTGGGATGTGACAATTTTGCATGAGTGCCCCAACCACACACTCTCGATATCATTTATGTAGTGAGTATAGGCTTTGACCCGTTTTGTACTCTGGCCCTACAGGTTAGAAAGGGCATGATAATCATTTATGGTGCAGAACAACAAGGAGTGTAAAGTGAAGTTATCTAATCTGTACGCATCCCATACCTATAGCTCCTCAATACACAATATTTTTAGATCTTCCATCAATGGTGCTAGGTACACATTAATATCATTCCAGATTGCTTTGGCCCTTGGATAAGTATGGATAGCAAAATATACTTCCGCTTCATACACAACCAAGGAGAAAGGTTGCAGATAGGAGAGTCATGGGGCAAGTGCTATGTCGGCTGCTCATGTTTCCAAAAGGATTCATTCCATCTGTATTCAATCCAAACCATATATTCCTCAGTTTCACACCGAAGGTTGCAAACCTCCTACCAATGTTTCTCCACTAGGCGGAATCAGTAGGGTGTCTTAGATTTTTGTCATTCTTACACTCCTATGAGTGCCAATGCAGCAGTTTTGCATCCTTTGGGTTTGCAAAAAACTGATTCAAACGGGGAATTATAGGAAGATACCACACCACCTAAGCAGGTGCTCCTTTCTTCACCTCGATTCCCTTGCCATCATCTTATTGATTCTTACGCTTGTATCGGGATGCATTGCACACCGGACATACATGTGTGTTTGCATACTTGTTACAGTAGATGATACAATCGTTCGGATATGCATGTATTCTTTCTACTTTTATTCCCAATGGATAAAAAACCTTCTTGGCTTTGTAGGCAGTTTTGGGCAACTCATTTCCCTCCGAAGGCATTTCCGCTAAGAGACCTAACAGCGTCGTAAAACTGTTGTCGGACCAGCCGTTGCTTGCCTTCAATTTTAGCAGTTCAAGCATGGATGATAACCTTGTGTATTCCTGCTTACAGCCTAGGAACAAAGGTTTCTCCGAGTCTTCCATCAAGCCCTGCAATTTAACATACTCCCTCTCATTACAGCTCCCTTCTGCAATGCGATGCATCTGATCATGTGAGACCCCGGTTTATCCGGCTTGTAATGCTTAACCATCCACTTGGTCCTAGCATCACAAATCAGATAATCCGAGACTCGAGACATGTATACTTCCCAGAGTGCAGTATACACACCTCAATCACAAAATTTATGTATCAATTCCATTCATCCACATAGAACCGAAACACAGAATAGAACAGAAGTATTAACAATATTAAACCGAGTCATTACAAAAGGGAGGCCAACCAGGCCAACAATAAAGAGACAACAATAGTTAAGCAATGAAGCAAAAGTGCCATAAGATGGCTACAACAAAAGAGCCAATCGGTGTGCCTTTAACCCACAAGGCAACCGACCAGGACCGCCAAGCTAGTCGCCAAACCCAAGCACATCTCACAAAAGTGAGGCCCTTGGGGCTCACCTTGTTCCCTCAAACAAAAAAAGCGTAAGCAAAAGCCGGTGAGTACTTTGAATGTACTCGCATAAGACTTACATGTGGCATAACAAACTGTACATATACTACATGCAAGCTTAATCAACGAAGAGGTTTGTAGGTTTCATTTTAGCATAAAGCAAGTTTTCATTTGCAATAATATAATAGATTGAAAGCAATTTAACAAATCTGTTTTTAATGTTCAAATAACCGAAAGAACAATAATAATAATGATAGATAGGAAACAACAACAAACAGGAAGTGACTAACCCAATAGTCACCACAACAGTAGTATGAATTACCCATTCATACCAACCATGTCAAGTTTTAAATTTTAAAAACAAATGTTGTAGTCTAACTCTTGGAAGACCTCCCCAAGCGTGTCCATAACCTAGGACGAGGCTATTCGAATAGTTTTATCCTGCGCAGGTGTACCAACTTACCCACATGTCGGACCGCCTTTTGCCACATGATTAAGCACACCGCCTTTGGTATGCCAAGCACGGCTAAGTCCTACGAGACGTTTCCAATATTATGTATTAACTTCGAGTCGCCCGTATGGATAGAAACCCATACGTTGTGTCGGGGTCGTGGCCCAGCCTCGGACAACTACCCGTCACGGGTAAAGCCTTGGACAACTGCGACGCCCCTCGAGGTGGAGAACCTTCCCGGCAATCCCCACCACCGCACACCCAACACAAACACAAGAACACACAGCCTGTTTCACACACAACACACACAAAACTTTTCCTCCTGCGACTCGGAGATAACACACGCCAAAGTACTAAGTCAAGAGGGTCCCATATATCCCTCATGTGGTTAGTACGCAATAGTGCTTGGTTTAGTGTAACAAGATGTTCGGTCCTTGTTGACTTGGGCACCATTCCGATCACACCCAAAAACACCACACCAACATACCATTATGCCCAAGTCCAAATCGGTTTTCATTTTCAGTTTTTGATTTACAAAATTAACAAAGCACAAAGTCTTTGGACATAATTGAAGAATAATAATTTTTGTGTGATCAAGGCCATCGACTAAATCGATGACCGCCCAAAGCTACCGAACTAAGCATGGCTAAGCATAAAGATTCAGCATTCTACTAAGTGACAAGAGTTCATCCATCGAACTCTAATCACACGCAAATAACCTAGGCTCAAGTAGTAGAGAATAAAAATATCCTCTGATTATGCAACTATAGGATCAACTAACCATAATTTAACACAAAGTAGCAATGCATACATACAGTTGAATTCAAAATATTAAACTTGTAAAATAATAGGATTAATATGATCAAACCGCTTGCTCGCTTGTTTGGGTCAAGATGTTTTGGGGTCACTCTCGGTATCAATGTGCTCTTGGATCCTATCGAAAGAACCAAAAAGAACCAATAAGGCAAAAGAAACCGAAAGATCCAACAGCCAACTTCAACAAAAAGCTCTCAAATTTTTACAGTAGAAAGAGCATGATTTTTATGAACTAATGCAACAAGAACCAATTGATTTGGATTCTTGATGCAAAAGATATGGCCAAAACAATTTTGCTCAGCTCTCATAAATCAAAATGCTACTATTCATTAGCAAAATTTTATGGAGCTATACTGAGTCCGAAACATTTTTAAATTAAAGTCTAGTTAAAAACATAACAAACAAAATTTGAATCAACCGAAAAGGATTTGAAATGAAATAGTTATGTATTTTACAAGTTATCACATTTTTCAGTTGATAACTAAATCCTTTCGGGAAAATCAGAATTTTTAAAAGACGTGGCGAGCGAGGGCGTCGATCTCGGATCCGACGGTCCGCGTCCCAGCGCTAACGCGCGCGCGCGGGATTCACAAATCCCTAAACGTTCACCGTTGGATCTGGATCCAACGGTTCGCGTGGATCAAGACGTTCGGACGGTCCGAACGTTCATTCAGATCTGGACCGTTGATCTAAGGATCGACGGTCCGCAACGACTCAAGCTCAAACTTTCGTCCCAGATTTTCGTCCGACAAAATGACTGGGAAGAACGGCTCGCCGCCGGCGACTCTGGCCGCGGCGGTGCGAGCAAGTGCCCAAAATGGGTTGCTAACAACCTTGCGCACAAAGGTACAGAAATTTCAGTTGCGGCGTCAAGAACGCCGGCAAGCGGAGATGACCGAGATGACCAAAATGGTCAAAAGCGAAAATAGCAAATGAGCTCTCTGCGGTCCAAGCGAGCGAAAAGTGCCAAGCAACTAGGGACTAAAGAGAGGTTACCTGAGCCCAAATAAGGCACAAAGATGGGTGGATTCAGCTCCAACGAAGAAGAATGGGGACTTCAGCCGAAAAAGGGGAAATCCGCAATTAATCTGCTCTCTGCAAGCAAACGAAAAATTGAGTGAGGGCTATTGCTCACAGAGAGGAGAGGAGCTAAGGCGCGAGGATTTGAGAAAGAAAGGCCGAGCACCACTTTCACCAAGAACTTTGAAGCTCGGCAATGGTGGCAATGGCGACCGAAGGTGCAAATTCGAAATTGAGCTCAAGCAACACACTAACAGTGGCTCTGGAGCTCAAGGGTGTTCAAAGGAAGATAAGGAAGCCACTGGAGGAGTTTTATAGGCGAAGAGCAAGGAAGAAGCAACGGAAGAAAAATGGCTTCGCCTTTGTGTTGAGGTCGATCGAGGCGATGGGAGCACGTGCACTCGAGGAGGGCGACGACCATGGAGGCGGCGGACGGAAGCATTAAATCTTTGAGTCGTTGGCCAAAAGGCGAGGAGACCGACGACGACACGCCCGCCATTTTCACCCACTCATCGTTGATCGTGGCGGCGCGAGCGAGGAAGACGACAAGCGGCGGCCGTTGGATTTAATCGGACGGTGAGATAGATCGGTTCGATTATAACGATTCAAACGCTCGCTTGATCTCGGGCCGTTGATTTGGATCCTACGGTTCACGTTGCGCGAGGCGTTCGGACGGTCCGAACGTTCACGCGATTGTGGACCCTTGATTTAGAATCCAACGGTTCGAATGGATCGGCGCGTTCGGATGGTCCGAACGTTCACGCGATCGTGGGCCGTTTGATGCCGATCCAACGACTCACAAATACCGCACCCGACTGCGTCGCGCCGGTGCGGTTAGTTGATGAAACAAATCAATTGGCTCGAGCCCGAGTCCGATCCGAACAGAGAGCAGTGAAAACCAGTTAGGGTTTGAATTTGAATAACTGATTTTTGAGGAATTATTTGGGGTATCAAACAAACTCCAAAATTTATGAAATTTTAACTGGAGATTGCTTACTGGGTGAGGAACCTTATATAAAATTTTCAGAGACTTTTATGCACTGCATTTTTCTCTAAAAATTCCAGAAGGCTAATTTAGGAGTTTGACTAATGTTTGACTTGCCTCAAAATTATCCAATAATTTCTGAAAATTATGAAATAATTCCGAGGTGTTAAACATCAACCCTAGACCCAAGAAAATTATTTCCAAAGGTTGGGCACAAGATTTTCATGAAAGAGATTTGTGTTGGTGTCCAAATGGCAATTTGATTTTGATTTCACATAATTCATTTACAAAAATTATGGAACTGAGTACAAAAATCAAGATCAGAGAAAAGTTTTAATTTCTCCTCATTTTATTACATTTGAAACACAAACCAATTTTGGGATGTTACAAAACCTCCCCCCCTTACAGAAATCTCGTCCCGAGATTTGGCTCACTCGGCAAAGAAGGAGGGGTAGTCTGCACGGAGACGATCTTCCCTTTCCCAAGTAGCTTCATCTTCAGAATGGTTCGACCACTGAACTTTGAGGAATCTAATGGTTTTATTCCTTGTTCTTCGTTCAGCCTCATCGAGTATGCGAACAGGGTGCTCGCGATAGGTCAAATCTTCTTGGACATCGAGAGTTTCCAACGGAGCTTCCTCAATTGGAACACGGAGGCACTTCTTTAGTTGGGACACATGGAAAACATCATGTACCCCTTCAAGTGCAGCTGGCAATTCCAACTTATAGGCAACAGCTCCCTTCTTCTCGATAACACGGTAAGGACCGACATATCGAGGAGCTAACTTGCCCTTGACGCCGAAACGTTGATGGCCCTTCAAAGGAGAGACCTTGAGATACACAAAGTCATTGGGCTCAAAGCTCAGCTCACGACGACGGCGATCCGCATAGCTCTTTTGCCTGGATTGAGCTGTGCGTAAACGATCACGAATAAGCTGGACTTGACTCTCGGCCTCATTGATCGAGTCCGGGCCAAAGAATGGTCTTTCGCCGGTCTCAGACCAATTCAACGGGGTTCTGCAATTTCTCCCGTATAAGGCCTCGAAAGGTGCCATGCCGAGGCTGGCCTGAAAACTGTTGTTGTAGGAAAACTCGGCGAATGGCAAGCATTTTTCCCAATGCTTTCCATATGACAGAACACAAGCACGGAGCATGTCCTCCAACACTTGGTTGACCCTCTCGGTTTGACCATCGGTTTGAGGATGATATGCGGTGCTAAAGTTAAGATGGGTTCCCATAGCCACTTGCAGACTATGCCAAAATCGAGAAGTGAGCAGGAACCACGATCGAAATGATCGTCTTCGGGATCCCATGCAAACTCACAATTCTGGCGATATAGAGCTCAGCTAGGAGTCCCACGCGAAGCTGCGCCTTGACAGGAATGAAATGAGCCACTTTCGTCAAGCGATCGATGACGACCCAAATGGCATCATTCCCCTTAGGCGACACAGGTAGACCGGTGATAAAATCCATCCCGATCGAATCCACTTCCATTCGGAATAGGCAATGGTCAAGCGATCTCGCTGACGCTGATGCTCGGCCTTGACACGACGACACACGTCGCACTCGGCAACGAACTTCGCAATTTCCCTCTTCATTCGGGTCCACCAAAATCTCTGACGGAGATCTTGATACATCTTTGTGGCACCGGGATGAATAGACAAAGGCGAGTCATGGGCTTCGGAGAATCAAATTCCGCAATTCCATGTCCTTTGGAACCACAAGGCGTTGCGAACCTTACAACACCATGCTCATCCTCGAGAAGCACTTGGTCGTTCCGTTCTTAACATTTTCCTTGATGCGCTTATTCAAACATCCGATTCTTTGGCGACCTTAATCCGATCTACCAAGGTTGGTTGCACAACCAAGGCAGCGAGGGAACCACGCTCAACCAAACCTAAGTTGAGACGCCCAAATTCCTCCAGGAGGGTGGGTTGACATCCCTGGAGCAACAAGGCATTGCAATGCGCTTTGCGACTGAGCGCATCGGCAACGACATTAGCCTTGCCCGAATGGTAGTGAATTCCCATGTCATAGTCCTTGATCAACTCCAACCATCTCTTTTGCCTGAGGTTCAGATCCGGTTGGGTGAACAAATACTTTAGGCTTTTGTGATCCGAATACACTTCGCAACGATTACCGATTAGGTAATGTCGCCAAATCTTAAGTGCATGAATCACTGCAGCTAATTCCAAGTCATGGGTAGGATAGTTGAGTTCATGAGTCCTCAATTGCCTTGATGCATAGGCCACTACCTTGCCTTCTTGCATAAGGACACAACCGAGTCCTCGCCGAGAAGCATCGCAAAAGATATCGAAGCTTCGATTTATATCGGGAAGAACGAGAACGGGAGCGGTGGTCAAACGCTCCTTAAGTACTTGGAAACTTTCCTCACAAGCATCGGACCACAAGAACTTCTTGTCCTTCTTGAGCAACTCCGTCATCGGCTTCGCGATCTTGGAGAAGTTCTCGATAAAGCGGCGATAATATCCAGCTAAACCGAGAAAACTCCGCACTTCGGTTACCGAAGTAGGCTGAACCCATGAAAGAACATCGCTGATCTTGCTAGGGTCAACGGCCACTCCTCCTGCTGAAAGAATATGACCCAGGAAGGCCACTTCCTTCAACCAGAATGCGCACTTGCTGAACTTTGCATACAGCTGGTGCTCACGAAGCTTGCCCAACACAAGCCTCAGATGCTCATCGTGTTGCTCATCATCCTTGGAATAGATGAGAATATCATCGATGAAGACCACGACAAACTTATCCAAATACTCCATGAATACCGAATTCATGAGGTTCATGAACAAGGCGGGAGCATTGGTTAAGCCAAATGACATGACGGTGTACTCATACAAGCCGTAGCGAGTAGAGAAAGCCGTCTTTGGAATATCCTCAGGTCGTATCCGAACTTGATGATATCCCATTCTCAAATCAATCTTGGAGAATACTCGAGCTCCAGTTAATTGATCAAAGAGATCATCGATGCGGGGCAATGGATACTTGTTCTTTACCGTGACCTCATTAAGCGGGCGGTAATCAACGCACATGCGCAAAGTATTGTCCTTCTTCTTTACGAAGATGGCTGGACAACCCCACGGAGATGAGCTAGGGCGGATGAATCCTTTTTCTTGCAGCTCATTCAGTTGCTTCTTCAACTCCACCAACTCGTTCGGTGGCATCCGATAATGCCTCTTTGAAATCGGGGCAGTACCGGGAGCCAACTCAATGACAAACTCTAGGTCTCGAACGGGTGGCAACCCCGGGAGATCTTCAGGAAAGACATCAATGAAGTCACGAATCGTGGGGACTTCACTAATATCTAGAGCGGCTTCGCTCAAGCGCGAAGAGATGCGGGCCTAGCGGCCGGTAGCGAACTTAACCCGCCACGGAAAGACTAGATAGAGAGACGCACTTCTTGGCGCAATCGATTTGTCCCTTATGCTGAGACAACCAATCCATACCAAGAATTACATCTAAACTTGCTGAATGGAGGAGGATAAGATTCGCGACGAATCTCACTCCCTCGATTTCAATTGGGACATCCCTACACTCAGATTCAGCTCTCAACTCCGAACCAGGAGAGCGAATGAGCAACGGGACCAACAATGGAGTAAAGAGGAGCTCACTAAAAGCAGCAAAAGACTCAGAAACGAAAGAATGAGATGCTCCTGAATCAAACAAAACAGTAGCTGAATGAGAGTTAACAGAAAGCGTACCCAGCACAACATCGGGTACCTCCTGTGCTTCCTCAGCTGAGATGAGGTTGACGTGACCACTACCCACACCTTGGGTAGCAGGGACTATCTTCAGATCCCGCGAAGAACCACCTCCTTGCCCGCGTCCTCCATTAGGACGAGGGGCTGCTCCTGTCTTCTTGGGGCAATTGTTTGCATAATGCCCCTTGTCGTTGCAGAAGAAGCAGGTGACATCCGCCGCTGCGCGGAGGCCTCTGGCCGACTTCGCGGTGCACGTGATTGGGGCACGGCCTGCGAAGGACGAGGCGGTGCCGACGATCTCGGGCGCCAAGGTCAAGACGGGACCCCGGAGACTGCCCAACACGGGAACGGAAAGAGCTGGCCTGCGCTGACTTGTGGGCCTCCCACTTGCGCTTGCGGGAATCCACAAGTGCTCTCCCCGCATGCTCAGCGACGATGGCCTTGTCCACCAAGGCCTGGAAATCAGGGAAGTCAACGATAGATAGCTTGTCTTGAAGCTCCTCAGACAAACCATCCTTGAACTTCTCTTGCTTGGCCTCATCAGTGGCCACCTCTTCCGGAGCATAACGAGCCAAATGGTTGAACTCGTACAGGTACTCCGTGACTGAACGACGCCCTTGCCTGAGCGACAAGAATTCCTTCTTCTTCAGCTTCATCAAGCCGGAAGGAATGTGAGAGCGACGGAAGGCAGTGCGGAACTCCTCCCAAGTGACGGTGTGGCCGTCAGGCTGCATGGCGAGGAAGCTCTCCCACCAAGACAAAGCTGCACCCTCCAGCTGGTGCGATGCGAACAGCGCCTTCTCGTGCTCCTGGCACTGCGCTATGCGAAGCTTGCGCTCAACCAGACGAAGCCAATCGTCTGCGTCAAGCGGGTCCTCAGACCTGGAGAACGTAGGGGGCTGAGTGCGAAGAAACTCCGCTAGTCCCCCACGCGGCTGATGACCACTCCCTTGCCCGGATCCTGATGCACCGGTAAGGGCGGAAGTGTTGCGCGCGATGACGTCCAGAAGAACCCTCCTGTCCTCTGCACGGTTGCGCTCGATCTGAAGAAGGACCTCGGCCATGGTCGGAGGAGGAGGAAGATCCTCGTCGGACCGGTGATCGCCTTGGCCGCTACGAAAAGGTCCGGCCATCTGTAATAAGAAACTTTGGTTAAAACTAGACTCAAAGATTGAAAGCCGAAGAAAGCGAAAGGCTAGCGACTAGGGAATGGAATATCACCCTAACCGAAAGCCAAAAGCAGATGTGTATAATCTTAAACACGCTTATAAAAGACTCCAAAAGCGGCAAGGAATCATAAAACCAAAGCTCAACTTCCCAATTCAACTAGCCCGTATTGAATGAACGAGTAATTGATTGAGAAGATAAAAAGCAGAAGATTAAGGTAAGATCTATTACCACTAAAGAGCAAGGTTCAATCAGCGAAAATAGTGTTAGATACTTAGCTAACTAGTATCACATCTTACCCCTTTTATTCCCACAAGTTTTAGTTGATTAAACTCTCATTTTCTACCCCATTAGAAACCATCGAGCTTGCTGTCCGGAAATTGAAGTTGCTGTAGCGATTTTGCATCCAAGCTTCCAGTCGAAGTCTTCCATTCTAGAAACTTCAAAATCTGGCACACTTCAATTTGCCAAGCTCAGTGGTCCCATCAGAAACCATTGAGCTCGCTGTCTGGAAATTGAAGCGTCTTTGTCAGATTCCGCATCCAAGCCTCTAGCCGAAATCTTCAGTCCAGAAACTTCAAAAACCCTAAGCACTTCAATTTGCCAAACTCAGTGGTTCCCAAAACCCGTGTAATCGATAACACTATCTTTGAAAAGGAGAGGTAAACAATTTTCAAAACTCAAATTAGAGTAAGATGAGAGGAGAAAGCTAAGATAGGTAAGGAATAAAATCTGAGAACTTACTTAAGCTTTCATAAATCATTTGATACTTTGAAAATAAAGTTTTCCAAAATATCCTAAAGACGATCAAGCTTGGGTTACTACGGTCAAGATGGCTCGATACAAACCTCAGAGACCCGGTTTATCCGGCTTGTAATGCTTAACCATCCACTTGGTCCTAGCATCACAAATCAGATAATCCGAGACTCGAGACATGTATACTTCCCAGAGTGCAGTATACACACCTCAATCACAAAATTTATGTATCAATTCCATTCATCCACATAGAACCAAACACGAATAGAATGTAAGTATTAACAATATTAAACCGAGTCATTACAAAGGGAGGCCAAAGGCCAACAATAAAGAGACAACAATAGTTAAGCAATGGAAGCAAAAGTGCCATAAGATGGCTACAACAAAAGAGCCAATCGGTGTGCCTTTAACCCACAAGGCAACCGAGGACCGCCAAGCTAGTCGCTAAACCTCAAGCACATCTCACAAAAGTGAGGCCCTTGGGGCTCACCTTGTTCCTCAAACAAAAGCAATTCAAAAAAGCGGTGAGTACTTTGAATGTACTCGCAAGACTTACATGTGGCATAACAAACTGTACATATACTACATGCAAGCTTAATCAACGATGAGGTCAGAGGTTTCATTTTAGCATAAAGCAAGTTTTCATTTGCAATAGTGTCGGAGTCATCGTAAAGCCTCGGTCAACTACCCTTCCCGGGTAAAGCCTTGGACAACTGCGACGCCCCTCGAGGTGGAGAACCTTCCCGGCAATCCCCACCACCGCACACCCAACACAAACACAAGAACACTGACTGTTTCACACAAAGACACACACAAAACTTTTCCTCCTGCGACTCGGAGATAACACACGCCAAAGTACTAAGTCAAGAGGGGTCCCATATATCCCTCATGTGGTTAGTACGCAATAGTGCTTGGTTTAGTGTAACAAGATGTTCGGTCCTTGTTGACTTGGGCACCATTCCGATCACACCCAAAAACACCACACCAACATACCATTATGCCCAAGTCCAAATCGGTTTTCATTTTCAGTTTTTGATTTACAAAATTAACAAAGCACAAAGTGCTGGACATAATTGAAGAATAATAATTTTTGTGTGATCAAGGCCATCGACTAAATCGATGACCGCCCAAAGCTACCGAACTAAGCATGGCTAAGCATAAAGATTCGCATTCTACTAAGTGACAAGAGTTCATCCATCGAACTCTAATCACAGCAAATAACCTAGGCTCAAGTAGTAGAGAATAAAAAAATATCCTACAGATTATGCAACTATAGGATCAACTAACCATAATTTAACACAAAGTAGCAATGCATACATACAGTTGAATTCAAAATATTAAACTTGTAAAATAATAGGATTAATATGATCAAACTGCTTGCCTGCTTGTTGCGGGTCAAGATGTTGCTGGGGGTCACTCTCGGTATCAATGTGCTCTTCGGATCCTATCGAAAGAACCAAAAAGAACCAATAAGGCAAAAGAAACCGAAAAGATCCAACAGCCAACTTCAACAAAAAGCTCTCAAATTTTTACAGTAGAAAGAGCATGATTTTTATGAACTAATGCAACAAGAACCAATTGATTTGGATTCTTGATGCAAAAGATATGGCCAAAACAATTTTGCTCATTTCTCATAAATCAAAATGCTACTATTCATTAGCAAAATTTTATGGAGCTATCTGAGTCTGAAACATTTTTAAATTAAAGTCTAGTTAAAAACATAACAAACAAAATTTGAATCAACCGAAAAGGATTTGAAATGAAATAGTTATGTATTTTACAAGTTATCACATTTTTCAGTTGATAACTAAATCCTTTCGGGAAAATCAGAATTTTTAAAAGACGTGGCCGAACGAGGAGCGTCGATCTCGGATCCGACGGTCCGCGTCCCAGCGCTAACGCGCGCGCGCGGGATTCACAAATCCCTAAACGCTCACCGTTGGATCTGGATCCAACGGTTCGCGTGGATCAAGACGTTCGGACGGTCCAACGCGTTCATTCAGATCCGACCGTTGATCTAAGGATCGACGGTCCGCAACGACTCAAGCTCAAACTTTCGTCCCAGATTTTCGTCCGACAAAATGACTGGGAAGAACGGCTCGCCGCCGGCGACTCTGGCCGCGGCGGTGCGAGCAAGTGCCCAAAATGGGTTGCTAACAACCTTGCGCACACAAAGGTACCAGAAATTTCAGCTGCGGCGTCCAAGAACGCCGGCAAGCCGGAGATGACCGAGATGACCAAAAATGGTCAAAAACGAAAATAGCAAATGAGCTCTGCTGCGGTCCAACTGAGCGAGTGCCAAGCAACTAGGGACTAAAGAGAGGTTACCTGAGCCCAAAGAAGGCACAAAGATGGGTTGATTCGGCCCAACGAAGAAGAATGGGGACTTCACCAAAAAGGGAAATCCGCAATTAATCTGCTCTCTGCAAGCAAACGAAAAATTGAGTGAGGGCTATTGCTCACAGAGAGGAGAGGGAGCTAAGGCAGCGAGGGATTTGAGAAAGAAAGACCGGAGCACCACTTTCACCGAAGAACTTTGAAGCTCGGCAATGGCGCAATGGCGCAGAAGGTGCAAATTCGAAATTGAGCTCAAGCAACACACTAACAGTGGCTCTGGAGCTCAAGGGTGTTCAAAGGAAGATAAGGAAGCCACTGGAGGAGTTTTATAGGCCGAAGAGCAAGGAAGAAGCAACGGGAAGAAAAATGGCTTCGCACTGTGTTGAGGTCGACTGAGGGCGATGGGAGCACGTGCACTCGAGGAGGACGACGACCATGGAGGCGGCCAGACGGAAGCATTAAATGCTGAGAGTCGTTGGCCAAAAGCTGAGGAGACCCGACGCTGACACGCCCTGCCATTTTCACCCACTACTGTTGACTGTGGCCGAGCGCGCGCGAGCGGAGGAAGACGACAAACGGCGGCCGTTGGATTTAATCGGACGGCTGAGATAGATCGGTTCGATTATAACGATTCAAACGCTCGCTTGATCTCGGGCCGTTGATTTGGATCCTACGGTTCACGTTGCGCGAGGCGTTCGGACGGTCCGAACGTTCACGCGATTGTGGACCCTTGATTTAGAATCCAACGGTTCGAATGGATCGGCGCGTTCGGATGGTCCGAACGTTCACGCGATCGTGGGCCGTTTGATGCCGATCCAACGACTCACAAATACCGCACCCGACTGCGTCGCGCCGGTGCGGTTAGTTGACTGAACCAAATCAATTGGCTCGAGCCCGAGTCTGATCCGAACCCGAGGAACAGTGAAAACCAGTTAGGGTTTGAATTTGAATAACTGATTTTTGAGGAATTATTTGGGGTATCAAACAAACTCCAAAATTTATGAAATTTTAACTGGAGATTGCTTACTGGGTGAGGAACCTTATATAAAATTTTCAGAGACTTTTATGCACTGCATTTTTCTCTAAAAATTCCAGAAGGCTAATTTAGGAGTTTGACTAATGTTTGACTTGCCTCAAAAATTATCCAATAATTTCTGAAAATTATGAAATAATTCCGAGGTGTTAAACATCAACCCTAGACCCAAGAAAAATTATTTCCAAAGGTTGGGCACAAGATTTTCATGAAAGAGATTTGTGTTGGTGTCCAAATGGCAATTTGATTTTTGATTTCACATAATTCATTTACAAAAATTATGGAACTGAGTACAAAAATCAAGATCAGAGAAAAAGTTTTAATTTCTCCTCATTTTTATTACATTTGAAACACAAACCAATTTTGGGATGTTACAGATCAAGATTGTCATCATGCAACCTACCCGAATCGGAACCACAATCAATATCATCCAGCGGCATATCGTTGATTTCGTCAGCAATGTCGTTATTACTACCTTCCTGAATAATCTGCTCTTCATTGTGACTGGTCACACATGTATAACCCTTTTTGAAACCCCTTCGAATGAAGTGTACTTCGATCTGCACTTAGTTCTTAAACATCTTCAGATTCTTGCAGTTAATGCATGGATAGTACATATATTCCACTCCCTTATTCAACGTATCCTCCTTGGTAGCTCTTGTAAAAGAAGACACGCCATTAATGTACTCTTCACTCACACTGTTGCTAGCATACATCCAGCTTCGGTCCATCTACACGACTCATATAACAATTTGATGTTAAATATTGAGTTGATTAATTAGTAAACTATAGATGCAACTTTTGATATGTCATTTGAAATATGTATTTCTAACTAAATGAAAAAAATAGCAATGCACCCTAGGGTCAGGTTGTTCATCACAAACACATTATAGATAGCCTATGCCAAACTTCATATGGCAAGAAGCCAACACTTGCAAAACAACACAAAAAACTAGATCTAAACCATATTCAATTCCCTCTTTACCGATCTAAACCATCTTCAATTCTCTCTTTACCAATCTAGATCTAGAATATAATGCAAGACATAAATTACTAACCATCGATAGTCAAGAACAAACTACTAAGCTAGATCTACAATCTCTCTTCCCAAATCCGCGATCTCCTTTCACCAAATCGCCTCAAAGCCCCACCTCCAGCAGCAGCGGCGAGAACAGAGCTGGAATTTAAGAGAGATCGATCTGTGAGGGTCGGGTCTGCAATAAATGAGATTATCAAAGATCATTTTCAATACAAACCGTCTATGATGAGGATGGGAAGTCACAGATGGTTCATGTTGAAAACCGTCTGTGAAGTATCACAAAAGTTGTTGTTCTGAACCGTCTGTGATACTTCACATACGATTTTCAACACGAACCGTCTGTGGTATTACATCTTCACATACGGTTTTATCACACGACAAGAATACGGTTGTTAAACCAAAAACGTTTGTGATTGTATTTAATAAAGATAATTTTGGTCAACCATCTATGATGAGGCGTCCAGTATTAGCCTTTTTGTAGTAGTGGCACGCCTCCCTCTCTCCTCCCTCTCACTGCTAGTGGGTACGCGTGTCAGCCGCACCTCCCCTTTCTTCTTGCTTTCTTTCTTCCCCACGCGTTGTCTCCATTACCGTCACAATCTTTTTGAAATACTGCATTTTTATTCCAGAATCTCCACACCATCATGAGCATTGAATGCCCCAATCACCGCCGCCCCCATTACTTCCCATTTCCCCCCTTTTTCGAGCGCGGTTTTGCCAGATTACAAGATGGCCGCCGCAAACCTCGTTGGGCGATCTCCTGCCTCCGTCCTCCGCCACCCCTATAAATGAGAGCCCCGAAGCCCCTCATCTCCCCTCATCCATCCCCAAAAGTTGGTAGATTACGATGACATCACGGGCAAATTTGAACTCAAAGGTAAACAACTACTGGCATACATCATGCCACTCACCGTTGAGAGTACGTCGTTGGACTATTTCATATGTGTTACTATGTCGGAAATTTACTTTGAAAGACATGACATTGATCCTTATGAGAAGATGAGCATGGCAAGGACGGCGCTGATCGGTAATGTTCAACATTTGTGGTCGAATATCGAGTACAACTTTATATACACATGGGAGCAAATGAAGAAGAAATTGCAACGTCGTTTTGTACCTCCACCACCCACGGTCACAAGCGAGGTGCAACCTAAGGTAACTAAAAATGCTAACTTTGTTTTGGCTCCTACTCCATCTACAGATAGCGCCGAGATGCTTGAAGAGATGAAGGGTGATCTGGTGTATATTATGTCATTAGAGGAGATGGATGCACCTACATCATCCGAGGAGAGCCAAAAAGCTAAAGATCATGGTGCTATCATCACTCAAGATGAGTATGCTATTTTAGAGCAAAAATTAGTGAAAAATAATTCTGATATGCACATGTTTCACGAAGAGAAATCAGACTGCATTGATTTTAGTACACAATGTGATAACCTTGTTGATTTACCTATTGACTTGAGTACACCATGTGATAACATAATTGAATTTCCTGCTGTTTTGAGCGATTCATATGACGAGTCAATCACATATAATGATCTTGTGGAATTGGTTACACATAAACAAGTTTTGACTAGAATTTCTCCTACTGATTTTTTATGTTACATTATGTTGGATCCACCGATGAAATTGTCACATGCTATGGAGAAAGTTTCTGAAATCGCATGTTTGAAATCCTTGTCTAGTGCGTACACCCCTGGATATAAGTTTAATTTGATTGAAGATTATGGTGTAGACAATCAATTTCATGTGTATCGAATATGCATAACTTGTGATCATATAGATGAATTGAAGCTTACTGTTTTGAACAACAATTCTTGTGTACCAAATCTTGTTCATTATGAGAGGAAAATAAACTTTAGTGATCATCCTATGCCTATGTGTGCATCTCTTATTGCACCATCTAGTATTGACAATCTGCATAATAATGTTGAAGTATGGAAGAACTTTCAAATCTTTTCACCCATGCTGGATGAATTTGCTAACGCTCAATTGAAATATGATTATATGGATGAACTTTGTTTGATTTCAAAGGTTGTAGATTTACCCATATGTACTACCACTACAAGTTTACAACTTCAGAGATTTGAATTGTATAAATGCTTCACTTACATTTACAAAACTAGTTGCAATAATTGTTGTGTGAGAAATTTTATTTTGCTCATTAACATATATGATTATTCTTGGGCTAAAAATACAATAAGCTTTTATGATCGTTGCTGTTTTATAACATTAATTGTGAAACAACAAAGAACAGTTAAAACAGATGACATATACATATACCATGCATACACCTTGGCTTCTTTGTTACGCTATTTTCAGCTTATCAAAAGCCGAGGATGGCTTTGTTTTCAATAAGGGGAGGATGATGAGGACACGACCCCTATGTATACAACCACATTTGCTATGCTTGCTATTCCAATTACAAGAGCTCGTACGCTTCACTTAAATTATCAGGTGAGCTCGTTTTCAAGAGTGTATTTATATTATATGAACTATATGATGCTACCTAACGATGAAACTGTATATTTGTGCAGCATCACATCACTTTTTGTCCAAACTAAGCAAGAGTTCGAGTTGGACAAGTTTTGAAATCCAATTCGGCCTCCGGAGACAGCACCGACTTTAAACGCACATAACTTTTGCAAACGAAGTCTGATTCGGATGTTCTTGGGCTTGTTGGAAAGCTAACGACGAGATCTTTCCAACGGATCCGGCCTCACCTCCAAGTTCCTTCTGTGGACTTCGGAATCGTCAAAAAATATACTATATCACCAATTTGGGCCTTCTAATCGTACCGGAATTGGCTCATACGCTAGCCGGGCAAGTAATGGGGCCCATACTGTTCATATGAACAGTAACATCACTATGAACAGTGTATGAATAGTACCACCCCTATTTTGTTAGCTATGTGCGGCTTCCACTTCCCTATATAAGGAGGTCGCACCCCTCTAGTTTCGTTGGATTTCGTTTGATTAGTTTCTCCATTGTGAAAACTCTCGTTCTTCGCTTGTGTCGACTAAACCAACCGTAAAGGACCTCTTTGGAATCCCACCTTTTGAACTCAATCATATATTTGCAATTCAGATTGCTTTTTACCTCGTTCTTGCTTGCGTCTTCAGTGTATGCAGGAATTGATCTTCGTGATCAGGTCATCCGGGTATTCGTGCACGGTTGATAACGACTTGTCGAGCAGTTCAACGATTGCGTGGTTTCGGGCCTTGCGAGTTCGTAGCCAGGATCGTGAGAGTTAAGAGATTTCTACCGAATTTATCTTCTCATCGAAAGATCGGGCCAAATAAGGACCTCTGAGGTTCATCAAGTGGTATCAGAACTACAGTTAATCGGTGAGAGTTTCCAGCTTCCTAGTAGTAGATTCGTTTTTCATACCTAGAGTCCAGAAAATTGCCCAAAAAAAATTCGCATCTGTCATCCATACCGAGCCCTTTGTGCCTTTGCAATTTTTTCTTTTCAGTGTGCTTGTTGAATCTTTGGTTGCATTATCATGTCTAGTTGCTGATCTTATTGGATTTTCTAGCTGTCAAAGAATTTTTTTTTTTTGATTTTCTGTAATTTAAAAAGAGTTTTCCATGTTAAAAGGGAAAAAGAAAAAATAAATTATTTAATTTCTTAGTTTTAAAGTGAAAAATAAAATTTAATTAATTTTTGGAATTTTCTGGTATTTAAAAATGTTTTTCCTATTTTCCAGAAAATAAAAATAATTATGTGCAAAAATTAAAGTCAACTTTAAGTTGGAATTATTTTTATTAAGTTCAAAATAATTCTAAATTTTTTTGTTAATTTTTCTATAATTTGTGGACTCTATTTGCTTTGTTCTAAAAATCTATTCAATTTATTTCTTAATCTCTAATTTTGAAAGAAAAAAAAAAGAAAATCAAAACTTCCCGTCAATCACCCATCGCCATTTCGCTCCACCGAACCGCACGCTTAACATACCAACCATACCTTTTTGTTTCAATTAAGTACAACCTTCCTTCTTTCTTTTATTTCTTCCTTCTTTCTCCTTTCTTCTCCCCGTGGACTAATTTCTCCTGGACTCCAGAGAGCACGCGACCTCCATTAGAGCACCTAGAAAAGCTTCCCAATCCCATGAATTTCTCCACGAATCTTCGCGCAATCAAAGGCATTCATTTTCCCACATCATGACTCCTCCATTCCAGACTGTGCCACCCCCCTTCTCTCTCTCTCTCTCTCTCACGGTGGCCGAAAAATGAGCTCTAGCTGCCATTAATGGCTGCCGGCCACCTCTCTCCTCTTTTCTCTACACTCAAAGCATTAAAATTGATTACGTCTAAAGTAGAACATTCTCATTAACCTCACCCATGATGTCATACTATCAATTGGACGTTTCCTCCATTAAATGCAATCAATTTTACCATTTCTTCATGTTCTTTTGCAAATCAAAAACTGAAACATTTTTCCCGCGGTATTTCTCATCGACTCAGTATAAAGAGAGCATCGCGTGTCCCTCGCTCTCCTTTTTGATTCGCCTAAAACCCCAACATGTATCTCCCCACCGTTTGCCCGGATTTCGTCAACGAGTGTGGGTCGTCAAAACTCCTCCGCTGGACTGTGTCGCAATCAATGGTCTTCTCTCTGAGCCACCACCACCATAAAAGTTCGCATCATCGCGTTCTATATCGTTCTTCTCTCGCGTTCGCCGAAGCATCGCCGGAGCGCCACCGCCCCATGCGCCACCATCGCCCGTGCGCTGCACCGCCGCGGCATCGCTTCACCTCCGGCCAGCCGCCACCACCATCAGGTAGAGTACCTCTTCGGAATTTCATTTTGCTAATTTGTTGGACACCCTTCCTTTTCCTTCACCGGCGCCACCGCCATTTCCTCCGTGCGCTACATGCTTTCTGTTCTGCTGGAACAACCAAGAACAATAAGGAAATTTATCTAGTCATTCATTAGTTTGTACGTGTCCATATTATTCATTTCAAAATTTTGTTCTCTCTCATACAAACTCCAAATGTGTTGATTCTTTCTCCTAAATTCATATAAATTCATTCTCTAATTTTTAGTATTTATTTTATAATTTTTAGATTTTATTTAATTTCTGCTATTTATTTGGTCTGATTCACGCGTGTAGAGTTAGACGTCACCGACGCAAGTTTGGATCAACAGGAAACGCTTACCTCCAACATCACTGAATGCGAGTCTCCTTTGATCATTTTGAACCTATGATTTGTAAATTATGTTTTCAGTTTTAAAGTTATGCATTGCTAATTTATTTCAATGATAAGTTAAACGGTAGGTTGTTAGTTAAAAACATAAAGTTTGCTATTATCATCCTTGATATTTGATATCCTGCACCTTTGTAACCCTAGCGTAGCAATGTCCGCATTATTAAATACAATTTTGTAGAATAGTATGATACGGTAGACTTGTTTAGACGTGTTATATGTTCCTATTTAACCTTTGGGGGGAACCTTTAATATTGATATGCGTTAAATTTTAGAAAATATATGACATTGGGTAATATCAATATTTGAAAATAAAATAAAAATAGTGAAAAATATTTTAGACTAAGGTAAGTGGCATGAGTCTGGTTTATCTCACCCTGGTTGATTAAGAACCGACTTTTGTGTTTATTCAAACCAAGCAATATCGTACAACCATATGTCCTAAATGGGAAAGACCTGGCTGAATAATTTACTATGTTCTAGGATTAAGCCTGCAGGCTGTAGATGGTAGGTATTACCTGGTTAGTGCAGATGATGTTAAATGACGTCCATGTCTGTCGGGGCTTGCGCCGGACGTTGGTAAAAGACGTCCAAGTTCGGGCATGTTATCCCCCACAACGGCGAACTCTGGGTCGATGGTAAATGACGGCCATGACTTGGGGTTAAGCTCGTCGGGCAAGCTAATGTTAGGATAAAGTATTGTAAAAACCCTGTGATAATCGCTTGGGCGCACACCTTTGGAAATGTGTGAACGGACAGTATAAGCTGATTATCTCAGGTGGGTCAAGCTAACCTCTGCAGAGTATTAAAAACTATTCGAATAATCGTGCCCACGATCTAGAGCGGGCAAGGTGTGTGTATACATGGTAGATTTCAATTTTGGTTTTAAAAGAAATATTTTGGAAATCTAGGAGTAGTTGGAACTCTTGGATTGTAGTTCTGGCAGTTGGAGCCAGTAGAGTAGCTATAGCTTAATTCTTGAAAACTTGACGGTTAGAACCCTTTTTGTGGTATCTTATTATGCTTAAATGTGAGGTTGGAATCATATAAATTAATCGATATGGTATGAGTTATTAACTTAGGTTAGTAGTGTGATGCATAATTAATCTTAAATAATATCCTTAGTAGTGTAGTTGATTATTCTATTGCTGCATTTGTAATAGTTGTATGACAAACAAATAACAGTAAGAGATTGCATAACAAAAAAATGAGTAACCCAGTAGGCACATGCCATGTAGCATACAAGGAAAAAAAATATAGCCTATGCAAGAAACTAACAGGGACAAGCAATTTGCCAGAAATTTTCATGCAAATTTGAAGCTTAGCCTCAACCATGCATCTCACCACGATAATCAAAGAATTCACAGAACAACAACACATGCACAAGACACAGAACAACCACACATGCACAAGAACATACGCTCTCATTTCCTAGATTGCAGTACTAAGTTTAAGAACATTCCAAATTTCAACTTCGGAAATCATCTTTCATACAACAAACCTGAATAATGGAAAACAAAATGATACATTTTCTCAATCTCTCACAAGAAATTACTCTGCCGATGTTTGCCTTCCTCGTTCTGAAAGAAGCTGATCTTTGC
Source organism: Hsuehochloa calcarea (assembly GCA_036346395.1). Classification (NCBI taxonomy): domain Eukaryota; kingdom Viridiplantae; phylum Streptophyta; class Magnoliopsida; order Poales; family Poaceae; genus Hsuehochloa; species Hsuehochloa calcarea. The sequence goes on along the minus strand of CM070599.1, from coordinate 14,880,368 downwards.
CTGCTATCTTCTGATATAAAAAGCACAAAATGAGAATCCAGCTTATCCCTTGTAGCCTGTATTTAAGATCATTGAGCCACATGTTATGATATGGATTTTTCATGTGGCATATGGTTCTTGGAGAAACAAGAATGTGAATGTGCTAGGGATTTACACTTAACTTCCACGAGCTACAATCAAATCACAGCATATACCTCATAAGCCATCGACAGTGACGCTTAATAAAATATGACAGCATCATCATCATCATCACCATCACCAAATGCTATGGATGGATGGTATATCGGTCTTCCAGAACAGGAGAGCATGCAACTCTGCTGCATAAATAGTAGCACAATTGAAGATATATGCAAGGAACTCGGGCTAACAAGATCAAACAACAGCTTTAAGCACAAGTGAACACAACCAGATTCTGCAGATGTTGAGAAGAACGGAAGAAAACAGTGGACTGTTGATCACAAAGGGGAAATAGACTGCATCAAGTGTCAATTTTGAGCACAACAAATCAATAATGCCTACAGTATCATTGTAAATCATAGCAAATACTTTCCTTTTGTCATAACAGCACATAATGGACGTGAAGCATTAACTAGCCACAAGTTGTAGTACTTTTTTTGAAACTTAGAGATTCCAAAAAAAACAGGCAGTAAATACAATGGGAAAAGAAGCCCTTTATTCCCCAAACAAAAGAAAAGGGCATACACTACTTAACAAAATGGGTAGAACAAGCCTGAATCAAAAGCAGGATAAGATTTTTTTAGTATAACATTTTGGGGGAAAGCAGTTAATAATTATTAGTCAAATATTTGCAGAACATTTTCAAAAGAAACAAAATATATTTTGGATAGGAGAAAGATCTCCTTTGCTGTGTCTTTTCTAGGATTCCTTTAGCCTAGCAAGTGTAGAAAAGCATCAACAGCTAGCCACTGCTGCAAATCCATGGACATGGAATAAATGTAAAATGATGGAATCTTGAAGAGTCAGATTTTGGAAATTTGACAATATGGGCTAGGTATTTCTATTGGAGCTAGCACAGGTGATGCTACTCCTAATTTTCAAACTAACATGTGAAACAAAAATAGGTAATCCTATCTCTAAGCACTTTCTCTAACACGATGCATGCCCCACTGCCTCTAGCCCGCACACCTCACCGGCTCGCCCCTACAACACGGCCACATGCACGCAGCCATGGGTAGTCGAGGTTACACCTTCTAAAACTGAGACGATAAAAAGGTGGCAATGTATTATCATTTACAGCATGATGTGAATGTTCGGAGTATCATATAGGAAATGATGTGAATGGTACAATGATCAATGATCATAGATCAGATGCTTATTTAAAATAGCGATAAGGGTACAGGTACGGCTAGTCTGAAAGTGCCCAGATCTGTGTATGAGTGGTACAGACACACCCTACCATGTATGAGTGGTATTGTTAAGTATAATACTTCTCAGTGAATCAATATCAACATTTTCTCAAAAGTAGGAGTATAAGAATGCTTATAGGAATTTATTGGTTTCTCTTGTGGGACATAAAAGCTTGGTAAGCCTCTGGCCTTTCTGTGGTAGCATCTTTAAACTTTAGGCCCTGGAGATCTCCAATACGTCTTTCTCTCAGTGCTGGATCAAACACAACCTACAGTGCAGATTGCTTACTCATTATAATCAATTTTTTAATAATACATTTTTAAAATAAATTTATAGAAATAAATACCTGTTTAATAAAATTACAAAAAATAGGCTTCTATCGCCAACCTATCGACCAAATGAATCATCGACAAAATTATCAGCCAAACAATACTCTGTTGCCAAATGAATTGGTGACAGTTTGACAGGAAAGCTCCTGTCACCAATTCATTTGACAACATGGTACTGTCGTCAAATGAATTGGCGATAGAATCTGCCACATCAGGCCGTTACCAATTTATTTGACGACAGGGCCTTATCATCAAATGAAGTGGCAACAGAAGCCCATTTTTGTAATTTTATTAGACGGACACTTATTTCTGTAATTCTAGTAGATATATATTATTTTTTAAAAAAAATTAATAATCTACAAACAATTCTCTTGTACAAATTACAATATTTGCATTGCTAGACATGGAAGAAACGCAGAATCATCACCCTGAAATATTCAAAGTTCAAACAACATAAAAAGGCACAAATTGAATAAACATACATTTGGTAAATTGCAATTTTTTGTGTGCAGTTTGTACTGCTCGCTTTAGATCAGATGAGAATATGGCAGCCGGCTTGGCTTCTTTAAACATACAATGAGCAACCATGGCAATCTTATGATAATCTGATTAACTCATACCATACCACAACAGCTTGCTGCCTCCCAATCACATTTAGTTCTGCATCCATGTGCCCCTGATACAGGATATGGATAATTTATCAGTTCGAAGGAATTATTAGAATGACAAACAAATTGATGAATAATACATCATTGGCTAATGTGCAAACATGCATAAAAGTTGATAATTGTATCATGAAATGTCTAGCTTCTCCTTTTTTCTCTCCAGATTATACAATCAGATTAAGTCAGGTAAACGTGTGTTTACAGATATCTGATGATCTACCCTGAGGAGCCATAGAACATTAATTTTCACATTTTCCTCGGTTAGGAAACAAGTATGATGTGTAAGTGATAGATCCATAGAACATCACTATCCATCATCTCTTAATATTTTGCATTGGATGACTCCTGTTGTTATAGCACCTGGGCACTCCATGAGCAGAAGCAAGATAAAATTCTCCTAAGACCTAGCAAACAACTAAAAGTTCAGAATTTCAGATCATGCAATGAAGCGAATCTGATCGAATTTTATAAACTCCTATAAATAGCATGAGGAAACATGCATTAACTGATACAAGTGTCAATTCATTGCGTAAGGATAAATGCTATTAGGTGAAAAATTGTATTCTTCTAACAAGAAGGATCCAGTTTCGTACCACTTCAGGTACTTTTGTGGTATTGTTAACAAGAGGCACCAGTAGCTCTGGTTTATAATATGATGTCACAATATTGACCATCACTTTTGGAGCTCCATTGCTGATATTAGTGGAATAACAGACAAAATGGAATCTTAAAAAGTGCTTATCATGCAAAAAAAATTGCTCAGAAGGTAACAAGAGGTTGAATAGTTTCTTTGTTTGTGTGCGAAACAACTACATGACTTGTCCCTGCCTTATCAGCTATACTTTTTTTCAATTTAAAATTTTATGCAGAATGTCGTTCTAGATATAACTATATGGTCAACCAGTTAATGAAGCCAAAGGCAATAACTTGAGTAACCATTTAAATACCAAAACCATATTATGTTGCTCTATTGTAAAAGCAACATATATCAATCCAATTTATAATGCTATCTTAGTTTGTTGTCCATTGCACCAGTGTCATTACGTTGCTAAGTTTTAGCAATTAAGATATAATAGCATATTATGAATCAGAATGCAATACAGTACGCTCAGGTTTCAGACATGAAAAATGAGATATACATCATAAATGGTAGAACAACTGAAAAACACAATCAGATGGGCCACCATACCTTCCTGTTCTTATCATAAGATGCTTGAGAAACCAAATGTGGTTGTGGACATTGTAAGGCCTGAGGCCAAGAGACGGATCCATACAACTTTCTTGAACAACTGCAATTACCTATGGAAATTAGCAACTAATCAATTCAACATTCCATCACCTGTAATCAAACACTAAGAACCAATGTGCTATGTGCTCACTAGTTCAATAATAGTACAGTAACATAATCACACAAAATTGAACGAACAAACAAAAACTGACCTCCACCACTAAAAGATAACAGGATGGTCCCAAAAATGCACCCAACCTCATTAACTCCAAACCGACATAGCATAAGCAATGCAATATGACACAAGCAGTCAAGCTTTGAGGCATTTACACAATCATCGAGTTGCATAGTTCTAGACTTCTCGTACAGAATGATCATAAGAATTCAGCAATATACTTCTGCACATAATCCTAGCAATGCACGTCCGTATTTCTTGAATGTAATGTTTAACTCTAATGCACAACCTAATTAATCAGTGCCAACAGCAGACACTACCTAAATCACCCTTGTTCTGCAGTCACGTATTACAAAAATGCACACAAATTTAAAAACTAAACTTTAACGCTTCAAGCTAACCAACCAATACAACCAGAAAAATACCAAATGATCCTACCATCAAGCTAAAAGTGTGGGGCTACCTCTACCACCACACATCAACCGATGTTCATCACCTTATCTGTCGGCTCGCTCTGCAGCAAACACTTCTCAACGTGAAGCACCTTGTCAAAGAACCCTGGTGCGTGCAATCCAAGCGCATAACTATCAGCCTCCCTCTCTTCCCCCTTCACCGCCTCCCCCTTCCACTCCCTTTGCATCCACCTCTTTGTCCCAAACAAGAACTCCATCTGCAAACACGACAACCAAAAAAGGCGTCATCTTTCGCACCGAAAACCCCTCCTAACCCCCACACCCAAACGTCACCTTGTTCCTATACCGAAACATATCATCGCATGGCACGATGGGCTTGAGGATGGCATCGGGCTCCGAGCTCTCCAAGTTCTTGGGATCAAACTTGCCGAAGTTTACGAGCAAGTCACGGACCTGGAGGTACTTGTGTTGGATCTGCGCGGCGTACGCGAGGGACTGGGTCTTGCAGCCCCCGCAGTCCGCGGCGAGGGGGCAAGGGGCCTCTACGGCGTCGTGGTGGGGCTCGAGCGTCCTGAGCTTGGCGGCGAAGGCGGAGGCGGCGAACGCGCGCGAGGAGGCGCTCGCCGGGGAGAGCGCCGTCGCAGAGCAGGACGAAGGTGGATCCGGCGACCTTGCAGACGCCCTTTCCCTTGAATGTGAGCCCCTCGCAGGTGAGCTCGAGGGTCTCACCGCGCTTCGGAAAGTAACCCTTGCGGGGTGGGGGCGGCAGCGGCTGGGCTGGGCTGGGCTGGGCGCGGAGGCGAGGAGGCGGGTGAGGGGCGAGGGAGGCGCGGAGCGGACGGGGGAGGGTCAGGCGGCGGTTTGGCGTGGGGTTCTCGGATGGGAGGTGGAGGAGAGGAGAAGCGGCGAGGTGGAGGCGAGGTGAGAGAGGGGGTCACGGCAGCGGGCGAGGGGAGGGCGCGGAGGCGAGGGAGGCGGGCGAGGGGAGAGGGAGGCGCGGGGCGAATGGGGGGAGGGTCAGGCGGTGATTCACGGAGGAGAAGTGGGGGTCATAGTGAGGTGAGTTGTGGGTGGGGAGGGGATGATCGTTCGGCGAACCGTGCGTATGGAGAACCGAGAAAGCAGATGCAGATTGAACGGCTCAGTTAGCACGAAGAAGGACAGATTCAACGATTTATCTTTACTACCCTGAGTAATTCTTAGTTTACTCTTGCACCTTTCCGCGCCCACCCGGCCTTCCCTTTTTCTCTCGCCCTCGTCCTCTCCGCCACTCCACCTTCTCCACTTCTCTCCCGCCTCCTCTGCCTTCTCCACCAACTGTCGCCCCAAACGCCCCTCCGCCGCTCTCGCCAGCCCGCCTCGATCTTCTCCCCTCCATCCCAACCGCCCCCCCCCTCTCGTTCCCCTCCGTCCTAACCGCCACCCCTCCCCCGTTCACTCACTCTCACGGCCCCCTCTCCTCGGTCCCCCTCGGTCCCAACCGTCGCCCCCTCCCTCTGTTCTCCTCCGTCCCAATCGCCGCCTGAGCTTCCCCTATCTGCCCTCCTCCTCTGTGCCCGCCCCCCCTCGCCCACAGTCGCGACCCACTCGCCCGTTGACCGCCTCCCTCGTCCCTCTCCTCCGCGCTCACCCCTCGCCTCCACCTCCGCGCCCTAGCATCCCTCCTCCTCACCTCCCGCTCCTACGCGAAGGCGAAGAGCAGGGGCAAGCCGGCGACATCCACGACGAACCGAGGTAAGGTCCGAGCCAAGGACCCCCGCGGCGTGGCCTCCGAGGACGCCGCGGCGGGGGACTTCGCATCCTCTGCGGGCGGGGCGACGATCTCGACGCCGAGTTCGAGCTGCCCACCGACCCGCTGCCGCCGACGTACGACCCCGCCCTCGACGTCGGGCCCGGCGGCCACCCGCTCTTCGCCTTCACCGACACCTTCGCATCCTTCTCCCACTGTGATGCCAACGCCTACATCGATTTCACGTGCACACCCTTCTTTTCTCCCTTTGTCGTTTCGATTGGATCCAAATGCGGTGATGCGCGTGGTTGTGTTTCGAAGTGTTCGTTTTGTTTATGAAGTTTGGATCTTAGATCTCAGTCTCATGAAATTTTTGGTGTTGATCGCGCAAAATAAAATGATGTTTATTCATTCTGTCTTGGAATTGGGGACAGGTGTTGATGAGGACATCCCTATTACACATTCATCGTCCACTCCTAGTGATGAGGACATCCCTGCCATTTCAACTCCTAACCGTCCTAGCACCATTGCACCAACTGGCCCTATTACTCGGGCAAGAGCTAAACTTCTTAACAAACATGTGACTCTTCTCCTAACTGAGTTTCCATTTGATTCTCATGAGAATTGGTTACTACCTAAACTATTTCATCTATGTGTAGTTTTATTTGACAAAGAGAAGGCATGGTTGGCCGAAATGGATGGAGAAGAAGGTGAAAAGCATCAAATTCGGATTCGGAATCAGCATCAAAATCGGATTCGGAATCAGCAGGATAGTCCGGATTAAAACGGTCATAACTTTCACAAACGGAGTCCGATTTGGGTGTTCTTGTGCTTGTTTGAAAGATAACTTCAAGACCAATCCAACGGATCCTCCCTCACTCTGAAATTCGTTTTATATCAAAAGATATGATCGAAACAATGTGACGTTTGTAAAATCAGGGTTTCCTTTTTTGTTTTGGAATGTGTCAGAATTGGAGTAGAACTCCTAATCCGAATTAGAGTACGTGTAGGGCCTCTTGGCCAGCCATGAGGTGGAGAAGGGGCACTATGTATTGAGGGGTAGACCCCCATTGTATCCTCAGACCACGTTTGAGAAAAATCAATCTACTAAAGTTTTTGAGTTTAGCTTTGCTACCGAAATTCCATAGGGAATTTGGAGTGTCTTCTTCAATCAAGATCGTTCAGCCTTTCCGCTGGGAATTAGGTGCACGATAGATCTTCGCTTGGTGGTCGGCGAAATCAACACGAGTGTGTTTTGGCGGATTAAAGAGTGTTCGTCCCTTGCACTGGCATTGGAGGATCATTACAATTCATCAAGACTCCCGTGAGTATCCATCCTACGTCGAGAAGATCGGGCGACCCCGTATCATCTTTGTATCAGAGTGCGGTTTACTCGGTAGGATCTTATCCCTTTAAATTTTAGTTTATTACTTACTGTCCTATAGTCCATAAACCGAAAATAAAAAAAATCCAAAACCTAGTTTTGTATCTGTTATTTTCGTGAGTTTTATTAAGTCTTGATCCATTAGAAAATTTGTTTACGTGCTGATCTTAGTGTCCTTTGCGTAGCTCAATCTTTGCATATTATATCATTGAAAATCCGCTAGTTGACCCTTCAATTAGCATAAAAAAAAGTAGATTCAATTTACTTCTCGAAATTCGTGTTCTTACTTCAATATTGGGGATTCTTCTTCGTGTTTGATTCGACCGGTTGCAAGGAGTCCTAATCGCCCCGAAGAATCCTAGTCGGACACATTCAGACCATCCAAAGATTTGCGCATCTGTTGAGGGCTTCACTTAAATCCTTTGATACTTGAGACTAGTCTTTGATAATTGCATTGTGGGCTACTCTTAAATTATATATCTCGACTAAATATCATGATTTGATAGTGCATCACCCTCGGCTGAAAAAAAATCAAAGTTTAGAGAGAGAGAGAGAATTTTACCCCTGTGTTTTTCCAAAAAAAAATATTGTGACTCATATACCTAATTAGATTCAGAATAAGATTTTGAATCTTTTGGAGTCACTTACGGGGTAGAAAAAAAAGAGGAGGCCAAAAAAAAGAGGTAAAAAAGGGGGCCGAACTCGGGTGAGTACTCTACACCAGATATTCAGTTAGAGTATTTAATTTTTTGAGTAATTCCGTGCCCTTATTTTCATTGCAATTGGCTAGCGTCTCTCCTAGTACTTGATGCAAACGAGCTATTGTTCCTGATTGTTTCTATTTAGCTCATTCCTTTGTTGCATTGAGTCACATTGATCATTGCGTGTGCGTTCAGACACTTCACTTACATCTATTGGATCAACACATAGGCAATATTTTTCTAGCTTGGATTATTACTTAATTTTACAACATCGTGAAATTCAGATTGTGTAGGATAAATACCTCCTAACCAAGCTCCACCAAATATCCTTTGCCGTACAATGGTGAGTCACTTTTAAATCCGCTTGATCATCACTCGTTATTGTAGCCACTACCAAGTGTAAGTTCCTTTGGGCCTCAATTCACTTCGGAAAGGTAAGAACTTTACTTGGAAGAGGAAAAGTGAGATTGAGTGAACTCCAAATATCACCCATATATTTGTGGTTTTTGGTGTTTTTCTTTTCTTTTCTTTGTGCTACTAACCATGTCAGGAGGAGACGACAATATCGGAGAGGAGCATGATCTGAATTCTCCGGTGACTCGTTTTCAATTCCAAGCGTTGAGGGGAACTTTGCGCAATGAGTTCACCGCTACTACTTCTTCCTTGGAGGAGCAACTCAAGGCGGAAATCAACAACTCCACACAAGACATGCGCATTGAGATGAACCAACAAATGAGTGTGCTACGTACCAACATTGTGAACGATGTGGTGCGTGCACTTCGACCACAACAAGAGGAAGACAGTGTTCATCGTGGAGGTGGGAACCCTCCACAAGATGAGGGAGCGGGCGTTGCTCGAGGTGACCAAGAAGGGCCACACAGGCGAGGCTACATGGTGGCCAACGCCATTCGTCCACCCCTGCCAGGGAGAGGTGAAGGGGGCGGATTCCATGGTCTGGGGAGGGGCCAAGGACATGGAGGCCGTGGTGGAAGAGCACCTCGTTTTGACGACGATGACTTTCTTCACTACGATGACGGCTACCACCGCCATAACCGTCGCGGCGACGAACGCTCCAATGAGGACAAGTTTGGTAAGCTTAAATTTACCATGCCAACATTTTCAGGTACACATGACTCGGAAGTATACCTTACTTGGGAGCTCAAGGTGGACAAGGTGTTCCGCTTGCACAATTATTCAGAGGAGAAGAAAATTCACATGGCAGGACTTGAATTCACTGATTATGCACTTATATGGTGGGAACAAGTTCAAAATCAAAGAAGAGAGCACGACGAGCCTCCCATCACTACATGGGAAGAGATGAAGTACCACATGAGAGCAAGGTTTGTTCCCAAACATTACAAGCGTGATTTGTTTGACAAATTGCAGCAAATGAAGCAAGGAACGCTCACGGTGGAGGAGTACTATAAAGATATGGAAATGGCGATGACTAGAGCTAATGTATATGAGCAAGAAGAGCAAACAATGGCGCGATTCCTTACTAGTTTACACCCTTCCATCAAGCGTATCACCGAATTTCAGCCTTACAACAACATGGTGGAGTTGGTGCATCAAGCAACCAAGGCTGAAAGGCAAGTGCAACAAGATATAAGAGTAACAAAAATATCATCATACACCCTCATTCAAGACCTCTGTGAAGATAAACCCACATCTCGTTTCAATTCTTTTAAAACTAATCCCTCTAGTAGAAGTTTTGCTCCTAGTACCAATGCTACACCAGGCGGGAAACATACAAGTACACCCATTACCAATAAGAGTCCAGCACCTTCTACCTCATCTTCAGTGGGTTCCACAGCAAGAAGTAGTGCCATACAATGCTTCAAATGTCTTGGACGAGGTCATATGCAAAAGGATTGTCCAAATAACAAGGTTATATTACTTTTGGAGAATGGAGAGTATGACTTCACTAGCGAGGAGGAGGTGAGGCTCTTCTTGATTTGGATGATTGGGAGATGTACATGAGCAAGGACAAGGGAGGAGGTGCTTGAAGATGGTTTTGTGACCCGAGGTCGGCCCTAGCCTTGTATGTACACCGACGGTGTCGAGTGTGCAAGCAAAACCCACTCATGAGCAGCGCTGCAATCTTTTTCAAACAAGAGCTCAGGTGAGTAAAGATGGTAAGTGTTGCAAAGTTATTATCGATGGTGGAAGTTGCCATAATTTAGCTAGTAAAGAGTTTTGTTCTAAACTTGGTTTGAAATATAAGAAACACCCACATCCCTATCAAATTCAATGGTTAAACAATGATGGGTCGATGAATGTTGGATATACTGTTGATATTAGCTTTCAAATTGGTTCTTATCGTGATACCACTGAATGTGATGTTGTGTCCATGGATGTATGTCACTTGTTATTAGGTAGACCATGGTAATACGATCGTTCTGTGATTCATGATGGAAGAACTAATTAATACAAATTCATGTGGGATAATAAAGAAATAGTGCTACGACCATTAACTCCTTCTCAAATTGTGAGTGATAACATGCAAAAGATTGCGGTGAAACCAGAGACTGAGAGAGGGAAGGAGCCAAAGAGTGGGATTCCACAAAGGAAGTGTGAAAACCAAAAGCTAAAAATGAATGGAAAAGGTGAGAATGAGGGAGAGAAAAGGTTAGTTATGGTAGCCACTAAATCTGATTTAAGAGAGATGAGAGCTGATCCTACTTTGATGCACTTTGTTTTGCTGTACAAAGATGTTCTACTTTCTACTAATGATTTAACATCTCTTCCTAGTATGGTTTTTCAAGTTTTGCAGGCTTATGAGGATGTCTTTCCGGAGGAGGTACCCGCTGGTCTACCACCCATTCGAGGCATTGAACATCAAATTGACTTGGTACCGGGAGCTCCACTTCCCAACCGGCCGCCGTACCACACAAACCTGGAAGAAACATAAGAAATTCTACGGCAAGTGCAAGCACTCGTAGAAAAAGGGTACGTACGCGAAAGTCTTAGTCTTTGTGCCTTTCCTGTCATTCTTGTTTCTAAGAAAGATGGTACATGGAGAATGTGCGTAGACTGTAGAGCTATCAACAATATTACCATTCGCTATCGTCATCCTATTCCTAGGTTAGATGATATGTTGGATGAATTGAGTGGTTCTACTATCTTTTCTAAGATTGATTTGCGTAGTGGATATCATCAAATACGAATGAAACATGGCGATGAATGGAAAACTGCTTTTAAAACAAAATTTGGCTTGTATGAATGGTTAGTGATGCCTTTTGGTTTATCTAATGCCCCTAGTACATTCATGCGCTTAATGAACCATGTTTTGAGACACTTCATTGGAAAATTTGTGGTAGTCTATTTTGATGACATTTTGATATATAGCCGCTCGTTGGACGCACATGTTGAACATATTAGGCAAGTGCTAGAAGTGCTTAGAACTGAACAATTATACGCTAATCTTGAGAAGTGTACTTTTTGCACAAACAAAGTGGTGTTCTTAGGCTATGTTGTTTCAGCTCATGGAATTGAAGTAGATGAATCTAAAATTGAAGCTATTAAATTGGCCTACTCATGTCAATGTTAGTCAAATACGTAGCTTTCATGGACTTGCTAGTTTTTATCGCCGATTTGTGAAAGATTTTAGTACCATTGCTGCTCCATTAAATGAATTAACTAAAAAAGGAGTCACTTTCGAGTGGGGAGAAAAACAAGACAAAGCTTTTGCTGAATTGAAGAAATGTTTGACTGAAGCACCATTGCTTATTTTACTTAATTTCACTAAAACTTTTGAGCTTAAATGTGATGCTAGTGGAATAGGTATTGATGGTGTTTTGATGCAAGAAAGAAAACATGTTGCCTATTTCAGTGAGAACCTTCATGATGCACAATTGAACTACCATGTTTATGATAAAGAATTGTATGCTCTTGTGCGTGCGTTAGAAATATGGCAACATTATCTTTGGCCTAAGGAGTATATCATGCATTCTGATCATGAAGCTTTGAAATATTTAAAAGGTCAGGCGAAATTGAATCGTAGACATGCTAAATGGGTATAATTCATTGAAACTTTTCCTTACATTGTCAAATACAAGAAAGGCAAGGAAAATATGGTAGCTAATGCATTGTCTAGAAAACATGTGCTTTTCACTCAATTGGAAGTAAAAGTTCCAGGGCTAGAAAGTTTGAAAGATTTATATGCTTCTGATCATGACTTTTCAGCACCATATTCTAATTGCAAAGATGAGAAAGGATGGGATAAGTTTCATGTTCATGATGGTTTTCTCTTTGGTTTTCTCTTTCGCATGAACAAACTGTGTGTTCCAGATTCTTCTATGTGTTTGCTATTATTGCAGGAGTCTCATGCAGGAGGATTGATGTGACATTTTGGAAGAGAGAAGACGTATATGATGTTGGCCGATCACTTCTATTGGCCTAAGATGAGGCGAGACGTCGAGAGGTTTGTTCAACGATGCATCACGTGCCATAAGGCGAAGTCGAAGCTCAATCCACATGGTTTGTATACTCCACTTTCAGTTCCTAGCGCTCCATGGGAAGATATTAGCATGGATTTTGCTTTAGGATTGCCTAGGACTAAAAGGGGGAGGGATTGGGTATTTGTAGTCGTGGATAAGTTCTCTAAAATGGCACATTTTATTCCTTGTCATAAGAGTGACGACGCGTCGCATGTAGCTGACTTGTTTTTCAGGGAAATTGTGAGGCTGCATGGCATGCCAAGAACCATTGTTTCAGATCGTGACGTCAAATTTATGAGCTATTTTTGGAAGACCTTGTGGGCCAAGCTTGGGACCAAGTTGCTCTTTTCGACAACTTATCACCCACAAACTGATGGACAAACGGAAGTGGTGAACCGTACACTCTCAATACTGCTACGGACAATGATAAAAAAGAATTTGAAAGAGTGGGAAGAGTGTCTACCGCATGTTGAGTTTGCCTATAATAGGGCGGTGCATTCTACGACTCAATTGTGTCCATTTGAGGTGGTGTATGGCTTCAAACCAATCACGCTACTTGATTTGATGCTACTTCTATTACAGGAATGTGCTATTATGGAGGCTTCGAAGCGTGCTGATTTTGTGAAAAAACTCCATGAAAAGACTAAATAGGTAATTGAAAAGAAGGTACGTGCTTATGCTTTTAAAGCTAACAAGTCGAGAAAGAAAATGATATTTGAACCAGGTGACTTAGTGTGGGTGCACCTTCGCAAAGAACGATTTCCGGAGAAGCGTAAATCAAAGTTGATGCCTCGTGGGGATGGACCTTTTAAAGTATTTGCTAAGATCAATGATAATGCATACAAGATAGAGCTTCCAAAAAACAATTATGGGGTAAGCACTACTTTCAATGTTGCTGATTTATCACCATTCTTTGGACAAGATGGCACAGAGTCGAGGACGACTCCTTTTCAAGAGGGGGAGGATGATGAGCACATCCCTATTACACATTCATCGTCCACTCCTAGTGATGAGGACATCCCTGCCATTTCAACTCCTAACCCTCCTAGCACCATTGCACCAACTGGCCCTATTACTCGGGCAAGAGCTAAACTTCTTAACAAACAGGTGACTCTTCTCCTAACTGAGTTTCCATTTGATTCTCAAGAGAATTGGTTACTACCTAAAGTATTTCATCTATGTGTAGTTTTATTTGACAAAGAGGAGGCATGGTTGGCCGAAATGGATGGAAAAGAAGGTGAAAAGCATCAAATTCGGATTCGGAATCAGCATCAAAATCGGATTCGGAATCAGCAGGACAGTCCGAATTAAAACGGTCATAACTTTCACAAACGGAGTCCGATTTAGGTGTTCTTGTACTTGTTGGAAAGATAACTTCAAGACCAATCCAACAAATCCTCCCTTACTCCGAAATTCGTCCTGTATCAAAAGATATGATCAAAACAATATGATATTTGTAAAATCAGAGTTTCTTTTTTTGTTTTGGAATGTATCGGAATTGGAGTAGAACTCATAATCCGAATTAGAGTAGGTGTAGGGCCTCTTGGCCAGCCATGAGGTGGAGAAGGGGCACTATATATTGAGGGGTAGACCCCCATTGTATCCTCAGACCACGTTTGAGAAAAATCAATCTACTAAAGTTTTCGAGTTTAGCTTTGCTACCGAAATTCCATAGGTAATTTGGAGTGTCTTCTTCAATCAAGATCGTTCAACCTTTCAGGTGGGAATAGATCTTCGCTTGGTGGTCGGCGAAATCAACACGAGTGTGTTTTGGCGGATTAAAGAGTGTTCGTCCCTTGCACTGGCATTGGAGGATCATAACAATTCATCAAAACTCCCGTGAGTATCCATTCTACGTCGAGTAGATCGGGCGACCCCGTATCAAGTGTGTTGCGTTGTGTTTGGGGAGTTCGGGGGTTGCCTTGCTCTAGGGTTTTGGATCTTTGATGCGGCTTGACGCGCGCGAATGTGCCGTGGCACGCAGTTTTTTTCTCTCTCTCGCAGAGTCGATGTGGAAGCTGGGGTTGGGCGGTGCGGAGGCAGCGGCGTGGCTGCCGGATCGGCCAGGCAAGGCGGACTGTGTCTACTACCTCCGCACGGGCGTCTGCGGCTACAGGGAGAACTGCCGCTACATCCACCCTCGCGATCGTTTTTTCGAGAACACGCAAAAGGTTTGTGCACGATTCATTAAGACGGTTTTATCTTCCTCATCGTGCTCTGCTTCCCTGATAATGACCGACGCGGTGAATTACAACTGGTTGATGTGGATGGAGCTTCGGATTGAAGCTTCTTGCTGTGAATTGATTATACCTACGACTTTGGGCTTATCATGGGCTTATGGAAGTGAAAGTTGATTGCGCAGACGTTAGTAGCTATCTTTGATTTATTTGATTGTGTATGGTTTGGTGTCTTTAAGTCTTGTGGTTGATGTGTGATGTGGAGAATTGGGAGCTCCACTTTCTGCTCCTGACGCCACTTACCAGCTTACGTTGTACTCCTGGTCAGTCACCAAGTCCTACTTCTATTGCGAATTACTTGCTATTTTTCATATAGCGCAAGTACATGACCGTGTTCACATGTCTGCAATGAGTAGGTGGTAGAAGTTTAGAACCTTAGTGATGTAGCTATGAAGTCGTGACACCATATTGAATTGAATGTATAAGTTAAATTTTTTACCCTGCTTTTGATTTAAACATGTATGCGCTCTGTTTTTAAGTTTAATGGAGGTGGAAGGACGACACGTACCGCGGTGTATCCAGAACGACCAGGGCAGCCACTATGTGAGGTAATTAAACTGATCCTTGTCTTGCCAGAAGCCCAATACTCACTCATATAGTCATATGAAATAAAAGGTATATATATTATGTCATGTGGTGGATACTCTACATTTACCATTCTTCACAATTTTTTTTTGCAGTACTATATAAAGAATGGGACATGTAAATCTGGCTCTAACTGCAAGTATGATCATCCCAGAGAAGGTGGTTCTGTACAGCTCAGGTCATACAAATGGATTGCACCATCTGTAACTATAGATGATTTTGATTTGTTAAACTTTGCACACTCTCCTGTTCTGTGTATTTCAATGTCTTTAGTATGTGAGTAAATTTTTCACGCATTACGTGTGCCACAGGTACTGGAAATGGCATAGTGCAATCTTTATTGCATTCAGCTGGTGAACCCTTCTCTATGTGTAATGTTGTGTTTGCAATCATCAGAGATCAGTCTCTTCCTCCTTGATGTTTGTCAAATCTATGTAGCCATATTGTATATCCTCTCAAAATTTTACCCTTTGATGTGTTTGCGCAAGTGCTGATGTAACTTTTCCATTATACAGGTCACAAACGTGCCCTTGATGTCACTTGTGTTGTGTAGGGAAAGACAAAGTTTTTTACTGTCTTCGATTTTTACATGGGACATTTAGTGTATTTTGTTTGATGCTAACTTTTTTTCATACTACAGCTGATAACAATGACCATCATTCTCAGAGCTTCTTCTGCACTATTTGATTCCGTAGCAATAAGATATACTTCACAACTCTGAAAATGATTTCTGAACTGCAGGTCTGGTAGCTGATATTGACATTGAGTCAAAGAAGTATAGGTGATTGGGAAGTGCTCGCCTCGACTTTTATGTATGGTTGCTGCCCTAAAAGCTTCTATGAAACACTTCATTCCATTTGTGTCCATTTCTCGCCTCGGCCGATGCATCTGCAACTTCATTAGTTAGGTTCCAACTATGGAAAATGGTCATTACATTTCTGTAATGGTGTATATACATGGGTTGTGTCATTGTAGTTGAAATTGATGTGGGGGCAATATGCATAGAAATGCTCGGGCTCAATGAATGCAAGTGCTAATAAGGTATAATATTAAGGAAACGGTGTTGATTTGAGTCAATTACTTATCCTTTGGGATAGACAATTTCATCAATTTTTGCAAACCTTGTGGATTCCCTCATCTATCAATGAAATCCAGTACTGTATTTTATCAAAGAAATGGCTTGTATCACTGTGGTATTAGTCTTTGATTTTATAAAGTGATTTTTGCAAAGATTTAAGCAAACTTATCATCAAAGATCTTTTATGTAAACTGATAAATTTCTAGATATTAACTATTTATGGTACATGTAATGAAAAGAATGAAAAGAGATTGAGTAGTAAAAGTGGAGATATTTTTTCTCCTTTTGATAGGGCTAGAGCGAAGAGCGGTAAAAGGTAAAGGTAGATTGGGAGCAGCCTGACATGTTTTAAAATTCCAATGGTATACCATTCGGTCTTACGATAATTGGGTTAAACATTAACACAATTTAGCACTTATGATATTATTTATTTTAGATCTGTTGCAACGTACGGGCACCCTACTAGTATCATATAAAAGAGGACGGACAATCGTAAACTTTAATATTTAAATAGTTAAGATTTTACTCTAGTTTTCAAATATAAGGTGGAATATTGAAATTTATGTTTATATATACTTATGTGATTGCAAATAGTTGTAGAATCATAAATGTTTTCATGATTAATATAATCATCAATTATTAATGGTGATATTTATAGTGCAATTAGTGTGCACCAAGTTTGTTGTTGAGCCTCACTAATAGTTGAATGGATAAATTCAACAAGTGATCTATATTAGTGTGTCTTGCGAAATGGTCATATGATATAATGCCCTCATTACCAGAGTTTTTCTTCAATAATGTGGTTTGTGCACAAGATTTTTTCTAGAACAAGTTGATTGTTGCAATCTTATTAAGATAACCAAAAATATTATGAAGCCACTTATTGTGTATCTTTTCAAAAGTTTTTGATGGGGTAGTAGGGTACGATGAATCTTGCAAAGTAATGTTGTGATCACAAAAAAAAGTGTAGTAGAACTATTTCAGATTGAAGTCACACTACTACAAAAAAATGACATCATAAACAGTTCTGTTGGACCGAAAAGGCGACTAGAGGGGGGGTGAATAGGACCATGCTAACTTTTTCACAAATAATGGATCAATAAAACTTTACTCCAGTAGCTATAGAAGCTATGAAGATCAGTATATCAGTACAACGGAAGACTAATATTGAATCCAATAAAAACCCCAAAGCGATAGGACAAAATAAGCAAAGATTGAAACAATTCAATGCACTGGCGGTCTGACCTCTGGCCTTGGGCGGCCTGACCGATTCCATTGCGGTCTGACCTCTGACCTTGGGCGGTCTGACCGATTCTTTGGCGGTCTGACCTCTGGTCTTGGGTGGTCTGACCGATTTCCTCCAGAACAGAAGAACAGCCCCGATGACGAAGATGAAAATAGATGAAACTTTTGATCTACTAATCCAAACTTGATGAAACTTGGAACACATATTCTCTATGATATCAGGGACCTATTCCAATCAAAGATTATGATAATTCTTGGAATAATCAAGATCCTTTTCCGTTTGATCAAAGAAGGGTTCAAAAACGGGTCAAAACGAAAACTAGGTCAAAGCTCTTGCTCGTGGGTATGATCAAGATAATCCTAGATAGATTCCCACACGTCACAGCAAGCTAGATCACATGAAGAAACCAAGCAAAAACTCACGGATCAAAGAAAGACCTAAAATCATCAAATGGAGAGAAAGAACGCAATGAGATAAAACATTGATCAAACTTTTCTTTGATTGATTGATATGATCAGGGCTTACAACCACTCCATCAATGGAGGACAATGCTCAATCCAAGAGCACGAAAATCACATTAAACATCAAGAACCCTAGTCTCCACAAAAGCACTCTCTAAGAAAATTAGGGTTTACAAGAATTACAAAAGAGGCGAAGAAGGGGTGCAGCCACCACCCTCTCCTATTTATAGTGGAGGCTTAGACCTTCTAGATGTTTGATCCTATTGGGCTCCCGTTAAGGCCCAAAACAAACGGGACACATACGCACGTATTTTAAAGCACCGTCTTTATCTCCTCTTGGCCTAACTAGCTACACCTTGCGCCATCTAGCGCCTCGGATTAGCTAATAGGTCACCCTTGTCCATCTTGCACCACGCTTGAGTACATTGACCTCACCCGGCATCGTCGATCGTTCTGGACCTCAGCTCTCCAAGCCTAGTCCTGATCATCCTTGTCGTTGACCGTTGTTGACCACCAAGCAACCTGCACAACAATAGACAAGCAAACCGAATTTGGGAACAAATTCTTTACAACTTGACCCATGTTAGTCAAAACATGTGTCATGCAACATATATGCCCTGAAACACGAATATCGCCGCCACACCGGGCGACGAACAAAGTGAAAACCGGTCAGACCTCCCCCAGGGCCGGTCTGACCGCCACCTATAGGCTGGTCAGACCGCCAGCTGGGACTTAGCCGTTTTTCCTCTCTGGAAAACCGAAACCTACTGGAATTTTCAAACCAATAGACTTTTGACTGGAGACTCCAAAAATTATGAGACCAAGTGCAATAGAATACCCTCTCTTGCCTACATACTCTATTTTTGGCACAGCTCAAAATAACACATTTTAAGTTCACCGGTCCGACCGTCGCCTATGGCCGGTCGGACCGATTTGGGACCGGTCTGACTGCCATGCTACGACCGGTTACTGCCTGACAGTTCTGAAACTTTGTCGAAAACACATGAAACAACAAACCGTAAACGCCATTGCCAATTGTCACATCATCCTAAGATCTGGAATATATCCCCATGATATCGACAATCTCCCCCTTGATGAACACATTGGCAATAATCCAGAAAATATAATTTTGAGGTTTGAAAAGTAAAATACTTTCGTTTTCGCACAAAGGCACAGCTTGGTCCATAAGCAAGAGAAAGCAATGGAGATGACCAAGCTGGCATCAGAATTGCTTTGGCAAGTGAGATAAGGCAAAAGAAAGTATAAAAACTTTGATTTCCAGAAAAGAGTAAAAAATCTCACTTAAGGTCCATATGAAAGAACAATTGTTCAATTGACCTATGATCATTGTGAGGATTAAAAATTGCAATTCAAGTTTAGAAGAATCAATAAGACAATAAGAATGCAATTCAAAAACTCCCCCTCACTATGATCCTCAAATTTCAGAAACTTTCAAATTTTCAATTTCTCCCCCTTTTATCATTTTTATATATCTACTCCCAACATTGAAATATCCATCTTCTCTAAAAATCTTCTCTCCCCCTATGTACAACATTAACACATTTTAACACATCTTCTCCCCCTTTGACAAAAGAGTCATCAAGGAATCACGCTTTCCTCTCATCCAGAGATAACAAATGCAGAATGAAGAAAGAAGCATAAGAAGGAGTATGCATGAAGTGCAATGGAGTGGCTTCATTTTTGTATTTTTCAATTTTTGATTACAAGAAGCTTTGGAGATTGCCCAAAAGAGCAAGCCAGCATTTCTAATATTGCACAAACAACATATCAAGCCTGACAGCGCTAGCAAGATCATGATAAGACATGTATATCAAAGCTAAGCACGAAGGCTCAAAAGTAAAGCAATAGATTTGATCAATTTAAACAAAGGTTCAAATTCAACAAGTTCATCAACAGGGATCCTAAAGTGAAACTGGCCATGTCAAAATGTCAAAGTGAGATCAAAAAATCTAACAAAGACCACATTAAGAGTCAATCAGGTCCTGTATTGAATCATTTTGCTCAAATTTCTCAAAAGCCCATTTGTCAACAGTTTTCTCATTTGCACTGAATATTGAAGTTGACTAATGATCTAACTTAGTGACAAGATCCTGGACTAGGAGCCATCCACAAACTCATCCTAAGCTTCGACCAGAAGTTGATTAAAGGTATATCTTAGTGAAGAAGATCCTGGACTAGGGGCCATCCACAAACTCTTCGTAAGCTTCTACTAGGGTGACAAATCTTGAGGTTCATGTCATTTCTGACGAGCAGTCCCCATGAGATCGTCTGGATCATAAAACTATCTCCAAGTTCATGTCTTTGACAAGCAGTCTCGTAAGAATAGTTTGGCACAATTTAAGCATAAGACAATCTTGATTTTTCATGTTTCACAAGAGCAGTTTTAGAATCTCAAGAACACAAAAAGCTCAAGTAATGGTCAATTTTAGATTCAAGAGCTAACAAAACAATTCTGACAGGGCCAACGTCACAAAAGGAGCACTAATTGCGCAACTAGCTAAAACATCCACAAATTGCAATTTTTAGTTCGAGTTGTTTTAGAGTTCTAGCTCATACAGCAAAGACTTATCTGTATATGTGAAAACATGATAATTCTAGCAAGTCAAAGAACTAGACATGGCATTGGCAAGAATTGAAATACTAAAGCTCCAAAGGGTAATAGGCAAAGCTTCATCAATTTTAAAAGATAAGCAGAAAAACTTATATTACAATGCATCTTTTTGGATTTTTCATACCACTTGTTGTATTTTTCATATGAATGCAATATGATACAATGAGATGCAATAAAAAACCTAAAAAGTTCAAAAAGATCAATAACTTCAGAAAAAGAACAAGAAAAGATCAAAAGAACAAGGTAAGATCAGAAAAGATCGAACTCCCCCTCAAACCAACCCATAGGGATAAATTACCCCTAACTCGCTTCTCAAGGTGGCAAACCTAGTTGGGTCTAAAGGCTTGGTGAGGATATCAGCCAGTTGAGCCTCAGACTCTACAAAGTGTAGCACAATATCACCTTTCTCGACATAGTCTCTAAGGAAGTGATAGCGAATATCTATGTGCTTGGTCGTAGAGTGTTGCACAGGGTTCTTAGCAATATTAATGGCAGAAGTGTTATCACAGAAAAGAGGAACACTAGTAAAATTTAACCCATAATCCTTAAGAGTGGTTACCATCCATAAAATCTGACTACAACAACTAGCAGCAGCTACATATTCAACTTGTGATGGATTGTGCAATAGAAGCGCTTCCTAGAAGACCAAGATACAAGAGAAGTGCCTAGAAAGTGACAAGTGCCTGAGGTACTCTTCCTATCTAACCGACAGCCAGCAAAATCAGAATCAGAAAACCCCCGAATGGACAAAGATGAAGAACATGTATACCAAATGCCATACAGAAGGGTAGAGTGTAAATACCTGAATATGCGCTTAACGGCTTGGCGATGGGAAGTCCTCGGAGACGCCTGAAACCTCGCACAGAGGCAGACCGTGAAGTGGATGTCCGGTCTCAAGGCCTTCAGGTACAGAAGGGAACCGATCATGCTGCGGTACTCGCGTTGATCCACGGCTTCTCGTTCCTCATCTGGATCCAAAACAGTCGAAATTGCCATGGGAGTGGAGATTGGCTTGCAATCACCCATGTCAAAACGTTTGAGCAAGTCCTTAGTGTACTTCGTCTGATGGATAAAGATCCCTTCCTTGTATTGCTTGATTTGAACCCCCAAAAAGTAATTGAGCTCTCCCATCATACTCATTTCAAATTCCCTGGACATAGTCTCAGAAAAGCTGGAAACAAGAGCATTAGAAGAACCACCAAAGATAATATCATCAACATAAATTTGAGTAAGTAGGAAGTCATTACCACGCCTAAGAATGAACAAAGTCTTGTCTACCTTACCCATCTCAAAATCATTCTTAAGCAGGAAGGTCTTAAGTCTATCATACCAGGCTCTAGGGGCTTGCTTAAGACCATATAAGGCTTTGGATAGCTTGAACACAAGATTTGGGTACTTGGGATTCTCAAAGCCCGGGGGTTGCCTAACATAAACTTCCTCCTCAATGAAACTATTTAAAAAGGCACTTTTAACATCCATCTGATATAATTTAAAGCCCTTCGATGCAGCAAATGCAAGCAGAATGCGAATGGCTTCTAGTCTAGCAACAGGAGAAAATGTCTCATCAAAATCCAACCACTCAACTTGGCTAAAGCCCTGAGCTACCAACCTAGAATTATTTCTAATTACAGAACCATCCTCATTTTGTTTGTTTTTGAAAACCCAGCGGGTTCCTATAACATTATGGCCACTAGGAGGTTCTACTAGGTTCCAAACTTTATTTCTCTCAAAATTCTCTAACTCCTCATGCATGGCATTAACCCAGCTAGAATCTGATAAAGCATGTGATATATCGCGGGGTTCAAAAGAAGCAACAAATAGAGAGTGAGAATAGAGATTTGGATCATGATACCTGGAGCGAGTGACTCGCTCATGGAGATTACCGATTATCTGATCCGGAGGGTGCTGCCTTTGAATGTGAAGTGGTGCACCCAGGGAGGAAAGCATCTCTTGAACCTCCGCAGGTACTACTGATGATGAAGATACAGCAGGAGCCTCATCTGAATGCGAAGTAGTCACAACAGGTTCTTGTGCTGGAATAGGAGAGTCAGCAGTAGCAGGTGGAGGAACATCAAATTCTTCATCATCTTCCTCTATGAATATGCTCTCTGTCACCTATGTATCACTTGAAATATCTGATCTAGCTCCAGGGCTAGTCTCATCAGAAGTGACATTGCATGTCTCCTGAACAAGGTTAGCTTCAGCATTAAAAACCCGAAAACCCCTCGAATGTGCAGGATAACCCAGAAATAAACCGTCAAAAGTTCTAGACTCAAATTTATCTAGGTTACTTGTCTTGAGAATAAAACACTTGGATTCAAAGACTCGAAAGTGCGAGACAGAGGGTTTTCTACCAAATCGAAGCTCATAAGCACTCTTGCCCAAGGAAGGTCTCACAAAGACACGATTAGCAATATGGCAAGCAGTAGCAAGAGCTTCGGCCTAAAATCTCCTCGGTGTGCTATACTCATCTAGCATCGTCCTAGCCATCTCGACCAGGATCCTGTTCTTCCTTTCCACAACACCATTTTGTTGAGGAACGTGTGGAGAAGAGAACTGATGCTCAATACCACGCTCAGCACAAAAAGAAGCAAATGAGGCATTCTTGAACTCCGTGCTATTGTCACTGTGGATCGCTCTCAAGGCACCCAGAAGATCAGAAGCTAAACGAAGAACCAGATCATGATAAAACTCAAAAGCTTCATCCTTCGAAGCAAGAAAGAACACCCAAGTATATCTAGAAAAATCATCGACTATGACAAGAATGTACCATTTTCCACCAACTGACCGAACTTTAGCAGGACCAACAGTATCCACATGAAGCAACTGTCCCGGTCAGTCAGTCATGACCATAGTCACTGAAGGGTGTGAGGCGGCAACTTGTTTGCTATGCCTACAGGGCGCACAAACAGCATCTTTGACGGTTTTGAGTTTGGGCAAACCTCTCATAAGCTCAAGGTTGCTAACTCGCGTCAGATGATCAAAACCAATGTGCCCCAAACGATGGTGCCAAAGCCAGAACTCAGAAGAAGAAGATGAAATCAAGCATTTGAGAGAACCAGCAAGAAATTCAGAAAAGTCAGCTCCAAAAATCCTAGCAACTCTAGTAATTCCAAAAACAAGCTCACCAGTTGAATTAAGCACCCGACAGGCATTTTTTTTAAATATAGTCTCATAGCCATCATCAAGAAGTTGAGACACAGAAAGCAAATTAAACCTTAGCTTGTCCACAAGGGCGATGTCCTTGAGAATGAAACTGTCGTTCACCCTGATCGATCTTGTTCCTTCAATTCGCCCTTGTTTATCATCTCCAAAGGTGATGAAATCATCACCTGTCGACCGCGTGAAAGAGGTGAACCATCTTGAATCTCCGGTCATGTGACGTGAACATCCGGAGTTGACGAACCACGTGTCCTTCCTCTTTCCGCGGTAATCCTGAAAATCAAGAAACAAAAGAACGATGTGTCTCAATACTGGGGTTAGTTAAACAAGACTTAGAAACTCAGTACTAAGACACACGTCTGCGAGTAGTATGCAAAGCAGAAGTGCTATCATTGATTTTATTTAAGGTTCTGTTATGAGCAATGGTTAAAGTAACGTGAGAGTTATCCTGTCTAGGAACATGATGATGAGCATGTGATACAAATCCTAAACCAGGTTTCTTCTTTTCTATGTTACCATGTCTCATAGAAGCTCTAGGTTGATTAGATGAAGTTCTAGCAAAAATTTTCTTACCATTTTTCAACCTACACCAACAGAACTCAATCAAATGCTCATCCTTTTTACAATAGGTGCAATGATACTTTATACCACTAGAAGAAACACCCTTAGACTTAACAGATGATTGGGCAAATCTTGCAGATTTAAAAATTGTTTTTGCAGGTTGGGTTTTAAATTCAACTAACCCTTTTTCCAAGACTTGAACAACTTTTGGCTTAGAATTATCTTGAACATAATTGTATCCTAATCCTTGCTTCTTATAAGGAGTCTTAGAATTGTCCAGAATCATGTTTAATTGTTTCTTACATTTAATTTTTTTTTTCTTCTAATGTATCCTTAAGATAAGCATTTTCTTTGTCAAAATTAACACATGATTCACAGGATTTATGTTTAATGGCTCTAGCATATTTGTCCTTATATAAAGCAGAGTCAAGTTTAAGAGCTGGACATGAAGCACATGTAGAAGAATCAATACTGTCCTTAAGCTTTGCATATTTAGCTCTAGTTGCTTCTAAGATATTTTTGACTTCATGTTCGCGTTCTAAGCAGAAAGTGCAAAGGCTAGAATCAACAACTCCAGAAATAACTAATTTGCTAGACTCTAAGCATTTTTCACATAGAGCAGATTTAACAGCAACTAGCTCAGTCCTAGCATTTTTAAGTTGTTGCAATGCAATATTATGAGCAGATTGCAGTTTAGCAAATTCTGAATGCAAAGCATGGCAAGATGAACATTCATCAAATTCAAGACTCTTAGCATTCTCAAGTTCTAAAGTCAAGTTACCTATTTGAGACTCTAAATCCTTGTTCCTAGCCATGACATATTCTAAAGCCTTATCCTGACTCATAAGCTGCTCAAACATAGATTCACATCTATCAGAAAGGACATCATAGAAAGGAGGTACCTCATTATTGTCATCATCAACGGGGTCCACCATGAAGCACAAGCCGGTGAAGTTCTTGGCCTTCCCTTTCTTTTTGTCTTGAAGGATCTCCTCCTCCTTGTCCTCCTCACTCCTGGAGTCCACATCGCTCAAGGATTGATCCTTAAAAGCGGTAAGCACCCGGTGAGCGGCCTTCGTCAGCTTGGCAACATCAAACCTTAGTTTGTTCCATTGAGGCTTCTTCCAAGCTGGCTTTCCCTCCTTGTGATTGCTCTTACCTTTCAACTTGGGGAAATTTGCCCGAATATGATTTAGCTCACCACACTCATAGCAAGTCACGGGACCTCATCGATTTCTGTTTCTCATATTGTTGTAGGCCCGTGTGACCTTTTTGACTATGAGGGCCAACTCAGCCTCAGGAATCCAGAAGAAGACTCAAAAGACCCATCAGAAGCTCTCTTGAGTGAGTCTGCTACTAAAGCCATATTTTCCTTCTTGGGAGGAACAATCCTCTTGATCTCATGAGTCTTAAGCTTGCTATAGAGCAGCTCCATAGTCAGATCAGAAAGATTAACATTCTTATCAATGGCAGTAGCCTTTATCTCTCACTCCTTGTTGTTGATTGCAGCCAAGAGGTGGGTGGCATTTTCAGATTGAGAATATTCAATACCAACAACTTTCATCTATTTAATCACTCTATTAAAGCGACTGAAAATGTCATCGATGCTCTCTCCAGCACGCATCTCGAATTTGTTATATTCACGCTTATAGACTATTTGGCGTACTTTCTTGACTTGAGACGAACCCTCATGGTAAGTTTTGATAGTGTTCCAAATCTCATGCGCAGTCTCAAGATTGTAAATCCGATCATACTCCTGTCTCCCAAGCCCGCCATACAAGATATTTTTAGCCTTATTGTTGTTAGCCAAAAGGGCTTCTGAAGCCGGCGTAGCAACTTCGGGCACCACGAGCGGGACTCGAACAACCTCCCATATAGCGTGTCCTTCGCTCTCAAGGAAGACTCGTATGCGATTCTTCCAATTTGCATAGTCGTGCCCATCGAAGATATGCGGCTTTGTGGAGTATCTATCCATCGCCAAGTTCAGTAACCGGTTAAGATCAAGATTGAACTAACCGGGCTCTGATACCACTTGTTGGACCGAAAAGGCGACTAGAGGGGGGGTGAATAGGAGCACGCTCACTTTTTCACAAATAATGGATCAATAAAACTTTACTCCAGTAGCTATAGAAGCTATGAAGATTAGTATATCAGTACAGCGGAAGACAAATATTGAATCCAATAAAAACCCCAAAGCGATATGACAAAATCAGCAAAGATTAAAACAATTCAATGCACTAGCGGTCTGGCCTCTGGCCTTGGGTGGTCTGACCGATGACCTTGGCGATCGATTGATTCCTGGCGGTCGACCTCGGCCTTGGGCGGTCGACCAATTTCATCGAGCGGAAGAAACGACCTCGATGACGAAGATGAAAATAGATGAAACTTTTGATCTAGTAATCCAAACTTGATGAAACTTGGAACACACCTTCTCTATGATATCAGGGACCTATTCCAATCGAAGATTATGATAATTCTTGGAGGAATCAAGATCCTTTTCCATTTGATCAAAGCAGGGTTCAAAAACGGGTCAAAACGAAAACTAGGTCAAAGCTCTTGCTCGTGGGTGATTGATGATCAAGATGATCCTAGATAGATTCCCACACATCACAGCAAGCTAGATCACGTGAAGAAACCAAGCAAAAACCCACGGATCAATGAAATACCTAAAATCATCAAATAGAGAGAAGGAACGCAATGAGACAAAACATTGATCAAACTTTCCTTTGATTGATTGATATGATCAGGGCTTACAGCCACTCCATCAATGGAGGATAATGCTCAATCCAAGAGCACGAAAATCACATCAAACATCAAGAACCCTAGTCTCCACAAAAACTCTCCCTAAGAAAATTAGGGTTTACAATAATTGCAAAAGAGGCGAAGAAGGGGTGCAGCCACCACCCTCTCCTATTTATAGTGGAGGCTTAGACCTTCTAGATGTTTGATCCTATTGGGCTCCCGTTAAGGCCCAAAACAAACGGGACACATACGCACGTATTTTAAAGCACCGTCTTTATCTCCTCTTGACCTAACTAGCTACACCTTGCGCCATCTAGCGCCTCGGATTAGCTAATAGGTCACCCTTGTCCATCTTGCACTGCGCTTGGTACATTGACCTCACCCGCATCGTCGATCATTATGGACCTCAGCTCTCCAAGCCTAGTCCCGATCATCCTCGCCGTTGACCGTCGTTGACCACCAAGCAACCTGCACGACAATAGACAAGCAAACCGAATTTGTGAACAAGTTTTTTACAACTTGACCCATGTTAGTCAAAACATGGTCATGCAACATATATGCCCTGAAACTCATGAGTTTGACCTAACACACGAATATCGCCGCCACACCGGGCGACGAACAAAGTGAAAATCGGTCGAGACCTATGGTGGTCGAGCCGCCACCTGCCGGTCGACCGCCACCTATAGGCGGTCGGACCGTCGACAATGATTTAGCCGTTTTTTCTCTCTGGAAAACCGAAACCTACTTGAATTTTCAAACCAACAGAACTTTTGACAGGAGACTCCAAAAATTATGAGACCAAGTGCAATAGAATCCCCTCTCTTGCCGACACACTCCATTTTTGGCCCAGCTCAAAATAACATATTTTAAGTTCACCGGTCCAACCACCGCCTATGGCCGGTCGGACCGATTTGGGACCGGTCTGACCACCATGCTACGACCGGTTAGACCGGTTACTGCCTGACAGTTCTGAAAATTTATCGAAAACACATGAAACGACAAACCGTAAATGCCATTGCCAATTGTCACATCATCCTAAGATCTGGAACATATCCCCATGATATCCACAAGTTCAAAATCGTCATCACAGACGGTTTTCTGAACTGTCTGACTTTATGTGTCTGTGATGACATGAAGTCATTTGAACCGTCTGTAAAAAACGCTATCACAGACGATTCTAAATAAGAAATGTCTGTGATAGTCTATTTTCACAGACGGCTATCACAAACGGTTCTTGTTCAGAACCATCTGTGATAGTTTTTTCTATTGCAAAAAGAAATCACATTTTGAATGTTTCATAGTTGATACCATCACAGTTCCTAATATAGAACTTGAACCTAGAAGATAAAATATAATGTGTCTTAGACTCAACAAGATACTAAATGTATATATGAGCTTTCCATCTTCAGAGACTCTTGAAAATACATGAAAAAGGCATCGCTCCCACACAAACACCTTCCTGATCTCCCCCTTGCGGCCTGCGAGTACCCCGATGCTGCCCATCTTGACCATGGCATCGGTAAAGAGGGTGCTGAGGAGACCTGAGTAGGAGTCGACGACGTCGACAGTGGTGGTGTCGTTGTAGAGCACGGCGTCGGAGGTGAAGCCGTTGCAGATGTGAGCCACTGCACCCATTTACCATTTAGGTATGTGCACCCATAGGTTAGCTACCATGATCGATCGAGTCATCGAGGAAGAAGAAGTTTGTTTGCTTACAGCTGAGGAGGATGAGGTCCTTGTCGTCGAGGCCTATGTCGGCGAACTTGGACCGGAGCACGTCAACGGAGTTGTGCATGTCCAGCAACACATCAGCGTCCCGCAGGTTCGATACCCTCCCAACACATCCCGCCTCGACTCGGCTATAATATATAAGGATAGCGCTAAAATATTTTACCTCTCGCGCACGCGTTCAAAATTTTTTGAACTCCCGCGCTACGAATCACAGACGGTTCAATACAAAAATTGTCTATGACAACATATCACAGACGGTTCATACCACGAACCGTCCATGATATGACGATATATCTCAGACGGTTATTCTTAAGAACCGTCTGTGAATTATCACAGATGAGGCGTCTATTATGACCTATTTTGTAGTAGTGTCAAATATTGTAACTTGTAGTTTTTTTGAAGTGTGACTAAACTTTGTGTTGTTGCCCATAAAAGTTTCTTGAGTTTCAAGTGCAATAGTTTATTCTTATTGGTTGAGATTTGATATTATCTTCTTGTGTGACTTACGCCCTCAACGGTGGTCTCCTCTTTTGCTTTCCAAGATCACTCCTATTTGACTATTTTTATTGGTCTTATGCTTACTGTAAATCGTAAATGTTTTTTTTCTATGTGCCAAAAATTATTTTTATTTGCCTTTTCTTTTGAGAAATGAATAATCAATTTATTTTGTAAAGCCTTATAGAATGTATAATTGCAACTGGTTAGTAGTGGTCAAGTATATGATGTTGTGAGACCTAGGCTGCAAGATAATAGAGGAGCATTAGAGGATAAATTGATTTTGTGATATAAATCTTGTAGAGAATTGGATCTAAAAGGAATGATGGTCGTTCGGGGCAAACCGATATATTGTTACAACTAGTAGATTTTATCACCAGACTACCTAGAACCCAATCAGGATGTGATTTCATTGGGTGATTGTAATACCTCATAAATCCAGCTAGGTTGTATCGTTTCGAATGTCTGGGAATATTATTATTGGCGAGATTTAAAACTTTGGAACGAATCGGTAGAAAGAACGAAGTCGGAGGAGTAAAAGAAATAGCTTTCGTCGGATTTTTCCAATCAGCGGGGTAAAGTTATTTTTAGTCAACTTTGGGCATGATCAGTGACCAGGAGGCCCAAGAGGGGTAGCCGGCCCATGTAGGCCGGCTAAAAAGGGGCGCCCTCCCCCAAAACCCTAGCCGCTTCTTGCCTCCTCCCCTTCCCCTTGGCCGCCTCCTCCCCTCCCCCAAGCCGGCCTCCTTGCTGCTCCTTGGTGCCTCCTCGCGATGGTGGTGCCATCTCCGTGATCCCGTCGCTCCTCCTCAAGATCCCCTCGCCAACTCCGTTCCCCTTGGCGTCGGCGGACGTTCGTAAATCTCCGGTGGCGGCCCTAAGAGAGGAAGAGAGGGAAGGGAGGAAAGCCCGTGTGCAGCGGATCATCATCGTCCTCTTGGTCTACAAGGGTAATTAGACCTCCGATTCGTTGTTTGATTCCATTAGAGTTGAGAATCCGATTGGATTTGTAGTTTCGTTTTAATTACATCGATAGATTGATTACTGTCGATCGTTGTACCTTAGTTTTGGGTGTCTTAGAGGCGAATTGGACATCTGTGTCTTACGGAGAATTGTTCCTGGTTTCATTAGCTTTCTTTTGCACGGATCACAATTTTCACCCAGTAGTTTAAATGTTATGACTGTTTTACCACATCTGCTCTGCTGTCTACGCGAAATGCTGGGTATAGTCGGTTGCACCTAGGTTTTGATCTAGTTAGAGTCAGAATCAGGTCGGCCACCCAACTAGGTTTATGAATATAATTTCACCATGTTTCAGGCTGATAAAGATCACTTTATTTGGATCAGTGGTTTAAAAGTTAGAGCCTTTTCTTTAGGGATATTACAATTACAGGCAAGCTGCGGTTATAGTTTTCATTGGATGGTTAGACCTCTGTTTTGGCCGAATTTGAGTTTACCATCAACTAGAGTTTAGTAGCCAGATTCGTTAAGAGAAGTTGAGCACTGGTTTGGTCTTTTGGACTTACGGTTATTTATTGGTGAATTTTCTAGTAAAGCGCGGTTTAGGGTATTTGGAATGTTTGGGCGAATGGATCAAATTGAACCTTTTGTTTGGTTGGTTTGGTTAGAGATTGTGGGAGGGCACGTATAGCAATATCTTGCTCGTTTGTCCTCATTTCGATTATTTTATATTGTAGGCTGTGAAGCGGTGAGTGGAGGGGTATCTCGATTACCTCCCAACCTGCTGTCATGCCGTGCAGCAGGAGCAATATTTGTATGCTAATATTGAAACAATATGTGATGTATGTGTACATGGTTACTTGTTTTCATGTGTAGTTGAATGCCATGTGTATTTCTTTCTATTAATGCTTGATGTTCAAACTTACCATGAGATCACATCATATCATGCATGAATGCATAATGACCACGAAAGTGGAGTTCTTGTGTAAGACCCATCAATTCCGGTATGGGCATCGAAATCCCATCAATTCCGAATGGGTGCGTGTGTCCACCATTCGGTGGTGCGATGCTTGTGAGCTTGATTTTGCACTTTGAAAGATAGATTAGTGAGTGCTCTAATTCTTACTCTTCACGAGCACAGGAAGAGATTCACTATCTATTGGATCGTCCATAGTTGGACTTGGTTGTGTACTCATGCGGGATGGTAAAGTGATTGCCTATGCATCGAGGCAATTTGAAGAAGCATGAGCGAATTATCCCACCCATGATCTAGAGCTTGCTGCGATGATTCACGCTTTGAAGATTTGGCGTCATTATTTGTCACGACGAATCTTGTGATGTGTTCACCGACCACAAGAGCTGAAATACATCTTTACCGGAAGGACTTGAACTTGAGGCAGAGGAGATGGTTAGAGTTGATCAAGGACTATGATCTTACTATTGGTACCATCCGGGAAGGCTAATGTGGTGGCGATGCCTTGAGTGCATGGCGACACCTCCTACCCTTAGTTGTCTTATTGCGACTTTGGCGTATGGATATTTCCTTCTTCTTTGCGGTACCGCTCGGCCGAGACTCGATTGATTTTAGAGTCGACTCTTCGGATCAAAGCGAGTAGCACAAAGAAGAAGATCGGATGCTCCAACGAGTGAGAAGCGTTGTCTTGATGGCAAGCAAGGTCACTTCGGTGTGGACAAGTTTGATTCTTTGCGATTTAAAGGGCGCCTCTGTGTGCCACAGAGTCTCAAGTTAAGCGGAGATTTTGAAAGAGGCCCATCGTACTCCTTATCTAGTACACTGGTGAGACCAAGATGTACAAAGATTTAAAGAAAAGTTTACGGTGGAAGCGGATGAAAATTGATATCGCACAATATGTGGCATCATGTGGGAGTGCGGTGGTCAAGGTGAGCACAAGCGACAGCAGGATATTGCAACCCTTGGAGGTACCGGTTTGGCCATGGGACGATATATCTATGGATTTTGTGGTTGGTTTACCTCGCACGCGAGAGAAAGGATGCTATTTGGGTAATTGTGGACCGGTTGATAAGTGCGCACATTTCATTCCTATTCGTACAACCAATTTGACAGCGATTTGGCTCCTCTTTATGTCACGAGAAATTGTGCGTTTGCAGTCTTTGAAGACCATTGTTTCGACCAGAGATACCAAGTTCGTTTCAAATTGCAGGAGAGTCTGCGAGTGCATTGGGCACACAACTAAGTCTTAGCACGGCCTTTCATCCCCAAGCGGATGGGCGATGCAGCGCACCATTCGGACATTAGAAGACATGCTCGGTGTTGTGTTTTATCTGGAAAGGAATTGGGAAGAGCATTTAGCTTTGGCGAGTTTGCTTATAACAACGATTATCATTCGATATTCGAGCTGCACCATACGAGGTTCTTTATGGCGTAAGTGCGAGTCCCGTTGTCTTTGGAATGAGGTTGGAGAGCGGGCGATCTTGGGTCCCGACCGGGTTAAATAAGCGATGGCTAGAGTGGCGAGAGGTTAAGCGAAATTTGTTGGTCGCCTGTGAGGCGATGCGAAGAGCTCTGTTGATGTCGGAAGAGCGAGACTTGGAATTCGAGGTGGGAAATGAAGTTACGTTGAGAGTATCGCCATCTAAAGGCGTAGTGTGTTTCGGCACTAAAGGAAGCTTAGTCCAAGGTATGTTGGACCCTTCCCAATCGTGGTACGAATCGGAAAACTAGCTTATCGTTTGGACCTACCGATTCCATGAGTGGGGTTCTAGCGTGTTTCATGTTCGATGTTGAGAAAATTTCGAGAGATCCGGACCATGTTATTCCTTTGGAGCCTTTGATTGTCAAGCAAGACCTTACCTTGAGTCCGGCCATTGAAGATATTAGAAGAATCGAGCGGGTTACGAGGAACAAGACCACAAGTATGTCAAAGTTCTTTGGTCTCATCGGTGAGAGAGAGGCCACTTGGGAGTTGGAGTCCGCATGCGAGAACAATACCGACACTCGCGTTTGAGGTAACTACCTAAGTTGTTCATCCATCTTTCTCGAAGTTTGTTGCGTAGATTCGAGTCGAATCTTTCCTAAGGGGATAGAGTGTAATACCTCATAAATCCGGCTAGGTTGTATCGTTTGAATGTCCAGGAATATTATTCAAAGCGAGATTTAAAACTTTCGGAACGAATCGGTAGAAAGAAGCGAAGTCGGAGGAGTAAAAGAAATAGATTTAAATCGGATTTTTCCAATCGTGGGGGTAAAAGTTATTTTTAAATCAACTTTGGGCATGATCCATGACCAGAGGAGGCCCAAGAGGGCGGCCGGCCCATGTAGGGGCGGCCAAAAGAGGCGCCACTCCCCCAAAACCCTAGCCGCCTCTTGCCTCCTCCCTCCCCTTGGCCGCCTCCTCCCCTCCCCAAGCCGGCCTCCTTGCTGCTCCTTGGTGCCTCCTCGCGATGGTGGTGCCATCTCCGTGATCCCGTCGCTCCTCCTCAAGATCCCCTCGCCAACTCCGTTCCCCCGCCGGCGTCGGCGGCCGTTCGTAAATCTCCGGTGGCGGCCCTAAGAGAGGGAAGAGAGGAGAAGGGAGGAAATCCCGTGTGCAGTGGATCATCGTCGTCCTACTGGTCTACAAGGGTAATTAGACCTCCGATTCGTTGTTTGATTCCATTAGAGTTGAGAATCCGATTGGATTTGTAGTTTCGTTTTAATTCTGTCAGTAGATTGATTCTGTCCAGTACGTTGTACCTCAGTTTTGGGTGTCTTAGAGGCCGAATTGGACATTTGTGTCTTCTGGAGAATTGTTCCTGGTTTCATTAGCTTTCTTTTGGCACCTGGATCACGAATTTTCACCCAGTAGTTTAAACGTTATGACTGTTTTACCACGTACTGCTCTGTCTGACAGAAATGCTGGGTATAGTCGGTTTCACCTAGGTTTTGATCTAGTTAGAGTCAGAATCAGGTCGGCCACCCAACTAGGTTTATGAAGATAATTTCACCATGTTTCCAGGCTGATAAATATCACTTTTTTTGGATCAGTTGTTTAAAAGTTAGAGCCTTTTCTTTAGGGCTGTTCTGAATTCTGGGCAGACTGCGGTTATAGTTTTTCATTGGATGGTTAGACCTCTGTTTTGGCCGAATTAGAGTTTACCATCAACTAGAGTTTAGTAGCCAGTTCGTTAAGAGAAGTTGAGCACTGGTTTCAGGTCTTTTGGACTTACGGTTATTTATTGGTGAATTTTCTAGTAAAACTGCCAGTTTAGGGGTATTTGGAATGTTTGGGCGAATGGATCAAATTGAACCTTTTGTTTGGTTGGTTTGGTTAGAGATTGTGGGAGGGAACGTATAGCAATGTCTTGCTCGTTTGTCCTTATTTCGATTATTTTATATTGTATGCTGTTGTTGGACCGTAAAGGCGACTAGAGGGGGGTGAATAGGAGCACGCTCACTTTTTCACAAATTATGAACTCAATACAATTTCACTCCAGTAGCTATTCGAAAGCTATGAAGATCAATATACGATCTGTGGAAGACTAGTATTGAATCAATAAAAACCCTAAGCAATGCGACAATAATCAACAAGAATCAAAGCAACACAAATCTTGGCGGTCGACCTCTGTAGTGAACCGGTCGGACCGATTGCCGGCGATCGGACCATTGTTATCTTGGCGGTCGGACCGCTCAAATCGATCGGACCGGTGGTGACGGCGATCGGACCGGCGATCTGAACCGATCTGAAGCTTGAAAATCGGTAGCGATGGCGAAGTTGCAATTAGGTCTAACTTTTGATTCTCAACTCCAAACTTCATGAAACTTTGCACACACCTTCTCTATGCTATTGAGGACCTATTCAATCGAATATTATGATAATTCTTGGAGCGATCTTGAGCAATTGCCAATTGATTAACGAAGGTCTAAAGCAGGGCAAGAGCGAAAACTTGATCCTAAAGCTTGTTCGTGAGAGATTGATGATCAAGATGATGCTAGATAGATTCACACATATCACAGCAAGCTAATTCACGTGAAAGAATCAATCACAAACTCGCGGATCAAAGAAAGCCCTAAAAACACGAAATTGAAAGCAAGAGCGAAAGAGACTTATCTCAAGCAAACCTTGCATAGATTGATTTCGTGATTGTTCTTTGGATTACATCCACACCATCATGGATCGATGGACAATCAAGGATCACGAAATTCACCACAAACCATCAAGAGCCCTTGCCTCCACCTCAACTCCCTAAAGACAATTAGGGTTTTGAAACATAAAAAGGCGAGAGAGGAGAGGTGCGACCACCATCTCCTCCTATTTATAGTGGAGGCCTAAAACTCTTAGGGTTTGACTTAATTGGGCTCCGTTAAGGCCCACTAACAAGCGGGTCACACATGCATGCGCCATAAGCGCCGTCTTTAACCTTTTGACCTAAACCGCTTCACCATGCGTCATGGATTTGCCAATAGGTCACCCTTGTCCATCTTGTGTCACGCTTGAGTCGTTGACCTCACCCGGCATCGTCAATCGTTCTGGACCTCAACTCTCCAAGTCTAGTCCGATCCTCTCGCCGTTGACCGTCGTTGACCACCAAGCAACTGCACAACCACAGACAAGCAAACACGATTTTGGGAACAAGTTCTTCACAACTTGACCCATGTTAGTCAAAACATGCATCATGCAAATCATATGCCATGAAACCAATGACTTTGACCTAACAAAACAACATCGCCACGAAGTTGGCGGCGTTCAAGTAAGCCGGTCGGCCGCTCGGGTGAGCGGTCGGACCCCCATGGCGGTCGGACCGCTCCCTCGTGAGCGGTCGGACCGCCTGAGACTTAGCGAAATTCAAACTCCCAAATTCGAAACCTTACGGAAACTTTAAACCAATAGAACTTTTTCTTGGAGACTCCAAAATCATGAGACCAAGTGCATTGGGATCCCTCACTTGCCTACAACACCTATTTTTGGCTCGACTCATTTTGACCACTTTGGTCATTGCGGTCCGACCGCCCCACATGGCCGGTCCGACCGATTTGGGACCGGTCGGACCGCCGTGCAAGGACCGGTCGGACCGCCCCTGTCCAGAATACCTGTAGCTTTGTCGAAAACACGTGAAACTACAAACCGTAAACGCCATTGCCA
Organism: Hsuehochloa calcarea; assembly: GCA_036346395.1. NCBI lineage: Eukaryota > Viridiplantae > Streptophyta > Magnoliopsida > Poales > Poaceae > Hsuehochloa > Hsuehochloa calcarea. Next base: position 14,843,946 of record CM070599.1, on the reverse strand, counting down.
ATTGTCACATCATCCTAAGATCTGGAGCATATCCCCATGAAATCCACAATCTCCCCTTGATGAACACATTGGCAATTATCCGAAAAATGTAAGTAAGAGGTTTGAAAGCGAGTTTACTCGCGGTTTTCGCACAAAGGCACAACAGTCCATAAGCAAGAAAAAGCAATGTAAATGACCAAGCTGGCATCAGAATAGTATAGGCATGTGAGACAAGGCAAAAGTAAGCATAAAAACTTTGATTTCCAGAAAAGGGTCAAAATTCTCACATAAGGTCCATATGAAAGAACAATTGTTCAATTGACCTATGATCATTGTGAGTATAAAAGAATGCAATTCAAGTTCAGAATATTCAATAAGACAATAAGAATGCAACTCAAGAACTCCCCCTCACTATGATCCTCAATTTTCAAATTTTCAGTTTCTCCCCTTTGTACAAACTTCTCCCCCAACAAAGAAATATATTCTCATTAACACATCTTCTCTTCTCATTTAACACATCTTCTCCCCCTTTGACAATGGATTCATCAAGGAATCACGCCTTCCTCTCATCCGGAGATAACAAATAGAAAATAAAGGAAGAAGCGAAACAAAAGAAGCATAAAGAGGAATATGCATGAAGTGCAATGGGTGGCTTCAATTTTTGTATTTTCAATTTTTGATTACAAGAAGCTTTGGAGATTACCCAAAAGAACAAGCTAGTATCTCTAATATTGCACAAGCGACATATCAAGCTGACAGTAGCTAGCAAGATCATGGTAAGACATATATATCAAAGCTAAGCACAAAGGCTCAAAAGTAAAGCGATAGATTTGATCAATTTAAGCAACGCTTCAAATTGACAAGTTCATCAACGAGGATCCTAAAGTGAAATTGGCCATGTCAAAATGTCAAAGTGAGATCAAAAATCTAACAAAGACCACATTAAGAGTCAATCAAGTCCGTATTGAATCATTTTGCTCAATATTTTATAGCGCCCATTTGTCAACATTTTTCTCATTTGCATTGAATATTGAAGTTGACTAATGATCTAACTTAGTGACAAGATCTGGACTAGGAGCCATCCACAAACTCATCCTAAGCTTGACCAAAAGTTGATTAAAGGTATATCTTAGTAAAGAAGATCTGGACTAGGAGCCATCCACAAACTCTTTCTAAGCTTCTACAAGGCGACAAATCTTGAGGTTCATGTCATTTCGACAAGCGGTCCCCATGAGATCGTCGGTTCATCAAACTATCTCCAAGTTCATGTCATTTGACAAGCGGTCTCGTAAGAATAGTTTGGCACAATTTAAGCATAAGACAATCTTGATTTTCATTTTCACAAGAGCGGTTTTAGAATCTCAAGAACACAAAAGCTCAAGTAATGGTCAATTTTAGATCAAAGAGCTAACAAAGCAATTACAGCGGGGCCAATGTCACAAGAGGAGCACTAATTAGCGCAACTCGCTAAAACATCCACAAATTGCAATTTCTTAGTTTGAGTTGTTTAAAGGTTCTAGCTCATATAGCAAAGACTTAGCTACACATGTAAAAGCATGATAATTCTAGCAAGTCAAAGAACTAGACATGACATTGAGCAAGAATTGAAATACAAAAGCTCTAAAGGGTAATAGGCAAAGCTTCATCAATTTTTTTAAAAAAAAGCGAGAAAATCTTATATTACAATGCATCTTTTGGATTTTTCATACCATTTGTTGTAACCACTTGTTGGAGTTTTCATATGAATGCAATATGACACAATGAGATGCAATTAAAAGCCTAAAAACCTAAAAAGTTGAAAAGATCACTAAGTTGGAAAAGAACAATAAAAGATCAAAAGAACAAGGAAAGATAAGAAAAAAATCAAACTCCCCTCAAACCAACCCATAAGGATAAATTACCCTAACTCGCTTCTTAAGGAGGAAAATGCGGTTTGATCTAAAGGCTTGGTAAGAATATCGCCAATTGAGCTTGGACTCTCGAAGTGCATCACAATATCACCTTTTTCAACATGATCTTTAAGGAAGTGAAAGCGAATGTCTATGTGCTTAGTCCTAGAATGTTGCCTTTGGGTTTTAGCAATATTAATAGCGAAGTGTTATCACGAAAAGAGGAACACTAGCAAAGTTTAACCCATAATCTTTCAAAGTGGGCGTCATCCACAAAATCAGCTCTGACAACTAGCGTGACTACATACTCCGCTTGGTGGATTGTGCAGCATGAAGGCGCTTTCTAGAAGACCAAGATACAAGAGAAGTGCCTAGGAAGTAGCGGTGCACGAGGTACTCTTCCTATCTAGCAAACGACCATAAAATCGAATCGAAAAACCTCTAATGGACAAAGTGAAGAGCGGGAATACCAAATGCCATATAAGAGGGTAGAGTGTAAATACGAATATAAACTTAACGGCTTGGCGATGGGAAGTTCTCGGAGGCGCTGAAATCTTGCACAAAGGCATACAGTGAAGTGAATGTCGGTCTCGAGGCCGTCAAATCTGAGAAGAGGCCGATCATCTTTGCGGTACTCGCGTTGATCCACGACTTCTCCTTCCTCATCGGATCCAAAGCGATCGAAGTTGCCATGGGAGTGGAAATTGGCTTGCGATCACCCATGTTGAAGCGTTTGAGTAGATCTTTAGTGTACCGTCGATGGATGAAAGTTCCTTCCTTGCATTGCTTGATTTGAAGTCCCAAAAAGTAATTAAGCTCTCCCATCATACTCATCTCAAATTCCTGGACATAGTGTCGGAAAAAGTGGAAACAAGAGCATTAGAGGAACCACCAAAATAATATCATCCACGTAAATTTGAGCAAGCAGAAGTCATTGTCACGCCTAAGAATAAATAGAGTTTTATCCACTTTACCCATCTCAAAATTATTTTTAAGCAAGAAGGTCTTAAGTCTATCATACCGGGCTCTAGGGGCTTGTTTAAGACCATACAATGCTTTAGATAGCTTGAAAACACGATTTGGATATTTAGGATCCTCAAAACCGGGGGTTGCTTAACATACACTTCCTCATCTATGAAACCATTTAAAAGGCACTTTTAACATCCATCGATATAATTTAAAACCTTTTGATGCAGCAAATGCAAGCGAGAATCACGAATGGCTTCTAGTCTAGCAGAGGAGCAAATGTCTCATCAAAATCTAACCCCTCAACTTTTGAAACCACAGAGCTACCAATCGGCCTTATTTCTAACCACAGAACCATCCTCACCTTGTTTATTCTTAAACACCCAGCGGGTTCCTATAACATTATGACCACTAGGAGGTTCTACTAGGTTCCAAACTTTGTTTCTTTCAAAATTTTCTAACTCCTCATGCATGGCATTTACCCAGCTAGAATCGGATAAAGCATGTGATATATCGCGGGGTTCAAAAGAAAGCAACAAAAGCGAATGAGAGTAGAGATTTGGATCATTATACAGGCGAGTGACTCGCTCATGTAGATTACCTATTATACATTAGGAGGATCTTTGTCTCTGAATCGAAGTGGGCGCCGGGTGAGATCTCGTTTCTTCGACCTCATGAGTCTGCGATGATGAAGATCGGCGAGGAGCCTCAGCGAAGGTGAAGTAGGCGTAGCGAGTTCTTGTATCAATATGGGCGCTTGATGGCGAGATGAAGGAATGATATTAACCGTCCTCATCTTCCTCCACAAAAATGCTCTCTGTCACTGTAAATCATCGTAGCAATTGATCTAGCTCGGGGCTAGTCTCATCAAAAGTGACATTACAAGTCTCTGAATAATGTTAGTCTCGATATTAAAAACTCGAAAACCCTCGAATGAGCGGGATAACCGAAATAACCCATCAAAGTTCTTGATTCAAATTTATCTAAATTGCTGTCTTAAGAATAAAACATTTTGATCCAAAAACTCGAAAATGCGAAGCAGAGGGTTTTCTACCAAAGCGAAGCTCATAAGGAGTCTTGCCTAAAGAAGGTCTCAAAAGACACGATTTGCAATATGGCAGCGATAGCAATAGCTTGGCCCAAAATCTCCTCGGTGTGTTATACTCATCTAGCATCGTCCTAGCCATTTCGACCAAGGTCCTATTCTTCCTTTCCACCACGCCATTTTGTTGAGGGCGTGTGGAGAGGAGAAGCGATGCTCAATACCACGCTCGGCACAAAAGAAGCAAAAGAAGCATTTTTGAACTCCGTGCCATTATCACTGCGAATCGCTCTCAAAGCACCGAGAAGCTCGAAGCCAAGCGAAGAACAAGGTCATGAAAATAACCAAAAGCTTCATCTTTTGAAGTAAGAAAGAACACCCAAGTATATCTAGAAAGATCATCGACTATGACAAGAATATACCATTTTCCACCGTGGTGGGACTCTAGCGGGACCAACGGTATCCATATGAAGCAAGCATCACAGTCGTCGGTCATAACCATAGTCCTGAGAAGGGTGTGGCGGCAACTTGTTTGCCATGCCTACGAGGCGCACTATCTGACATCCTTGCGACTTTGAGTTTGGGCAAACCTCTCATGAGATCAAGGTTGCTAACTCGTGTCGGATGATCAAAACCAATGTGCCCCAAGCGTCGATGCCAAAGCGAAATCGAGAAGAAGATGTAAGCAAACATTTAAGAGATCCGACAAGAGATTACGAAAAATCGGCTCAAAAATTCTACCAACTCTAGAGATTCCAAACACAAGCTCACGGTAGAATCAAGCACACGACAAGCATTTTTCTTAAAAACAGTCTCATAGCCATCATCAAGAAGGTGAGAAGCGAAAGGAGATTATACCTAAGCTTGTCCACAAGAGCGACATCCTTTAGAATGAATTTGTTGTTCACCCTAATTGATCCTGTTCCTTCAATTAGCCCTTGTGTATCATCTCCAAAGGTGATGAAGTCATCACTGTTGCTCGCGTGAAAGAGGTGAACCATTTTGAGTTCGGTCATGTGGCGTGAACATCCGAGTCAACGAACCACGTGTTCTTCCCTTTCGCGATAATCACGAAAATCAAGGAACAAAAGAGCGATGTGTCTCAATCTTTGGGGTTAGATAAACATGATTTAGGAATCGATCTTGAGACACTGCGTCGCAAGGAGTATACAAACCGAAGTACTATCCTTGATTTCATCTAACATTCGGTTATGAGCAATGTTTAAATTAAAATGAGACTTGAAGCTGTCCATGGTGATCGGCCGCGTGGTGGCGGTCGACCCGCGACCAAAGCAGTCGAGCCGGTGACCACCATGATCGGACCTTGATCGATAAACATTAGAATTAGGATATTTAGAAACATAATGATTTGCATGAGAGAAAAATCCTAATCGGGTTTATTCTTTTCAATGTTACCATGTCTCATAGAAGCTCTAGGTTGCATGAATGAAATTCTATCAAAATTTTTCCTATCATTTTTCAACCTCATGTGAGAATTCAATCAAATGTCCACCTTTTTGCAATAAGTGCAATGGTACTTGGTACCACTAGAAGAAGCACCATTTGAATTAATACAAGGTTGGGCAAAACTGCTGATTTAAAAGATGTTTTTGCGAGGTTGGGTTTTGAATTCAATTAAACCTTTTCCAAGACTTGAATGACTTTTGGGTTTGAATTGTCTTGAAAAGAATTGAATCCTAAACCTTGCTTCTTATAAGGAGTTTTAGACTTGTCAAGAATCATGTTTAATTGTTTCTTACCTTTAGAAAATTTCTCTAATGTATCATGAAGGTAAGCATTTTCTTTTCTCAAGTTAACACAAGCATCACAAGTTTTATTCATAGATTTTTCCTTATACAAAGCAATTTCAAGCTTAAGAGTGGAACAAGAAGCACAAGTAGTATTTTCAATATTGTCCTTAAGCTTAGCATATTTGACTCTAGCGACTTCTAAGATATCTTTGATTTCACGTTCTTTTCTAAACATGAAGTGCAAGGGCTAGAATCAAATACATCAAAAGCAATCAATTTACTAGATTCTAAACATTTTTCACAAGGAGCACTTTTAATTTCATTTAGTTCGGATCTAGCATTCTCAAGTTGTTGTCTGAAATATTATGAGCAGATTGTAACTTGGTAATTTACGAATGCATAGCATGACAAGATAAACATTCATCGAGTTCAAGAGTCTTAGCATTTTAAGCTCTACTTTCAGTTTGCTAATCTTTGACTCTAATTTCTTATTTTTTGTCATAACAAATTCTAGCGCTTCATCTTGACTAAGCAATTGCTCAACTATAGAATCATATTTAGCAGAAAGCTCATCATAAGAAAAAGATACCTCATCATCATCAATGTTGTCGGTGTCGACCATGAAGCACATGCAGTGAAGTCTTTGGCCTTCCCTTTCTTTTTGCCTTGAGGATCTCCTCCTCCTTGTCCTCCTCACTCCCGGTATCCACATCGCTCAAGATTGATCCTCAAAGCGGCAAGGACCGGTGGCGGCCTTCACAAGCTTATTAGCCTCATACCTTGATTTGTTGAAAGGAGGCTTCTTCCAAGTAGCTTTCCTTCCTTATGATTGCTCTTACCTTTCGACTTGGGGCAATTTGCGGATATGATTTAGCTCACCACATTCATAGCATGTCACATTATTGTAGGCCCGTGTGAATTTTTTAGCTAGAAGAGCTAACTCTGTTTGAGAATACTTTCAAGCTCCTCTTCATGAATAGCGGATAAACAAGCAAATGAAAATCGAAGAAGATTCAAAAGAGTCATCAAAAGCCTTTTTGAGAGGATGCGCTACCAAAGCTAAATTATCTTTCTTGGGATGATCAACTCTTTTAATTTCATGAGTCTTGAGTTTACTATAAAGCAATTCTAAAGTAAGACTTGAAAGATCAACATTTTCCTCTATAGCGGTAGCTTTCATCTCCCACTCCTTGGTGTTGATTGCGGCCAAGAGATGGGTGGCATTTTCAGATTGAGAATATTCAATATCAACGACTTTCATTTGATTAATTACTTTATTAAGCGTGAAAATGTCATCGATGCTCTCTCGGGCGCATCTCGAATTTATTGTATTCACGCTTGTAAGCTGTTTGGCGCACCTTTTGATTTGGGACGAACCCTCATGATATGTTTGAGAGTGTTCCAAATTTCATCTTGTGATTGAAAGATTGCAAATTCTATCATATTCTTGTCTACCAAGTGCACCATATAAAAGATTCTTAGCCTTATTGTTGTTAGCCAAAAGAATTGCGAAGCGGTGTAGCAATTTCGGGAATAACGGTGAGGCTCTAACAACATCCCAAATAGCTTGTCCTCGCTCTCAAGAAAAAGCGCATCGATTCTTCCAATAGGCATAGTCGTGCCCATCGAAGATATGCGGTTTAGTAGAAAACTTATCCATCGCCAAAGTTGGTGACGGTTAAGATCAAGATTGAACTAGCAGGGCTCGATACCACTGTTGGACCGTAAAAGCGACTAGAGGGGGTGAATAGAACACGCTCACTTTTTCACAAATTATGAACTCAATACAATTTCACTCCGGTAGCTATTAGAAAGCTATGAAGATCAATATACGATCTGTGGAAGACTAGTATTGAATCAATAAAACCCTAAGCAATGCGACAATAATCAACAAGAATCAAAGCTACACAAATCTTGGCGGTCGACCTCTGTAGTGAACGGTCGGACCGATTGCGAGCGGTCGGACCGCTGTTATCTTGGCGGTCGGACCGCTCAAATCGGTCGGACCGGTGGTGACAATGATCGGACCGGCGATCTCTGAACCGATCTGAAGCGATAAAATCGGTAGCGATGGCGAAGTTGCAATTAGGTCTAACTTTTGATTCTCAACTCCAAACTTCACGAAACTTTGCACACACCTTCTCTATGCTATTGAGGACCTATTCAATCGAATATTATGATAATTCTTGGAGCGATCTTGAGCAATTGCCAATTGATTAACGAAGGTCTAAAAGCAGGGCAAGAACGAAAACTTGATCCTAAAGCTTGTTCGTGAGAGATTGATGATCAAGATGATGCTAGATAGATTCACACATATCACAGCAAGCTAATTCACGTGAAAGAATCAATCACAAACTCGCGGATCAAAGAAAGCCCTAAAATCACCAAATTGAAAGCAAGAGCGAAAAGAGACTTATCTCAAGCAAACCTTGCATAGATTGATTTCGTGATTGTTCTTTGGATTACATCCACACCATCATGGATCGATGGACAATCAAGGATCACGAAATTCACCACAAACCATCAAGAGCCCTAGCCTCCACCTCAACTCCCTAAAGACAATTAGGGTTTGAAACATAAAAGGCGAGCGAGAGAGAGGTGCGACCACCATCTCCTCCTATTTATAGTGGAGGCCTAAAACTCTTAGGGTTTGACTTAATTGGGCTCCGTTAAGGCCCACTAACAAGCGGGTCACACACGCGCGCGCATGGCGCCGTCTTTAACTTTTGACCTAAACCGCTTCACCATGTGCCATGGATTTGCCAATAGGTCACCCTTGTCCATCTTGTGTCACGCTTGAGTCGTTGACCTCACCGGCATCGTCGATCGTTACGGACCTCAACTCTTCAAGTCTAGTCCGATTCTCCTCGCCGTTGACCGTCGTTGACCACCAAGCTACTGCACAACCACGGACAAGAAAACACGAATTCGGGAACAAGTTCTTCACAACTTGACCCATGTTAGTCAAAACATGCATCATGCAAATCATATGCCACAATACCAATGACTTTGACCTAACAAAACAACATCGCCACGAAGTTGGCGGCGTTCAAGTAAGCCGGTCGACCGCTCGGGTGAGCGGTCGGACCGCCATGGCGGTCGGACCGCTCCACAATGAGCGGTCGGACCATATGAGACTTAGCGAAATTCAAGCCCCAAATTCGAAACCTTACGGAAAATACAAGCGAATAGAACTTCTTCTTGGAGACTCCAAAATTATGAGACCAAGTGCATTGGGATCCCTCACTTGCCTACAACACCTATTTTGGCCCGACTTATTTTGACCACTTTGGTCATCGCCGGTCCGACCGCCCCACATGGCGGTCCAGCCGATTTGGGACCGATCGGACCGCCGTGCTGCAAGGACCGGTCGGACCGCCCTATCGAATACTGTAGCTTTGTCAGAAAAGCGTGAAGCGACAAACCGTAAGCGCCATTGCCAATTGTCACATCATCCTAAGATCTGGAGCATATCCCCATGAAATCCACACCTTCTTTGGCGACCCCAAATCGGCGACCGCGAGGCTTGCGTGAAGGAAGAACCAGAAGGTGAAGGCGTAGAGGATCGGGAGTGCGACTCGAGGAACACCAATGGCGGCCACCACCTCAACTCTCCAAGTCTAGTCCCGATCCTTCTCGCCGTTGACCGTTGTTGACCACCAAGCAACCTGCACAACCACAGACAAGCAAACACGATTTTGGGAACAAGTTCTTCACAACTTGACCCATGTTAGTCAAAACATGCATCATGCAAATCATATGCCATGAAACCAATGACTTTGACCTAACAAAACAACATAAATCACGAAGTTGGCGGCGTTCAAGTAAGCCGGTCGGCCGCTCGGGTGAGCGGTCGGACCGCCCATGGCGGTCGGACCGCTCCACTGTGAGCGGTCGGACCTTATGGGACTTAGCCGAAATTCAAACTCCCAAATTCCGAAACCTTCTAGAAACTTTAAACCAATAGAACTTTTTACTGGAGACTCCAAAAATCATGAGACCAAGTGCATTGGGATCCCCTCACTTGCCTACAACACCTATTTTTGGCTCAACTCATTTTGACCACTTTGGTCATTACCGGTCCGACCGCCCCACATGGTCGGTCCGTGGAGATTTGGGACGGTCGGACCGCCCACATCGAATACACAGTAGCTTTGTCGAAAACACGTGAAACTACAAACCGTAAACGCCATTGCCAATTGTCACATCATCCTAAGATCTGGAGCATATCCCCATGAAATCCACAGCTGTGAAGCGGTGAGTGGAGGGGTATCTCAGTTACCTCCCAACCCGTCGCAGCGCGGCAGGCAAGTATTTGTATGCTAATATTGAAACAATATGTGATGTATGTGTACATGGTTACTTATTTTCATGTGTAGTTGAATGCCATGTGTATTTTTTCCATTAATGCTTGATGTTCAAACTTACCATGAGATCACATCATGTCATGCATGAATGCATAATGACCACGAAAGTGGAGTTCTTGTGTAAGACCCATCAATTCCGGTATGGGCATCGAAATCCCATCAATTCGGAATGGAGTGCGTGTGTCCACCATTCCAATGTGGGCCACGTTGGACGTACCGTATGAAACATTCTTCATCACGGAAACTTTTAGTGAACACCGCCAGGTGCTTCACTCGCTATCTCGGTATATCTTTGCAATATGTCCACTTCCTTCATTGCATCATTTCATTTCATCCATTCATAAGAATTGTTTCCAATAAATGTTCAATCTGTGATAATGTATATGGTTCATTAGATGTGATTGTTACTTTCAAGTACTTGCTGAGTCTTTGGCTCATTCTTGCTTTGTTGTTTTATTTAGGTAAATGACAAGGAAGATCGGTTTCATGGAGGGTAGATCAACACGATGCACTCACTATGATAATTCAAAACATTCGACAAATTACTTTTGTCTTCTATTTATAACTTGTGTTGAATTGTAATAAGCCAACTTGGCCGTATTTACCATATCTCCCTGAAATGTTTATTTCCAATCCGTTGATTAAACTGTTGATGATTTCCTGTTCACGTTTATCCTTGTGGTATGCCAATTCTAGAAATACTTATTGTGGTGAATTTCCTAAATATTAGTGATTGTAGGTGACATCTTGACTTCCTTATAGTCAGGGTGTTACAGTGATAATCGACTGATTCACAAAAATGGCTCACTTTATTCCAGTCAAGACCACTTACAGAAGTAGCAAGTTAGTAGAGCTTTACATGACAATGATCTTTTGTCTGCATGGGATACCCAAGAAGATTGTGTCCGGCAGAGGTTCATAATTTACATCAATATTTTGGCAGAGTCTACAAGAAGCCTTGGGAACCAGACTTAACTTCAGTACAACGTATCATCCCCAAACAGATAGACTGACAGAATGTGTTAATCAGATTCTAAAATATATGCTTCGAGCTTGTGCTATAGATTATAGAAGAAGCTAGGATAAGAATTTACCTTATGCACAATTCTCCTACAACAACAGTTTTCAAACCAGTTTACAGATGTCACCATTTGAAGCATTGTATGGCAGAAAGTATAGAACCCCTCTCCTTTGGGATCAAGTAGGAGAACATCAGTTCTTTGGACCAGAATTGGTAAAAGAAGTCGAAAGTAAAGTAAAAACAATAAGAGAACGTCTGAAAGTGGCTCAATCCTGACAAAAGAGTTATGTCGATAATTGTCGGAGGAACTATCCTCAGAGATGCGAGACTTCGTCTATCTCGAGAGAAACACCACTCAGGAGTAAGGAGATTTCAGACTAAAGGAAACTCGCACCTAGATTTGTTGGACCTTATAAGATTTTGGCAAAACGAGGTGAAGTTGCTTACCAGTTGGAATTACTAGTGTCCATGTCAGCCGTTCACAACATCTTCCATGTCACTCAGTTGAAGAAATGTCTCAAGGTGCCAACAGAAGATACACCGTTTGAGAACATCGATCTTCATGAAGATCTCACCTATGTGGAGTAGCAGATTAGGATTCTTGATGTGGTAGAGCGCAACACGGGCCTTAAGGTCATCCGCTCGTGCAAGGTCGATGGAGTAATCATTACGAAGAAGAAGCCACTGGGGCGAGAAGAAGTTTTGAGGCCGAGTATCCCCACCTTTTTCTTGACCAAGTCCGAATCTAGAGGTCGAGATTCCCTTTAAGAAGTAGGTTTGTGTGACCCAAATTTCAAATTACGGATGAAAATAAAACTTTAATTATTTTGGTGGAATTTCTAAAATTTTAAAAGTTTTTCCTAGATTGTTTTAAAAGCTAAAATAATTTATTTGAGAAATTTATAACCAATTATAAGTTGGAATTATTTTACTTAAGCCCAGAATACCCTAGATATTTTCTATGAATTTTCTCATTATTTTTGGATTTTATTTGCTATTTTCTAAAGCCTTTTTCAAGTTCTAGAATTAATTTAAATTAGAAAAGGAATTAAAATCCCCGCACAGTAGTTGGGCTGAATTCATTCCGGCCCAACACTGTTCTCGCGTGTCGACCAGTTCCCCCGCGCGTCGTCGCTGCGGGTCGTCCGATCAAAATCAGACGACCACACTCCGTTCGACTAGTTCCCCTGCGCGTCGTCACTGCGGGCCGTCCGATCAAAATCAGACGACAACACTCCATCCGACCAGTTCCTCCGGCACGTCATCGCTGCGGGCCGTCCGATCAAAATCGGATGACCATCACTCCGTTCGACCAGTTCCTCTCGCCGACAAGTAGGCCCGTCTACAGCGTTGTCTTCCTCCGCATCTTCTTCTTCCTCCGGCTCCTGCGCCCGACCACCATTACCGCCGCACTGCCTCCCTCAATTCTGATATTCCCTCCCCCACTTCTCTCACAATCGCGCGCATTCAAACCACTGGATTCAGCCGCATTCATTCCGGCCGTTTCCCAGCTTAAAACGTGCATTCACGCCGGGCATTCGCCACCGCCGCTGTGACCTCCGCGCACGTTCTTCGCCTGTCGGCCTCCCCTTGCTCTATAAAAGCTAGCCCTGGCTGCGCCTCTCTCTCCTCATCTCATCACCCCAGTTCTCGTCCCTCCAATTCTCCTTTAGTGGCTGCAATTCGAGTTTTCCCGCCGACCGGCTGAAATTTCGATCTTCTCCAATCCCGGCGCCGTCAAGCTTCTTCCGACCACCCCGAGCACACCATCGGCTTCACGGCGTCAAGGCGATCTTCGTGCGCATCTTCTCTTGGCCCCACGACCCTGGAACCCTTTCGCCGCCGTCGACCGAATTCCACTGCCGCCAAACCTCGTCGCCGACAACCATTCTGCCTGGCCCTTCCGCATCTGTGGTGAGCATCACTCCCTCTCTCTTTTGCGCACATCCAGAGCCTCGTGGTGCACGGCGCCCAGTGAGGATGTCGTAGGGCGCCACCGACCTTGGACCGGCGTGGCTCGGCGGCGTCAACACCATCCCGGCGCCACCTCAGCACGTCTGCGTGCGTGGTGCCTTACATCGGCGCCACATGGCGCCGCCGTGTAGCAAGCGCCCGACAAGCTCCCCTTCGTACTGTGATGTGAGCCGAGTTCGCCGTGGACTCGTGCCTTTCCGTGGACCCGATCCATGGTTGTGGGGCCGGATATCGATGACACATTTTTGTCTGTTGACGCAATAAATCGAATTTACTTTAAAAAAATAATTCAGGAAATTCAGAATTTCTGATAATTAGGATTTAATTTAGATTTAAAACTTCCAGAAGCTCGTATTTCTTCACACGAACTCCGATTTAGGTGAATCAATTTTCTAAATTTGTAAAAAATCAAGATCTAGTTAACTAAACCAAAATTATTTCATTTTGGAGTTAATTTGAATTTTCATTTGAATTTATTTATGTTTCTTTTGAATTTATTTGAATTTGGCTTATTTTTGCGTATAGATTTTGACGACTCCGTAGAGCTTGACCCTGTTGAAGAGGTTGAATACCAAGATTTTGAGCAAGGCAAGTTACAACATTGATCATTTTGACCCCACTATTTCAAATTATTTAATTCTATTTTAAATTATTATTGCATGCATAATTTGATACAGTTATTTTAAATTCTTGTTTTAAATATCTAGTTAATCCAATTCCCTTGTATAGCCAAATTTGAATGTTGAATCATCATTCCCTTGTCACCATAGTCAAATAAGATTTGAAAATACAAATGTGCTTAGACATTGCTTAGATCACAAATATTTGATTTTGGTAAATTTTAGCCAGAATAGCAAATATTGATTAAAAGCCTATGACATTGTTTTTGTCATAGTGGACTTTTGCAAATATATTTAAAAAATAAAAGTGAAAAATGAGTTTGGACTTGAGCGGAATGGATGCTTGGTGGGTGCATGTTTATGCACGGGCTCAATCCGGGTAGGGTTGAGACCTAGGGGTTATTTTGGAAGTCGCCCAAGTCAGTTAAGGACCGGCCTTTGAGTCGCATCTTACAAAGCTCCACCGTACTATCACATGTTCTGTATGGGCAGAAGTAGGCTTATTAACTTGTCATACTTCACAATGTATGTGCGTGGGTAAAGTTGTACCCCCTCTGCAGAGTGTAAAACTATTCGAATAGCCATGTCCATGGTCATGGACATGCTAAGCTAAGCCACTCTAAGTTAGACTTTTTTTTGGTTTTAAAATGATTTTGTACATGATTTTAGGATGGTTAATCCTTATGGTAAAATTGGGCGGTGAGCCATGTGATAAGAGGATATCCATCACCATGTTTCATATGGAGGTTATCCACTATAAAATTATCAATTTAAAACCTGATTTTAAGTTAAAGATTAAAAATATGCCTTGAAACATAGTATGATTATTTAAACTTAAAAACGCTGATTTACGCAAATAACCCTTACAACCTTCCTTTGTTTACTTAAGCATGCATTCTAAATTCTATACTGGGTGTAATTTGCGAGCACGGTAGTTGCGCTCATCCTTGCTGAATATTATTATTCAGGACAAGACTACTATCCAGACAGTGAGGATCCAGACGTTTAGGCTCGTCTCGAGACGATTGCTGTGGCACATCGTGTGGCCTACTACCTAATTGCTTCGCTATGTTTTGTTATTTGGCCTCGGGCCTATTTTGTAATAAACTCATTTCTTATTAATAAGCGATTGATATGATTGTGATAACTGCTTGTTTGTGAGGCTATGTACACTAGAAGTCTGGACTAGTGTGTAGCGGTGGTCGGGATCCTCGCTCCGGGTTCGACATCTTTGTTGAAGGAGATTCGTGTCAGACCACCTTGATGGTTTGATGGCGGTCGAAGACTACTGCAAGGTTGACCTCTCGCTCCACGACTTTGGGTGACATCGTGAGTCGTACAAGGAAGATCCTCCTAAGATCATATTAATCGTATGTTGAGGCTCTTGGTACTTCATCTTTTCATCGCCATCTTTGTCATTTTTGGAACTTGCTTCCCCAAGCTCCTGTATGGAGGGAAATGGGCCTTTACCTGCATAATAATCTTCTAATTTCTTTTGCCGGGCTCGGCAGTGCGCAAGTCATGCTCTTCCCTCTTTGGTGAAGTAAACACCACTTTTATTCTTTTGATATCCACGGTTGGAATCTTTCCCTTATCTCGGCCGGTGAAATCCTTCTTGCCCTTGGCGAACTTGTCGAGGGACGCAAGGACTTCCTTATCTGAGGGCTTGCGATGTTTCTTCTTCTTGAGAGTCTTCTTGTGCTTCTTCTCTGACTCCTCCAAGACAGAACGAGGGACTTTATCTTTTCGATCAATGGCCTCGCTCCACTCAACCGCCTCGCTAGCGGCTACGTATTTGTCAGCCATGTCGAATAGCTCGGCGGTCGTTCGTGGAGGATTCATAACAATATCCTCCGTAAACCTTCTTTGAAAGCTTGAATCACAAAAGACTCTGCAATCTCTGGTATTGAATTACGAACCTGGCTAAACCTTTTAATATATTGACGAAGAGTCTCTTTTGGTTCTTGCCAGATCCGATGGAGGTCATCCTCCTTTCCAGGGCGATCGTATGTGCCATGGAAGTTTATAATTAGGAGGTCGCAGAGTTGCTCCCAATTATAGATTGATCCGACCGGTTAGTTGAGTAGCCATGATCGGGCAGATCCCTCAAGTACCGTAGGCAAGTAGTTAGCCATCACATTTTTGTCGCCACCAGCAGCTCTGATGGCGGTAGTGTAGATTTGGAGAAATTCTAACGGGTTACGGGTTAGTTGAATTTGTCCATTTGACCGATCGAACTGTTGGGCCAGCGCCTTTGCTTGGAGCCCTCTGAGCTCGACGACTTGTGATTGATTCATGGCGCCTCCTTTAGATTTGCACGAATTGTAGTCGGTCATAGATCGGTTTCTCGAGGTTGGAATCACAGGGGCTCGGTGTTAGGCTTCGATCGTGGCGCTAGGGCGACACCTCCAGAGCCACTGCTCGGCCCGAGCGTCTGCGAAGATCATTAGGGCCAAGCAATTGATCCTCTCGGCGAGGGAAAGAGTGGTTATGCAAAGCGACCTTCTTCCCTCATGACTCCTTAGTCGGAATCATCGAGAAGGTCTTGGCATCGGTTGATCCTCAACTTGAACATGCTGCCCTCTACTAAGGAAGCGTTGGGATGAAGTCATAGTTTGACCGTGATATCCTTTGTTCGGTATGCTTAGTATGTTGCATGGTTGGTGAAGGGTCCCGATACCTATTCTTCAGTTGGACAAAACCGGAACACCATTTGGAGGTGGAGTCGGTGTTATTTAAAATATTCTAAACATCTTTGCGGGTTCTATCACAATTCTGGATGGTCTTGGAGGATTCTGATGGTTGTAGGAGTTCGTGGATCTGAACTTCCCTAACTTTGTGCTGGCCTGTCAACCCATCATCCTTGGTGGGGCGAGAACCGGTGAATTAAGCGGCGTCGTCTATCCATTCTATTACCTCTGGCTTCGGTGCTTGATGGCTCGTACCATCTCCATTAGTATGTGGTAGCGAGAGAGTGTATGCAGGACCGTACACGGCATTTTGATCCGTATTTCCGATCACATTAACCTCGTGCTTCGGCGGCGATCTTACGAAGAACTTCCACTTTAACGGTGGAGAGTCTTTGGTGCTTCTACCAGATGCTTCCACGATGGAGCCGGTCAAAGATAAGCACCTCCTAAGGCTTTGGGGTGAACTTCGGCTGACGGCGGATTGCCGATCGTACGCTGAGCCTTATCATTCCCACTCAGCCTGTAACCGGTGAGAGTTTCATCGACACTGTTACCAGATGTCGGTTGGCTCTAGGAATTTCCAGAAGCCGTTGGTGAGTACCTATCAGCCATGATTGTATTGAGAGTATATTGATTCTCAAATAGCGGTGAAGTTACATCACCTTTTCAGCGGTCGGAAGGACCAGGCTTGGAGAGGTTTTTGGACATCCCGAGCTGGTCGAAGTAATATGTCCCTCCGGAAGTGCCACTTGTCGTAGTGGTGTATCTTCATCCATCAGTTCGATTTAGCTATTATTAGCAGCGTGCGAACGGCGGAGGAGGAAGATGATGACATCCGTTCTCTTGCATGGCGTGGATACATTTATCCATGTCGAGATGGGATAGTCATCCGTCGAACGATTTTCCTCGTCCCAAGTTCCTTCTATGATCGTATATCACGATTATGAAGGGCGAGGCGAAATTCTTTCGGCGAAGAACTTCTTGAAATTCGCCTTCTTCC
This sequence comes from Hsuehochloa calcarea, assembly GCA_036346395.1. NCBI lineage: Eukaryota > Viridiplantae > Streptophyta > Magnoliopsida > Poales > Poaceae > Hsuehochloa > Hsuehochloa calcarea. The sequence continues at coordinate 14,826,647 of CM070599.1, read as the reverse complement.
CCATGGGCGGCGCCCGGTATCGGCGATCAAATCGCCGATCTTATGAATATATAAAAATAGAAGAAAATGGGCGTATCTCACGGAATGGAATTGGATCACTCTTTATTGCAATGGCGCTATTACAAGGAATGCTGTCTTCAAACTAAAGGCTAATCCTAGTTACCTTTGGAATACAATGCTTGCTATGGAAATCGGCCAGCTAATCTTCTCAATTGCCTTCCACCTCTCCCTCTTCATCTTAGCGGTCCTCCTTAAGTAGTTAATAAAGCGGTGGCGATTATCCTCTAGAGATATGCATTAGGAAGTAGCGCGTGCAGTCGGATAGAGGTGTTAGTTGACGAGGATATCAAGCGCTCTGCGGTTATATGTCGTGAGACATTCAACAAGTAGTCGGTGTTTTAGAATTATGTAACGTCGCGTGGTATGGAATATACAACACGTGTCTCATTCATCACAGTAAGGATATATCGGATTACGATCCGGATGATACGATTCATAGCCTTACAAGTAGTCAGCGGTCGGTGACTAGATGCGGGACCTTGTCCGTCGAGGTATTTATTGTGTAACCTCGAAATCCTTATGACGGTGAGGTCGTTAGCCTTAGGGTTACAACCACTAAGTCGTGTGGTCTTCTCTTATATATTAAAATAATACATCGAGGTTTTAATCCTCGTCAAGCCCCACCCTCTCTCTTTCTTCCTCTCATCCTCTCCTTTGTCAAGCCAGGGCAGCGTGTCATCATCTTCCCCATCTCTTTCTTCTTCCCGTGCAAGTTGCCATGGGCGCGCAACCAAGCTCATGAAGCCGGTCGTTCTTGCTGATCGTGTGCCATTAAAGCTAATTAAGGCCACTTTCTTCCTCCTCCACTCACCCACACTAATTTTCGACCGTTTGCGCCTTAACACCGCACTAACATCGCGCGCTGTGTCATTGAGAAGCGGTGTCGGTCAATCTCCTTTCTCGCTTCTCCTCGCCCCAATAAAAGGAAGCATGAGGTGCCCTCCCCTCCTCAATTCATCCCCGAGGATCTTCCCCCTCCTCTCCCTCTCCTCTCACCACAATCACGATTTTTCCCTCGTCGGCCGAAACTCCTTCCACTGCGCCATTCCCGATGCCGATGACCACCTCCTATCGTCTTAGTCATCAAAGTTGGCATCCCTTGGCGTGTTCTCGTGGTGCGTGCGTTGCCCTCGCATGAAGCTTCACTAGAATCCCAGCGCCACCGTGGGCCAAACCACCTGCGCCACGGTGATTCCTTCACGCCAAACCACCGCCGAGGTGAGCACTAGGTTCCCCGTTGCCTCCTCTCTTCGATGGTTCCCTCGCCGCCTGCTGCGCCGCCGTTCGCCGGTGAATTTCGGGTCCCGAGCCACCGCCGATTTGAGCCGACGTGGCACACCACCGTGGTGCCACCTCAGCGCCCCTAGCGACATAAGCGGACACGTGTCTTTCTTGCGTGTGAATTGACGTGGCTGACATTATTCCATGCACCGGTCCACCATGGACCAAGTTCATATTTTGTGGACCCGGGCCCACATGCCAGTGGCCCAAGCATTTTACTTTACAAAAATAATTCGGCCGAAATGCAATTTCCAACCGCTGACATCATCATGATGCAATATATATTTTTCCTTTAGAAAAACAATTCCACAAATTTTGAAAATTGCAATTCTATCATTTCATGTGAAATTCAATCTTTCGAGAGTCCATTCTCCTTCGTTCGAGCTCCGATTCAAGTGATTCAAATTTCTAAATTCATTGTGTTTTAACTTTTGCACAATATGCCATCTGGTTCTAAATTTTCTTCACAATATATCATTGCCGTCACTTCTCCATCTAAGCCATGTTTAGCCCTGAGAAAAGACAATTTTGTCGTCAATTGTTACATTTGTTTTTGCTTCTAATGTGTTTTAAATTGCCACCTAGTGGCATATAATGAATCTTTCTCTCAAACAAAACTTGAGATAAAAAAAAACTAGCAAATTGCGAAGCTCAACCTCGTGCCCTCTCGTTGTAACTGGAACTTCAATAGGACTTTTGGAAGAACTATGCTGGTTCTTTCCAAACAGGTCCTTAAATATGAAAAAAAAAATTACCTTATGACTACATTTTCTAAGGCACCTAACCGGAAATTTCAGTTATGGGATAATTGGATTTTACAATGATACACCTTTTTTTTTTTTCCTTTTTGAGTGGATGATACACCCTTTTTTCGGGGATGATACACTTTGTTAGTCCTTATTTTTCAGTATAAATAAATAATAGTAGCTTTACCTCTGTATATTTGATAATTTGGGCCCAACAACACGAACTATTGATCCAGTTTGGGATCTGGGCCAACAGAAGGGCTTCGTGCTTTTTATTTTGGGCTTCATAGTATTTTCTATTTATATATACAACACAAATTAAAAAAATTACTCTTGCAATAAATCTAGTGTCATTTAAGAATATAAAAATTGATATGCCAAAGTTTATGATTTCATATTTTACTAACCTCTCAACAATTGAGCGCAGGTCAATAATCTCCTGACTTAATTTTAACAAAAAAAATATCACTCACTGTCAAGCAACAATGTCTGCAAGTGTAAGCAAGCAGTATAGTTTGTTGCTGCATTAAAGTGTTAAAGCAAGCAGCTAAAATGTTAACCAATTACCGCTATCTGTGGGCATTTCAGCAAATAGCGACGACTACATGCATGGTCCTGCCAAGCGTAGTCCCTGGTCCGCGAGGAACTGTTGTAGCGAGGTGCTGTACGTACAGCATGGAGCAGGGGTGCAAACGGATCCGAATCAGGTCGGATATTACATGTATCGTAAGCTGATCTTTTCTTTTCCCAGATTCGCAGACGGACACTGTCGTATCGGATACAAATACAAATTCGAAGTATTTGGAGTTTCAAATACGGTACTGTTAGAACATATACAAGATGATTCGGTCGGAAACGGATAATATAGGTAGATAGTACATGCATACAGAACGAAATATATGTTGAACTGTTATCGTGGTCGCTTCAACGTTTCAACACGAGTATGCACATAATTATAACACATATATTTGTTGCAACGCATGTTTCCTTTTATCGAGACGAGACTGGGTAGTAACTAGCAATACTCTTAGAGCACATACAACACTTTGTCTCTTCTACTATCTCTAAACATATCCATATCATCAACCAAAAATACTAGGGACTGCTACCCCACCACCTTGTCTCTTAGCGCACTAGCCCACATAATAAACACAATAATATTTTATACTTTTCTACCATTGGACCCACACGTCAGCTTCACCATCTACTATTAAACACTCTCTCACCTCTCCCTCAATCCTCCTCCCTAACAAACTCGCCACCACCCTCACCGTTCCTCGCTGTTGCCCCTCCCCAACTATTGAACCGCAACACCCAGCACCACCGCCCTCCTCCCGCGCCTCCCCACCACCGAGCGCTGCTGCCTCACCCTCCCTCGTTGACCACGTCAGTGCCATCCCGCACCTCCTCAATGCCCTTTACCTCTGCGGTCTCTCCCTGCCTCGCCGTCCTACCTCTTCGCTTCACTTCTTGCACACGGATCCAGCATAGTGATGCCAAAATCCTGTCGGATCTTATCCAACGGGGTCTATGATACGGCCATATCTACAACCAAAGCATTGCAAAAGGTAAAACAAAATGTTGTGAAGGCCGATAGGGTGGATGGGGATCTTTGCCAGCGAGGGGCGTTCTCTCGGGATAAAACCCTAACGCATGCGTGCAGTCAAGAAAGACATATGGTGGTATGGCAGCAAGGGTTGCATTGGCGTCAGAAGAAGCATCAAGTGCATGGAACAAGTTCGTGCAAGAAGTTAAGAGAAGGAAAGCCTACAGCACAAGGGAAACCAAGAGGAGATTTGGCCATGCATGGAGAGGACACGGGAACATGGTATGTGGGTTGGTTGGTTTGGATCCAATTGAATGACCAATTGGTGATTAATATTTTATACCAAAACTAGAATAGTTTAAATTCTAAATTAAAGAAAGTATTTTTTGGATTCTTGTTCACGTGAGCGATGCAGAAGCTCGGACTCTTGTTCATGTGAATAGTAATGCAGTGCGGTTTCTTGTGGCGGATCGGATTCTTTATTCATCGGTTTTGTGCTTGCGTGGGAGGCTATATAAACCCCCATGGCGCACCATATGAGAGGACAAGTTATGATTTAGATAATAAAAATCGAGAAAAGCCGTTTTGGCGCATATCGTGTGTTCTTGAGTCGTGATATGAGTTGGAGAGATTGAGGAGAAAGATTGAGAGCAAGATCAAGATATTTATATCTTGTTTCAAAGTACTATTCACCTAACGCTACTACTTGCAATTCAATCTATTAGATTGGTTTGTGAGTATATTGATTTTCTTACAATTCAATTCACGAATTGGTTTGTGAGATTGCTACTAATCTTGAGTGTCTTAAGTGAAAGATTGGGCCAACAATCGAGATTCATCTAATCAACTAGGTGGATCCGTATCGGTGTATCGAGCTTGATTGTTCACGGTGCCGTTGCTCTGAAGATCAAGTATCGACATGGCGTCTGAAGGACATGAAGTTGGTCATGCAATTGGCTACACTATAGATCAATGTGAGGAGGATCCACTCCACGATCCGAGCTACATATTCTTCAATCGGTGTCGAGTGGGAACACAGTTGTGCTATGATGATCGATCTGGGAAGCTTGACAAGCGCGCAAGCCAAACACTTGTGGACAGATTGGGGTTGATCACAAAGCCACATTCAGAGCCATATCTATTGCTTTGGAGGTTCAAGCACATTCCGATCACAAAACAAGTGGAGGTAAAATTTTCTTTGGATGGGTATCTTCTTTGTTGTTACTTGTGGCGTGATTCCTATGCATATGAGAGCATGTTCGTTGGTGATTGGTGCATATTGGTTGAAAGAACGACACATACATCGAGTTGCATCACGCCCGTCATGCGATACTCCTTTCCATGGAAGGAACACGAAAGGACATTACATCTTGGTCCTCGTCAAGGTACTTTGAAGATAGGCAATGACGAGACAAGGCCCAAGGAGACATTAAAGAAAGCGGCGACAAAGGCTAAAGGCTAAGAAACATGAAGAAGAGCGGTTGGTAGGAAGAGCAGAAGAAATTAGAATTGGCGACCCTTCTTTCTACCCAAAAAGCAGCAAGAGGTGTTGTTCCATGATGACAAAACTACTAGTGAGGCACCACAAGATAGTCTTTGTATCTTGACCAAGGCGGTTCGAGTTGACAACACTTCCATTCTCTAGCAGGCGGCGAACCAACGTTTTCAAATCGAGTGCAAAATCAATGGCAAAGTTTACAAGCTTATCGTTGATGGTGGAAGCTACAACAATATCATTAGCAACGATTTGTTGCAAGCTTTGGGGTTGACAACTGGCGACATCGAGCCGTATTATGCACAATGGTTACATAATGTCGATGGCGAAAATTACTCATCGTGTCAAAGTTTGTTTTTGGTAGGAGACTATCACGACAAAGTGGAGTGTGACGTCGTGCCTATGCATGCATGTCACTTGTTGTTAGGCGTCCGTGGCGGTATGATCGCAATGCTACGCACCACAGGAGGTCCAACAAGTACTCTTTGGTGCATCGGGGAAGATCATATACCTGTGTCCTATGCGGAGAATTCTATTCATGCTAAGGAGATCATAGCTAAAAAGGCGATCGTGAAGACTACCCGACGGAGATTCACGAGGTTACACAAAAACGAGGGCGTCTTTTCTTGAAGAAAGGGAGGATGATACGGCCATATCTACAACCAAAGCATTGCAAAAGGTAAAACAAAATGTTGTGAAGGCCGATAGGGTGGATGGGGATCTTTGGCCAGCGAGAGGGCGTTCTCTCGGGATAAAACCCTAACGCATGCGTGCGATCAAGAAAAGACATATGGTGGTATGGCGGCAAGGGTTGCATTGGCGTCGGAAGAAGCATCAAGTGCATGGAACAAGTTCGTGCAAGAAGTTAAAGAAGGAAAGCCTACGGACACAAGGGAAACCAAGAGGAGATTTGGCCATGCATGGAGGACACGGGAACATGGCATGTGGGTTGGTTGATTTGGATCCAATTGAGATGACCAATTGGTGATTAATATTTTATACCAAAACTAGAATAGTTTAAATTCTAAATTAAAGAAAGTATTTTTTGGATTCTTGTTCACGTGAGCGATGGCAAGCTCGGACTCTTGTTCATGTGAATAGTAATGCAGTGCGGTTCTTGTAGCGAGATCGGATTCTTATTCATCGGTTTTGTGCTTGCGTGGGAGGCTATATAAACCCCCATGGCGCACCATATGAGAGGACAAGTTATGATTTAGATAATAAAAATCGAGAAAAAGCCGTTTTGGCGCATATCGTGTGTTCTTGAGTCGTGATATGAGTTGGAGAGATTGAGGGAGAAAGATTGAGAGCAAGATCAAGATATTTATATCTTGTTTCAAAGTACTATTCACCTAACGCTACTACTTGCAATTCAATCTATTAGATTGGTTTGTGAGTATATTGATTTTCTTACAATTCAATTCACCGAATTGGTTTGTGAGATTGCTACTAATCTTCGAGTGTACCGTGAAAGATTGGGCCAACAATCAGGATTCATCTAATCAACTAGGTGGATCCGTATCAGTCTATGTTGTGGCCGCCACATCCGGTCAGGACATGACCATCTCCATCACGCATTGTCACCGTGATCGCCTTCCTCTCTGCTACTGACACCTTTCCACCGAGTTAGTTGACATCGTCGTCTTCATCGCTTCCAGTTCGCTCAGCCCACAAACCGCGGATGCTGTGGTTCCCAACGGCGAGTCGTGGTGACAAGCGGATGATGATAACATCACTTCTACTGATACGAACACTCCTCATGTGCAAGGTCCAATTACTCGAGCATGTGCTCGTCAACTTATTTATCAGGTAAATTCGTTTCTAGAGCTGAGTGTATTATTTGAGAACTCTATGATGCTGCCTAACAGAGATGATTTACTTGTACTTTAGAAATCTAGGACTACGACTAGTTGAAGCAGATCTACAACTAGTTCCGCAGGGTCTACGACCAATTCAAGAAAGCTTACGACCAGAGATAACATAGACTCCTCAAGACCACCCCAGGACCAGTCCTACGACCAGGTCTTCGACCAGAGATACGCGACCTAAATAGTGAATAAGGTGCTGCATCACCGTTTTGGCCTAATATGGTCTTGTAAGCGTGTCGAGATCGGAGTCCAGATTGTGTACGCCTCTTTCGTGCGCACAACCTAAGTCGACCTCCTCCGTCCCCTATATATCGATAGCCGTCAAAGTTTAACGTGGGTTTTTCTTTGAGATTATTCTACTTAGCAGTATCGCCGCACATTCGGTTGAGGAACCCCACATTATGAGCTTCATCTATATTCGCAATACAATATCAGATTGCATCTTCTACTTTCTTGCATGTGTTCTCGATTCGCATGCAGGAGATAGCCTTCTTGGCGAGGTCAACCGCGTTCGGCACGGTTGATAACCAACGGAGCAGTGGTGTAGTGATTGCAAGGGGTTTGATCTGTTCTGGTCGGAGCCTTCAGATCATCAACGTCGAGTTCTCCACAATCGACCTATCAGTACCTTCCGAAAGATCGGGCCATAGCCTCATCAGTTGGTATCAGAGCCAAAGTTGCCAGTTAGGTAATCACAATTTTTTCCCCTATTAGATTAGTTGTTTTCCATCATCCTAAAGCTCCAGAAAATTGCCCCACAAAATAATTTTATTCGTCGTGTTCTTCCGCTATCCCATCACCCATTGTGCCTTTGCAATTTCCGTTCCTTGTTTCGCATTGTTGAATTGGTGTCCTTTGTCTAAGTCGTGTTGCTGATTTAGAGTCGTGTTCTTGGTTTCTAGTCAATACCGTTGCCACCGTACCACTATCCATTCTGGCCGCACCACCACCTATTCGAACAACCCCCCCTTTCGACCAGCTCCTCGAGTTCGACCACCTCCTCGTGCTCGACTACCTAGTCAGATTCGACCACCTACTCGGGTTCGACCATCTAGTCTTTTCCGCCTCGGCCACCGTTATCTTGTTGCTCTCGGACACCCCACGCACTCATCATATCGTGCCTGCCACACAAAGTCCGAGAAGAGTTTTCCATTGCCGAACAGATCTAGCCAAAGTTCAGAGAGAGAGACTATCTTTTAATTACCTGTATACCCCTGCTTTCTACAAAAAGTTTGTGACCCATATATATCCATAGACCCAGAAGAGGGTTTTGAAGAGTTTTGAGCCAAGGTCACATTCGCAAAAAAAGGGAACCCTAGGTTGGGTTTCGACAGTAAAAAAAGGAGAAGAAGCAAATCGACCACCCCAGTGAAGAAGAATCAAATCGACCACCCCAGTTGGTCTACGACCACTCCCAGCCTTGCATCCTTTGAATCCTTTGTATCCAGTCCTTGTTATCGATCAGTGTTGTGCTAGGCCTAGGGACACTTTTTAGACGAGCAACTGGGACAGGTACTTTGAACCCTTATTCAACTTTGCTAATCAGGTTACGATTTTTGCTAATCCTTGTTACATATTGTGCCTTCCGAGCTCCACCTACTCTTGATCAGAACAGATCCCCTCTTGCAATCATACCCACTCTCGACAAGGTATCACGAACCAGCCACCGGTCATACCACCTGCTGCGTTGGTAAGAACACTTGTAAGAGTGTGGTAAGACGCTTAAGAATGTGTGTTTCCACCTTCCATCACCTAGTACTTGATAGGGATAATAACTTTGTGTTGTCTTTTGTTTTCTGCTAACCATGTCAGGTGAGACGTCTGATGAGAAAGAGTGTGTTATAAAGGGAGAGCTCATGACGCTCTTGGATGAACAACGTACTACCATTAATGAGGACATCGACAGAAAATTTCAAGCTACCACGATCACATTGCACCGCTCAATCAACGATAGCATTGCAGCGCTCACTACACGCCTTGAAAGAATGATGAACCGACCACCAAACATTGGACGTCGGAATGATCACGATGCAGCCCAAGATCTTGAGGAGGGAGATGATAATGAGAGGAGAAACTGTGATACCGGTGCTGTGTTTGTCGACCAAGATGCATGACAACGACACCGCCTACATCACAACCTTCATGGTATGGGAGGTAATAATTTTTAGCACCACAATGCTCGTGCTAATGATGACCCATTGCTAATGTTAAATTCACCATACCATCTTTTGCAGGTGTTTATGATGCTAAAATTTATCTAGATTGGGAGATGACAGTTGAACAAAAATTTAATGCCCATCTAGTTCCTGAAGTGTATAGAGTCAGACAAGCTACTAGTGAATTTAAATATTTTGCTATCATCTGGTGGAATTAAGTAGTTAATTCTGGGTTAACACCTGATACATGGGATAGATTGAAAGTACCTATGTGTGCTAGATTTGTTACTCCTACTTTTAAACGTGATGTGCGTAAGAAATTACAGCGCTTAGACCAAGGTAATAAGTCTGTCGAGAAATATTATCAATAACTACAAATAGGTATGATGTGTTGTAATGTTGTTGAGGATGAGGAGGATAATATGGCTCGTTTTTATGGTGGGTTAAGGCGTGAGATTCAGGACATAGTTGCTTACAAAGACTATAATGATATTAATAGGTTGTTCCAGCTTGCTTGTTTCGCAGAAAAGGAATTGCAGGGTAGACAACAAAGGACTAGGAGCAACTTTGGTAGTACGTCTACAACGAGATCAATGCCAGGACAAACCAAGATAGCCCCACCTCCTCCTTTTTGGTCTGCTGCCCCCTCTGTGAGTAGGGCGCGTTCAGCACCACCACCACCACTGTCACGCGCACCCGAGACGAGCAAATTTACTAGTGTGCAGGCACCAGCACATTGCTCTTCATCGGTTGCTTTCACGGGCCGTACGACAGGCATTGTGTACCACCGTTTTAAAGGGATTGGCCATTTCATGAGAGATTGCCCAAGTCAGCGGGCGTACATTGCGACAGAAGATGGTAGTTACGTAAGTGCTAGTGATATTGAGGATGAATACGTTCTTGCAGCTAACCTTGTAGGCAATGATAATGATCATGAGGCATATAGCGATGGTGAGGAAATTTTAGGTACCGCTGCTACGGCAAATTATAAGACCATAATTGTGCAACGAGTATTGAGCTCTCAAAGAGAGCAAGAGGAGATGCTACAACGTTATAATTTGTTTCAGATGTTCCTCGTCGTTAAGGATCATGTGGATGTATTTCCAGCTGAGATACCCTGGGATTACCACCTATTCGAGGGATTGAGCATTAAATTGATTTGATCTCAGGAGCGACTTTGCCAAACCGTGCTGCATATAGGACCAATCCGGATGAGACTAAGGAAATTCAGTGACAAGTCCAAGATCTTTTGGACCGTGGGTACGTAAGAGAAAGCCTTAGTCCTTGTGCTGTTCTGTTCTTTTGGTTCCTAAGAAAGACGGTAGTTGGCGTATGTGTGTTGATTGCAGAGCCATTAATAATATGACCATAGGGTATCATCATCCTATTCCTAGGCTAGACGACATGCTTGATGAGTTGAGTGGTTATATTATTTTCACAAAGATTGACTTACGGAGTGGTTACCACCAGATTAGAATGAAATTGGGAAATGAATGGAAAACTACTTTTAAAACTAAGTTCGGACTATATGAGTGGTTAGTGATGCCTTTTGGTTTAACTAATGCACCTAGCACTTTCATGCGTTTGATGAACGAAGTTTTGCGTGCTTTCATTGGAAAATTTGTGGTGGTTTATTTTGATGATATTCTGATCTATTGCAAGTCATATGAAGAACACATGGATCATTTACGTGCTGTTTCTAATATTTTGAGAGATGCACGTTTGTTTGGTAACCTTGAGAAGTGCACCTTTTGCACGGATTGAGTCTCTTTTCTTGGTTATGTTGTTACTCCACAGGGCATCGAAGTTGATCAAGCTAAGATCGTCGCTATTCAGAGTTGGCCGCTTCCTAAGACGGTCACACAAGTGCGAGGTTTTCTAGGGCTTGCTGGTTTCTATCGGCGTTTTGTTCGGGATTTCAGCACCCTCGCTGCACCGCTGAATGAGCTTACAAAGAAGGGATTTTCTTTTACTTGGGCCACCATACAACAACAAGCTTTCGACGCTCTCAAAGATAAGCTAACACACGCTCCTTTGCTTCAACTTCCTGGTTTCAGCAAGACTTTTGAACTAGAATATGATGCTAGTGGCATAGGTCTTGGTGGTGTGTTAATTCAAGAAGGAAAACCTGTTGCTTACTTTAGTGAAAAATTAAGTGGTACTAGTTTGAACTATTCTGCCTATGATAAAGAATTATATACTCTAGTTCGAACTTTGGACACAAGGCAATATTATTTATAGCCCAAAGAGTTTGTAATACATTCTGATCATGAATCTTTAAAGCATATTCGAAGTCAAACCAACTTGAACCGTAGACATGCTAAGTGAGTTGACTTTATTGAGTCTTTTCCCTACATCATTAAATATAAAAAGGGCAAAGAAAATGTGATAGCTGATGCTTTGTCTAAGAGATATACCATGCTTTCACAACTTGATTTCAAAATCTTTGGATTAGAGACAATAAAGGAGCAATATGTGCATGATGTGGATTTTAAAGATGTGCTTCTAAATTGTCAAGAGGAAAAGGGTTGGAATAAATTTGTGGTGCATGATGGGTTCGTGTACCGTGCTAACAAGCTATGCATTCCAGCTAGCTCGGTTCATCTTTTGTTATTACAGGAGGCGCATAGAGGAGGTTTGATGGGTCACTTCGGCGTGAAGAAGACCGAGGATATTCTGATCCACCACTTTTATTGGCCAAAGATGAGGCGTGACGTCGAACGCTTCATTGCCCGCTGCACCACGTGCCAAAAAGCTTTCATTGCCTGCTGCACCACGTGCCAAAAAGCTAAATCACGACTTAATCCTCATGGTTTATACATGCCTCTTCCTGTTCCAAGCATACCTTGAGAAGACATTTCTATGGACTTTGTTTTAGAGCTTCCTAGAACAAAGAAGTGGATGGATAGTATTTTTGTTGTCGTGGATAGATTCTCTAAGATGGCTCATTTTATACTATGTCATAAAAGTGATGATGCTACAAATGTTGCTGATTTGTTCTTTAAGGAAATTGTTCGCTTGCATGGTCTTTCGAATACGATAGTTTTCGATCGTGATGCTAAATTTTTTAGTCATTTTTGGAGAACCTTGTGGGGTAAGTTTGGAACTAAGCTGTTATTTTCCACTACATGTCATCCCCAAACCGATGGACAAACCGAGGTTGTCAATAGAACTTTGTCCACTATGCTTAGGGCTGTACTTAAAAAGAACTTAAAAATGTGGGAGGATTGCTTTCCTCATGTAGAGTTTGCTTATAATCGTTCGCTGCATTTTACCACAAAGAAGTGTCCTTTTGAGATTTTTTATGGTTTCATACCTCGTGCACCTATCGACTTGTTGCCTCTTCCAGCTTCGGAGAAGGTAAATTTTGATGCGCAACAACGTGCTGATTTGATACTTAAGATGCATGAAACAACTAAAGAGAATATTGAGATTATGAAGGCTAAATATAAAGTTGCTGGTAGTCAAGGACGCAAGCATGTTACTTTTGAACCTGGTGATCTTGTGTGGTTACACTTGCGTAAAGAACGATTCTCTGAATTGAGAAAGTCTAAACTTATGTCTCGTGTAGATGGTCCTTTTAAAGTACTTGAACGTATTAATGATAATGCATATAAGTTAGACTTGCCTGCAGATTTTGGGGTTAGCTCCAGCTTTAACATTGCAGATTTGCGGCCTTTCTTGGGCGCGGAGGATGATCTTGAGTCGAGGACGACTCCAATTCAAGAAGGGGAGGATGATAAGGACATCACTTCTACTGATACGAACACTCCTCATGTGCAAGGTCCAATTACTCGAGCACGTGCTCATCAACTTATTTATCAGGTAAATTAGTTTCGGCACGGTTGATAACCAACAATGATAGCCTTCTTGGCGAGGTCGACTGCGTTCGGCATGGTTGATAACCAATATCATATTGCATCTTCTACTTTCTTACTTGTGTTATCGTTTCGCATGCAAGAGATAGCCTTCTTGGCGAGGTCAACCGCGTTCGGCACGGTTGATAACCAACGGAGCAATGGTGTAGTGATTGCGAGGGGTTTGATCTGTTCTGGTCGGACCCTTCGGATCATCAACGTCGAGTTCTCCACAATCGACTTATCAGTACCTTTCGAAAGATCGGGCTATAGCCTCATCAGCGGAGGTGGCGAGTTGCGGGGACGGGCGAAGGCGGTGGCTCCCGGCGACGTGTGGAGGTGGCGACAGGGGGAGGCCACGGCTCCCGGCTGCAAGAGGCGCATGTATGATTCCGGATATCCGTTTACCGATGTTATTTGATCGGATCTTAGCTCTTCCGATTTTGCTACCGAATCTTAGACTAACTATCTAGTACCGGTACCGAATCTAACCAAATATAGGATTCTCTTCCTGAATTCGGTACTGCTCGGTTGGGAATTACTCGTACCGTTTGCACTGAGTAACATCTACATGGAGTACATGAACCAGAGCAGGCCAGTTGAGACATCATTTGGATTCCTCTTTTTCTTTCCTTTATTATTTTGCTTAAGAAGGACAATCATTACCTTTTCCACACAGTTCCACCAATATTCTTTTTGTGTTTGTGTGTGTGTGTGTTTTTTTTTTTGGAAGCGACCCCATGCACAAATGTTCAGCTCTTGAGTGTTAGGCTCCGGACAAAGAATACGTAGATTTTTTTAGATGAGAAAGTTACAAAGGATCCTACAATTTATAATTGTACTACATGATAAAAGAGTACGTACATATAGTGCTGTTTTAGCATTAATTTCAATTTGACTGGTAATTCAATTAGGTGTCAGGTGTATCCCGTTTGAAACGTAGCAATTTTGTAGAAATTTAAAGAAAAATAGTTCAATTCTCGTAGAAATTAGAGAGAGAAATCTCACGTTCTAAACTTACGGGACCTTAAATCCTGCCCTTTTCTTTCAGCCATCGATCCAAAGCGACGGCACTAACTAGCCTACTGAACTTCTTCTTCGATCAACAGTACTATTTACATGGACACCAAAATCTGGTACCACAATGACGATGATGGCACGGCCAGAGCAATTAATGTAGTCAAAATCTGTTTCTGCTTTCTCGAAACCTCGCTTCTACAAATTGTAGCTTCGGCTTCCACTTGCAGACATTGTTGCTTGAGCAGGGGTGAAAACGAATTCGGATACTTGCCGACCTGATCTAGCCTTATTCGGATTCAGCTAGCGCCGGCTCGGGTAATTTTGGGCTAGCGCCGGCTCAGAAACCAATACTGTTAGTTTTGGAAACAAAAACCAATATGGTACGAAACAAAAACCAATATGGTATGGTACTATCCGACGACTACGACTACAGCATCGGCCAGTTGGCCCTAGATATCATTCGGCTCTCCCGCCGTCGTTGAAGAAGATGACGGAAAGCAGGTTGAGGTCGACGTCGGCGTAGAGGAAGAAGAGGAGGCCGAGGTCACCGCTGGGGTCGCGAGACAGAGAGGTAGAGCAGAGGGAGGAGCAGGAGGCGGAGAGGATAACAACGTCGTTCTCGGCGGCGGCTTAGCGGTGAAGCTCACGGAGGAACGAACCGGGAAAGGAAGCAGCGCCATTGAGGTTGTCATCGTCAGCCACTGTAGAGGAGGCAGAGGAAGAGTTAGGGACGGCGACGCTCGATGGAGTGGGCGGCGGGAGTGAGGTGGTGACGGTAGTGACAGGTTTGTGGCAAAGATGGGTGACTCACCGGTGAGATGGCCGGGTCGCCGCAAATGGAGGTAGAAGGGGCTGGGAAAGCAGAAGAAATTGGGCTCAATCTCTCCAGGTGGTGGCGCTAGGAGTGATAAAGGTTCTGATTTGCCATTTCCTTTATTTTGGCCCTCCAAGTTCATAATAATTTCAAATAGGTCCTTCCCTATTGGAATTCTTTGGTTTTTGCCCTGGAAGTTTACGAACTCTTACAAATCAGCCCTTGCTGCACTAGAATCTTCTAATTTGGCCCTTCGGAACTCTGTTTTCGTCGCGGTAATTAAGGTAATCGCACTGCTTGTCTTGGTGAGTACAATTGTACGGAGATATTTCAGAACACCACTTTTGACATAAACGAACCTCGATTGTAATACATGGCCAAGAGATACATGACCCATTTATCTGAAAGTATTGCTTCCAAGTGCCTATGTTATGACAAATGTAAGTGTTGCTTGCAAGTGCCTATATAATGACTGATGAACTATCTCTAGTTATGTATCTTTACAAATAAAGGGAATTTGTTGATTTACGTAAATTGATTCTTTGAAATTACGAAGAATTCATGAACCTTTGGATCAAATAATGTACTTGTCGATGGTTTAGTATTGATCTTACGAATAAATAATCGGAGGTCTCCTAGAATTAGAATCATGCAAAGAATGACACAGGGATTTAGACAGGTTCAGACCTTCTCCGGAGAGAATAACAACCTTACTCTTGTGTTGCTCTATTGACTATGATGTTTACAATCGAGAAAGAACTAATGCCTAATGTCTCCTCCCGATCTCCCAATGTCCACCGACTCTTGCCTTTATATATTGCACGAAGGGGTGGCAGTTACTCCAGACCAAGAGGTGCTTTAACGCTTGATGAAATACGTCTGTTGATGGAGATTGTTTGTTAGAAAAATAACACCCCACGTCGCCTAACAATTTATCATTGGATATAGAGGCGTAATACAAGGAGTCATCCCAGAGGATAATTGCGTACATTAACTACTCTGTATTGATTACAGCACATAAGAGTTCTTAACCGATTGGACCCACATGTCTGGGGGTTTTGTCGATTATAGGGTGGTCTTAAATGATCTAGTCGTAGAAAAACTTACGGCCATAGACTAGTCGTAGAAACGCTTACGACTGTGAGGTGGTTGTAGAATATCCTACGATCATAGACTGATCGTAAAAAGGCTTACGACTATGAGGTGATCGTAAAATATCCTACGACCATTTATGGTGGTCGTAGGATAGTTTATAACCGATTATCTTAAACTCCCCCCTTATAAATGATAAGGGGTATATCCAAGATCATCATGAGAATATTGCCATCTATAATAACAATTTGAGGATTTTTGGATCCTTGTCCGTACTTATTTCTTTCCATTATTCTTAGGCAAACAATTTGAGGGTGTTTTCCTATTCCGAGAAATATTTATGACTATATTCGCTCCATATATGTATTTAAAACTATTCATATCCGCATACGTATCCAAGATATCTATATTCAATTCGTATCTGACAAAAATATGAAAACAAATATAACCAGACGTGGTAGCGAGTGAAGTTGCTTTGTCCTCAATGCAAACAAGCAACCGTCCTTATTTCAGCTTCTTGAGTTGCAATCACAACACTTTGCAAAGAATGCGGGAGCCCTCATTTTCGCCTCGTTTGCAGGAAACTATAAAAGCTACTAGAATTCCTATACTGTGCTTGATAATGCAGATGTGACTGTCTTATTACTACCTCCGTATTTTTACTAATCGCTTTGGGTGAGACGATCTTTTTATCATTATTTTTTCAAGTTATATGTTAGTAAAAAAATATTTGGAATATATTAATATGAAAGTATTTATTTGACAAATATAGCAATGGCATTTCTATATAAAAAATTCAAATATATTTTTGTATGTTAGGGGTCAAAGTTTTAGAACATTGATCGCACACATTCCAAAATGACAAAGAGAACAGATGGGGCACTTTCTCCGGTTAGATGAGAATTTAGATACACCTACTCCAACGGCTTCATACATTAGGTTGTTACTAAAGTTTTGTATTTAGATGAGAAAGAATTACTAGTTTGGAGAGAGATAACTCTAGTAATTTTTTGGTTTCCTAAAAGGGCTTATACTAGTATCAAACTCTCTTCCATCTCAACGAAAATGTGACATGTCATAAGCTATGATTTATGTAAATTTGCTTGTTGGGAGAGCCCTGATGAACTCTTGTCACTCAGGAAGTAGTCCGGCTAAACTTTCTTTAGACTAATAGTATATTTTAAATATTTAAATTGGTAAGTCAATTCGTAAGGGAAAAAAAATGTAATGTCATATTCCCTCCGCTTCACATTAACATAACTAGGCCTATTATATATTTACAAATACACCCAAGTTAGGATTTTTTTTTTCTAAAAAAACAAGCTAATTTTCGTCATCCTGCTGTTAATGAACATTTTTTATTATTGAATATTTTTAAAAGTAATATTTCAAAATAAATCATCCCCTAATTTATTCTCATAAACAAATCACATTCATTTTATAAAAAGATGTATTCAATGTGAAATCATAAAAGTATTTGTAGACTTTATGAAAATTTTGAAAGAAAAAAACTAAAAATTGTGGTGGTGTTTCGTAAATTTCCCTTTTTACAATTACATTGTGATAAAGCTAATAGTCAAAATCTTGTCTAGGACAACATCAAACTCACAACATCAATACTACCCCTATCATAGAAAGTTTGTTTTTGCTGTCGCACTAGAATACTTAATGTGATGATTAGGGTTTGAAGTTAACCACAATAACCGCGGGATGTGTGGAACATATGAGATGAGAGCTAACTTTAAAATATGTTAATAAGAACTAAGAATATTGAATCGTGGATAAATCTAGGTGCCGCGTATCCGATGAACTGGAGAAAAATAAGTTCTAACAAACTCTCGAAACATTAGGAAAACGTAGGGAACGTATGTTCTATATCTCTATGTTTTATATCTCTGTAAAATTTCAAAATCAAATTCAATCTCTTTTGCGAGATACCAAAAGACAAATACGCGTTGAAATAATGTTTTGACTAAGTATTTGTCTTTTTTGAATCTCACAAACACGATTGAGTTTGATCTTCAAATCTAACCAAGATATAGATCATACCGTACATCTGATAATTTTCTTGAGAATTTTTAGAAACTTCTATGTTTAGTGAAAATGCAAATTTTCACCAATTTGAATTTTCACGTGATATTTCACAAATTTTCTTAAAGAATCTTTCATACTAAACATAACCATCTACACTTTCACAAATTAACCAAGAACAAGATGTGACGTCCCGTTTTCGGACGACAAATAGTGCCTCCGTTTGGTTCGATTTTCGGTCGATTTTTGTTTCGTCGCTTGAATTCCAAAAACTCCAAGCTTCCTCTAAGCTCGGGTTTGTGTTTCAAACCTCCATTCAAATTCTAAATTCAAAATTCAATCAAATTCAAACCTTTTCATATTTTGGACCCTCTCCCAAAATCTGCCTCACATTATTTTGCTTGGACCAGCTCTATCCATTATTGGGTTGACCCATTTTTCCTGCCCCACTCATTTTTTTCTCTCTCTCTCTCCCCCGGCCCACCATTCGCCTCAGCCCAGCCCGCATTCATCCTTCCCCGCCTGGGCCGACTTCCCCATTTCCCCGGCTTTTCCCTCGCCCCGGCCCAGCCCAGTCGCGCTCGCAGCCCCATTCCCTTTTTCTTTCCGCCTGGCCTCCCCCTCGACCTTATCTCCCTGAGCACTCGCCCCTCTCCTCCCTTTTTTTCTTCCCCCCGATGCACCGCCTCCACCCAGCCCCTTCCTTCTCGCCTCCCCCCGGCCTTCTTCTCCGCTCGGCCCGGCCTCACCTCTTCCCCGCTCGGCCTAGCTCCTCCTGGCCCCCTGCAGCGCCGCCCTCACCTCTACAGCGTCGTCCCACCTCCCATGCCACGCCGCCCCCACCCCGAGACACCTCCGAGCGTCGCCTCTCTTGCCGGCCCCCACCTCTACCTGCTCCTCTGCCGCGCCATCTCCTGCGCTCGCCCCCACCCGCATGTCGCCGCCCACTCCACCGTGATGTCGGCGCTATCCCCGCGCACGCCTCCGCCCGGTCCGAGTGGTGAAGCGCCCAGGTCAGCGCCTACGTCGCCCGATCCGTCCCGTCATCCTCGCCAACTGCGCCATGGCTGCCTGCTCCAGCGCCCATGCCGCCACCTCCATCGTCGTCAGCTTCAACCCCGGCTCCACCTCCCCTCTCCCGGCTATAAATAGCCTGACCTCCTCCTCCCGAGTTCCCTGCCTCGCTCTCCCCCTGGTAAGTCTCCAGCGCAATCTCCCAATTTTGCTCTTCTCCCCCTCCGGCCGAAGTTCCCCCTTCCGCCTCCGGCCACCCCCATCGCCGCCTCAGGCCAGCCGTCGGCACCAGGAGCACCGCGGCGAAGTACCCATGCAACCCCAGCAGCCGACCGCAGCTCTCGGCCACCGTGGACCGCCGCCACCAAGCTCCCCTCCTGCGCCCCCTCAACTCCTGTCACCGGCCACCTCCGGTGCACCCCCGCCTCCGCCAATCGTTCAGTAAGACTCCCCTCCTCCCCCTGGTGCTCGTGCGCGTCTCCGTTTCTCCTCCCCTCTCTTCGGTCGCTGTCGCCCTGTGTGGCCACCACACCCGACCACCCCCGACCGCCGCCAGCTCCTCCTGGTCGCCGCTTCTACCACGCAGCCACCTCCCTCAGCCCCTCTCTTGTCCAACATTCCATTTTGGCCACCTCCGGCACCGCTCCGGCCTCCGCCCGCCGCTGGCAGCCGTCACCCTAGCCTCCCTCCCCTGCTCTCTCTGCTCTCCGTGCTCTCTCTCTCTCTCTAATAGTGGGCCCTGTGCAGCAGTAGCAGCGAAGTTCCAGTCTGTTGATATTATGGGAATATGCTCCAGATCTTAGGATGATGTGACAATTGACAATGGTGTTTACGGTTTGTCGTTTCACGGGTTTTCGACATAGCTACAGGCATTCTGGACAAGGGCGGTCCGACCGGCCATAGCATGGCGGTCCGACCGGTCCCAAATCGGTTGAACCGACCATGTGCGGAGGTCGGGCCGGCTGTGACCTAAAAGTGGTGTAGGATCAAGGATAACCGACTAGAGGGGGGTGAATAGGAGGTTTTTAAAGTTTTTAACAAATTAACAATTTATCCAATTCAATTAATGACTTAGTCTAAACAAGTTATGCTCCTAGCTAGGCAATTTAATCACAATAAGCAAGCTAGAAATATAAGTGCGGAATTGTAAAGACAAGAAGTAACCACAAGACACAATGATATTTTTCCCGTGGTATCGAAGACTTGCCGGTCTTCACTAGTCCACGTTGAGGAAGCTTGACCACCCAAGCCGGCTCCACGAATTAAGCCTTCCCTCGATCACTTGGGTTGTTCTTCCTCCGCTCCGGAGATGGTGAACACCAACCACTCACAATCTTGCTCGGGTCTTCTCACAAGCTTCACTTGAGAAGATCACCGTGCTTCACCGTAAGCCGTCTAGGAGTGCGGCAACACCCCAAGAGAATAGATCAACGATCCTCGCTTGACTTTACTAAAGTGCCAATGAATCAACTAAAGATGAATGCACTTGATCTCCCTCTTAATGAATGCAAGAGTAAATTGGGAGTAGAATTGAATGCACAATGCTCACAAGGGTTGAGATATCTTCAATGCACTGTGTAACATGTCCCTTGTGCAGTTGGGGAGGTATTTATAGCCTCCACCAAACAATTCTAGCCGTTGGGAAGAAGTTCCAAAGTTCAAGACATATCGGAACAACGGCGTGTTAGCATCGGTACAACCGCGCTATGCTCAATGCACAGTAACGGCTATGTTACACGCATTAAATGCACTGATATAGCCGTTGGATTTAGTTGCGGTTCATCCGCAGGCAAACACCCGGATCGTCCGATTTCAGGGATTCTAAACCAGAGATTTTGCATCTGTTCTGGAATTTTACAACCGCCAAATACATTTCGGAACATCCGTATTGCGGTTCATCCGATTATACGTGCGGTACAGCCGATTCTCAAAAGAGGTTTTCAAAGGAAATTACACTCGTACTGTTATTTTGCAACCGCCGTAATATCATCGGAACAACGGGATGCGGTCGCACCGTTCAAGCCATCGGTACAACCGCGATCACTAAATCGATCACCACGAGATCATGACACGTGGAAGGCCACGATGGACTCATGTCTCAGTGGTCGATCGACACAAGATCTCGAGCCGCTTGATTTTAATCCAACGATCCACATGCGTTGCCACTTGGACGGTCCGAACGGCCCACTTAATCCTAGCCGTTAGATTGAGATCGGACGATCGCTTGATTTTCAATTTAAAAGGCTAACGGTTGAACCGCTCACATGCCGCCGGAACAACAAGGCTTTACAACCATTGCTAAGCCTTCGGTTCATCCGATTCCAGAATTAAAGCACTGAATACATTCTAACTTAAATTCAAGTCCAATTTTAAATGCATGCATGATCCTAAGTTGATCCATATGGCACAAGAATAAGCTATCAAGCTACTAGTCGTGATCCCCCTTAATAGTACGGCATTTATCCTATAATCCGGTCTACCAACCAATTCTCCTTAGACCGGTAAAATAGAAAAGGATCCTAGACTATTTGTACCTTGACTTTAAGCCTTGTTTGATCTTCACATTTTCCTTTAGCATGCATCCTTGCTTCATCATGTTCATCAAATGGAATTAACCTTGCACATTCTTAGTAAACTTGTTAATCCCATATTCACATATTATCATTAATTACCAAAACCATTTTTAGGGGCCTAGATGCTTTCAATCTCCCCCTTTTTGGTAATTGATGACAACACACTTAATATGTGAGAAAAGTTGTTTTGAATATACTAAGAGTGTATATTCTTTTGAAGTCTTTTGACAGGTAAAATAATCTTTGCAATGAGCATAAGTAAATTTTGAGAATTATTTTTCTTATCAAATCCAATTAAAAGAAGACTCCCCCTAAACAAATGCATATGGATAGTAAATAATTTGCAAGCATATGTAAAGAATTGAAAATTTTGGCGGAGTTTCTTTTGCATTTATGAACTTGAGGAAGCAATACAGTATAAGATATGTCAAATAATTCAGATTGCATTGCATAAAAAGATAATAAGACATAACCACATTCCACAAGTTCAACAAAAGTTACCAACTATTACACAAAATAGATCAACAATCAACCAGTTTTACAAAACACATATAAATCACATAAGCCCATAGCTCCCTAAAACTAAGTCTTCACATCTTCACAATTTCTCCCCTTTGGCATCAAAGTACCAAAAGCATCAAGCAGGGGGTCTGAGAGGAAGAAATCGGGTCCGGTGGAGCAGAGCGGGGAGAAGCAAGAAAGTGAGCTGAATCGTGCAGATCCGAGAAGCCGACACGAGGGCGGGATCTGAGATCTTGAGAGGGTGGTAGGAGCCGGAGGAGTAGAGAGGTAGCCGAGCTGAAACTCGATGAGGTGCGGTGAGGAGCCGAGGTAGGTCACTGTCCTAGAAGAAGGACCCTTGGGCGATCGAGGAGGTCGGCGAACATATGTTGAGGGTCTTGAGAAAATGTTCTAAGTCATTTAGGCCCTCGGACAAAGCCGATAATCTGTTATGAGTCTCATCAAAGAAGTCATTTTGGATAGCCGCCATCTTAGTAAGCCTATGACGAGTCTCATCTCGAAGGCAACTTGTTCACCTTCATTTCTCGCAAAGTCTCGATAATAGATCGCTGATTTTGAAGTACTTGCGCTAGAGCACTTGCATCGAGCATAGCAGGCGGGAGGAGCATCAACCTCGCGAGGGCATCCTCGGAGACTTGTTGAGGAGGAATGGCATCTCGTGGTTTATATGGCTTGTGAGTAGATCCCAAGCCACCACGGTACTCGATCTTTCTAACAATCAATGCCATGATGTAAGGAGCATAATAAATCCTTTTAACTCTGTCATTCTTGGAGGAGGCTATGCCTTGAAGAATAACATCCACTACATCAAATTTAACTCCCTCCACAATATGATCTATCATGTTCCAAACATGCCCCCGTACTGCATCGAAATTCCCACTCTTAGGGTAGAAAGTATGATTAATTATCCTGTTAATCATGCTCACTTCTGGCTTCAATCCAGTAATTGTCCCTAACTTGCATTTGGCTGAAGAGTCATAATGCCCGCCCAAGCAGAACAAGTAGGGTCAACTCTCAAAGATTTTGTCCCAAGAGTGGATCAATTCTCAACACTCGCAAATTCCTCTTTGGTGCTTTCCACATTTCTGGCACCAGTCAGCCATCTAAAAGTCTTCAAGTCATGGGACATATGCAGTGTGGCATAAAATTGTCGAATGATCTTGTCATCATAATTCTGTTTTATGCCCACAAGATCATGAAGACCCACATTGTAGAAAAGCTGATAGACTCCACTGTATTTGTCCAAGGTATTAATATTAGACCAATTAATCCATTTATGATCGGCAAATTTCTTGTGCCTACCATATATTTGCTCATACACTTGCTCTTGAAAGATTGTGTGGAATTTTGGATTTAATGTGTCATTCTTCGTAAGATATTGATTGACATGGCGCTTGATGGCATAGTCATCTCACGACGTAAGATGTAGGTCAAGAGGAGTCCCCGGAGGATCAATCAAATCATCATCTTCTTTGTCCTTGGAGGAACTTCCTCTTCTTCTTCTTCTTCTTGATTGATTCCTCAATTGATTTACTTCCGAGCTATTTTCGATTCGGTTTTGAGGTGGTCTCTTTCCCTTCCTTTTCCTGCAGTGGAGGTTGAGGTGCCAAGACCCTTGTCTTGACGATCCTCGAGACTTCTTGGATGTTCTCGCATTCTAGGCATCTATACTGAGATTGGAGTGATTATAAGATGTCAAGGAACAGATTTGAATTGAATTGAATTGAAAGAAATGACAATTTACGTTTCGTCAGATAATCGGATCATCCGCCGTTATGTGGCCGAACGTCGAATCGCGGTCGTTCGCCCTCAAGAACCGAACGTCCGATTGTCCCGACCAAAACTAGGGTTGAAGAATTTCCGAGATTTTGATGGAATCTAAGAGAGTGAGTGCTAGAACTGGATGTGCAAGGGTCATAGGACACCAAGTGAAGCACTTTTGCCCAATTAGATTGCTAGTTATCAACAAAGATTATCAAAACCCTAAAAGCGCCCTGAGTGCTCCAAATGCGGTAAAACACGAATCAATAGATGTTTTACCTTGAGATTTGAGGAAGGAGAGCACTGGAAATGCAAGGATCGCGAGGACTTGAGATCCACCGAGAGAACCACTCGATTTGAGAGAGGGTTTTGAGAGACGCTCGACCGAGAGAGAGGAACCCGAGCGACCGAGATGAAAAAGGAAAAGGGACGAGCCATTACCGGAGTGATAAGGTCAAAAGGAAAACGGACGTTCGCTATTATAACGCGGATGATCCGCGATCATGACGCATTGCTCGTGATAAATCCGGATGTACCGATTGTCCGGGATTTTGATAAAGCTCGATTTCTTTGGAATTTTGAATAATTGCAAATGATCCTTAGATTTACACTCAATAAAACATCATTTAGGGATCATTATGCATATAATATATCAAGATTATATATAAACATAGTTTTTATAATTATAGTGAATTTAATATGAGATTTGAGAAATTCTTTTACAAAATATTTAAATAACACCAAATAAAAAGCAATCGTAATAACAAAAATTTAAACAATGTTTGAATAATCTATGACATTTAATTCATTCCTCAATTTGCAAAAGCGGCCTTCATCTAATGGCTTGGTGAAAATATCCGCTAATTGGTCTTGGTTCTTATGTGGCTAATTTCAATGTCTCCCTTGATCACATGATCTCTCAAGAAATGGTGGCGAATATCTATATGCTTGGTTCTTGAGTGTTGAACAGATTATTAGCAATTTTCACAAAGACTATCATTGTCACACAAAAGAGGCATTTTATCGCTTTAATTCCATAATCCATCAATGTTTGCCTCATCCATAGCAATTGAGCACAACAACTTCCATGAAACATATTCGCTTTGCGGTGGATAGGCTCTGAATTTTGTTTCTTGGATGACCATGATACTAAAGATCTTCCTAAAATTGACAACTACCCGAGGTGCTTTTTCTATCCACTTTGCATCCCGCATAATCGAGTCCGAATATCCAATTAAGTCAAATTTAGCACCTTTCGGAACCAAAGGCCAATGCTAGAGGAATGCTTTAAATATCTTAGAATTCTTTTAACACCATTAAATGACATTCTTTTGGATTTGCTTGAAAGCGAGCACACATACAAACACTAAACATGATATCGGGCCTAGATGCGGTAAGATAAAGCAAACTACCAATCATAGATCTATAAAGCTTTAAATCTACCGATTTACCTCCCTCATTTAAGTCAAGATGACCATTTGTTGCCATGGGAGTCTTGATGGGTTTTGCATCCTCCATACCAAACTTCTTGATCAATTCTTTTGCATACTTGGTTTGGCTCACGAAGGTCCCATCTTTGAGTTGCTTGATTTGGAATCCAAGGAAGTAGCTTAATTCTCCAATCATCGACATTTCAAATTCCTAGACATCATATCACCAAACTCTTTGCAAAAATCTTGATTAGTAGACCCAAAAATAATATCATCAACATAAATTTGACATACAAAGAAATCATCATCTATAACTTTAGTAAATAAGGTTGAATCAATCTTCCCAATTTTGAATCCTTTTGAGACTAGAAAATCTCTAAGTCGCTCATACCATGCTCTAGGAGCTTGTTTAAGGCCATAGAGCGCTTTAGAGAGTTTATAGACATTATTTGGATTTTTAGGATCTTCAAAACCGGGAGGTTGTTCAACAAATACAAGTTCGGAAATTTTACCATTTAAGAAAGCACTTTTAACATCCATTTGAAATAATTTAATATCAAAGCATGATGCAAAAGCAAGTAATATCCGAATTGATTCTAATCTAGCTACGGGAGCAAAAGTTTCACCAAAATCCAAACCTTCAACTTGTGAATACCCTTGAGCTACCAATCTTGCTTTGTTTCAACAACCAAACCATTTTCATCTTGCTTGTTCCTAAAGACCCATTTTGTACCAATGACGTTGTGTTCCTTGGGTCGATCCACCAATGTCCAAACTTCATTCGGGTGAAGTTGTTGAGTTCTTCATGCATAGCATTCACCCAATCCGGATCTTCAAGTGCTTCTTCTACATGCTTTGGCTCAATACAAGAGACAAAAGAGTAATATTCACAAAAGAAGCAACACGAGATCGAGTTTGAACACCCTTACTTACATCACCCAATATTTGGTCTATTGGATGATCCTTAGCAATTGCATTGTGGATTCTTGGTGGTAAGTTAGATGGTTGATCATCTTCCTTATTGTCAAATTGAACTTGGTTTGTAGAAGATGTTGGTGGTTCAACTTGTGTGGAGGATGATGAATCATCTTGGGCTTTATGTCACCAATTTGCATATGCTCCATTGCCCTTCTCAAAGCTTCATTGCCTACATCATCCAAATTCTCATGCTCTTCTTGAGAGCCGTTAGTTTCATCAAATTGAACATCATGTTTTTCTTCAACTAAACCGGAGTTTTTGTTGAAGACACGATAAGCTTTACTATTTGATGAATAACCTAGCAAGAAACCAACATCACATCTACTTTCAAATTTTGATAGCGAACACCCTTCTTTAAAATATAGCATTTACAACCAAAGACACGAAAATAGGAGATGTTCGGTTTTCTTCCTACAAGAAGCTCATAGGAAGTCTTTTTCAAAAGACGATGTAAATAAAGACGATTTATGGCATGACAAGCGGTGTTAATTGCTTCCGCCCAAAAACTATCTAAGTATTATATTCATCAAGCATTGTCCTAGCCATTTCAATTAATGTACGATTTTTCCTTTCTACAACTCCATTTTGTTCCGGTGTAGGTTGTGGAAAGTTAGTGCTTTATTCCAAGTTCATCACAAAAGTCTTCAACTTTAGTATTTTTGAACTCGGAACCATTATCACTACGGATTTTCTTTATTTTGAAATCAAATTCATTTTGGGCCCTTTTGTAAAGTTTTTGAAAATTAGGAGGTTTCACTTTTATCATCTAGGAAGAATACCCATGTATATCTAGAGTAATCATCCACAATAACCAAACAATAGCTATTTCCGATACTCTTATAGGTTGTTGGCCCAAACAAATCCATATGTAAGAGTTCCAATGGTCTAGAAGTTGACATGATACTTTTGGAAGGGTGAGAATTAGCGACTTGTTTACCGCTTGACATGCACTACAAAGTCGGTTTTCTCAAACTTCACATCTTTCAAGCCAACAACTAAATCATGTTTGAAAAGCTTTTGAGTTGAATCATTCCTACATGAGCTAGCCTTCTATGCCAAAGCCAACCCAAGGAGGTTTTTGCCATCAAACAAGTTTTTAAGCATGAATCATTTGAAGTGAAATCTACCAAATAAAGGTTTCCAAATCTAAATCCTTTAAAAATTAAAGAGTTATCATTTTCATTTGAAATTGTAACACCTTCTTTAGAGAAGGAACAAATTAGTCCTAGATCACATATTTGAGCTACGGATAACAAGTTAAAGTTTAGTGATTCTACTAGAGATACATTTGAAATGGAAAGGTCATTTGAGATAGCAATTTTACCCAATCCAATTACCTTTCCTTTGCTATTGTCACCAAATGTGATTTTGTCCATTCCTTTCCCATTCTCGAATGTGGTGAACATTTTTCTATCACCGGTCATGTGTTGAGTGCAACCACTATCAAGCACCCAATGTTTTCCACCGGTCTTGTAGTTCACCTACAAAACAAGAATCAAGTTCTTTTAGGTACCCAAATTTGTTTGGGTCCTTGGAGGTTAGTGACCAAGGTTTTAGGCACCCAAATAGCATTCTTTTAGCGCCTAAAATTGAAGTGCCAATAAAATGAGCAAGTATTTTACCATCCTTAGTCTTTCTAAGCATATAGCATGAATCATATATACCAAAAGATGCAATTTTACCTTTAGGACAATTTTGTTGCACATGTCCTATTTCCGGCACTTATAGCAATACTTACCATTTTCCCTCACATACCTTGTGGGTTTATTTGCGGCTTCTTACCTTTCTTAGGCACATACCCGAGACCTTCCTTGTTGAATGAGCACCTTTGCTCACTCAAAAGCTTGTCTAAGGTGGCCTTACCCTTAAAGCATCTTTCCAAACTTTTGTTTAGTTTATTGACTTGTTCTTTTAATTCATGGTTCTCAACAATAAGTAAAGGATCACAAGTATTTGCTAAACTAGCAATTGAATCATCACTAGAGCAACATGGCATGGCAAGTAAATCATCACATGAAGTAGAAATGCTAGACATGGATTTTTCATTTAAAGCAATATCTACTTTAGACATCTCATTCATTAAATCACAAGTAATTCCAATATGTGAATGAGATTTTTCAATATTCTTTAAGATGAGAGAATCATGAGCTTTCTTTAGCTCCTCAAAAGAGTCTTTTAGAGAGAGATATTCTTTCTTCAAGACTTTAAATTTTGATTTCTCTTTTCCATTAAATTCATTTAATTCATCAAGCATATCCAATAATTCTTCATAAGTTGGTTCATCACTATCAATGGATTTTACCTTATCTCCTTTTGCCATGAGGCATGTAGGAGTGGAGAATAGTGAAGGAGTTTCTTTGATAGCAATGCCAACTAGTCCCTTCTTCTTGGAAGACTCATCCTCATCGAGTCTGAGTCGCTTGATTCATCATTTGAATCCCACTCTCCAATGTGAGCTTCATTCTTGCCATCCTTGTGAAGCTTCTTGAAAAGCTTCTTCTTGCCATTATATTCTTTCTTCTTGAATGACTTGTCCTTGTCATCCTTCTTTGCGGGGCAACGAGATGAGATGTGCCCCTTTTCATCACAATTATAGCATCGAATGTTGCTATAACGCTTCTTGTCACTTGAATATTATCCCTTCTTGTATTTGTCAAAGTTGTAGCTTCTATTGGGGCGTCTCTTCATGAACTTCTTCATTTTTCTTACAAGGAGTGCATACTCCTCATCGGAATCTTCTCCTTCATCCTCATCATCACTTGATTCCGCTTTGGCCTTGAAAGCGGTAATTTTCTTCTTTGAGGAGGATGTCTCCACGATCTCTTCTTTGTCCTTCTTGAACAACTCATTTGTGATGAGATTGCCCAAAAGGCCCGTTGGTGTCATCCTTGGCAATTCGGGAGAGTTGATGAAGAGCGTCACCAAAGTTTCATATTTGTCAGGAAGAGCCCTAAGCATCTTGCGCACAATATCAACATCGGAAAGGTTAGTCCCAAGGCCTTTGAGCTCATTCACAATGTTGTTGAGTCTTGAATACATCTCATTGATGTTTTCATGAGGCAACATTATGAATGTCTCATATTTAATCCAAGCCTATGCAATTTGGCTTCTTTGACCGTGGATGTACCCTCATGGATTTCGAGAGAGTTGTCCAAATAGCATGAGCGGTTTCCAAATTGCTCACTCTATTGAACTCATCCGCATTCAAAGCGCCAAAGAGAGCATTCATAGCTTGGGCATCTAAATGAGAGTTACGCGTGTCTTGATCCGTGGGTTCAAGTGGATTAAGAGGCATAGTGTAACCATCATTTACGATTTTCCAAATGCTTGGACTCATGGCCCTTAAAAGATTGACATTCTAATTTTCCAATAAGCATAATTTGTGCCATCAAAGAGTGGAGCCCTTCCTAAAGCCATTCCCTCACTAGCCATCCTTGCTCTCCTAGACGGTTAAGTCCAACAACGGAGAGACCAAGCTCTGATACCACTTGTAGGATCAAGGATAACCGACTAGAGGGGGGTGAATAGGAGGTTTTTAAAGTTTTTAACAAATTAACAATTTATCCAATTCAATTAATGACTTAGTCTAAACAAGTTATGCTCCTAGCTAGGCAATTTAATCACAATAAGCAAGCTAGAAATATAAGTGCGGAATTGTAAAGACAAGAAGTAACCACAAGACACAATGATATTTTTCCGTGGTATCAAGACTTGCCGGTCTTCACTAGTCCACGTTGAGGAAGCTTGACCACCCAAGCGGCTCCACTAATTAAGCCTTCCTCGATCACTTGGGTTGTTCTTCCTCCGCTCCGAGATGGTGAACACCAACCACTCACAATCTTGCTCGGGTCTTCTCACAAGCTTCACTTGAGAAGATCACCGTGCTTCACCGCTAAGCCGCCTAGGAGTGCGGCAACACCCCAAGAGAATAGATCAACGATCCTCGCTGACTTTACTCAAGTGCCAATGAATCAACTAAAGATGAATGCACTTGATCTCCTCTTAATGAATGCAAGAGTAAATTGGGAGTAGAATTGAATGCACAATGCTCACAAGGGTTGAGATATCTTCAATGCACGTGTAACATGTCCCTTGTGCGGTTGGGGAGGTATTTATAGCCTCCACCAAACAATTCTAGCCGTTGGGAAGAAGTTCGAAAGTTCAAAGACATATCGGAACAACCGGCGTGTTAGCATCGGTACAACGCGCTATGCTCAATGCCACGAGAACGGCTATGTTACACGATTAAATGCACCGATATAGCCGTTGGATTTAGTTGCGGTTCATCCGCAGCAAACACCGGATCGTCCGATTTGTGGATTCTAAACGGAGATTTTGCATCCGTTTCGAATTTTACAACCGCCAAATACATTTGGAACATCCGTATTGCGGTTCATCCGATTATACGCGGCGATAAACCGATTCTCAAAAGAGGTTTTCAAAGGAAATTACACTCGTCGTTATTTTGCAACCGCCGTAATATCATCGGAACAACGGGATGCGATCGCATCGTTCAAGCCATCGGTACAACCGCATCCACGAAATTAGATCACCACGAGATCATGACACGTGGAAGGCCACGATGGACTCATCGTCTGAGTGGTCCGATCAAGACACAAGATCTGAGCCGCTTGATTTTAATCCAACGATCCACATGCGTTGCCACCGGACGGTCCGAACGCCCACTTAATCCTAGCCGTTAGATTGAGATCGACGATCGACTTGATTTTCAATTTAAAAGGCTAACGGTTGAACCGCTCACATGTCACGCCGGAACAACGGCGGCTTCTGCACAACCCGCTAAGCCTTCTGTTCATCCGATTCGAATTAAAGCATCGAATACATTCTAACTTAAATTCAAGTCCAATTTTAAATGCATGCATGATCCTAAGTTGATCCATATGGCACAAGAATAAGCTATCAAGCTA
Organism: Hsuehochloa calcarea; assembly: GCA_036346395.1. Classification (NCBI taxonomy): domain Eukaryota; kingdom Viridiplantae; phylum Streptophyta; class Magnoliopsida; order Poales; family Poaceae; genus Hsuehochloa; species Hsuehochloa calcarea. The sequence goes on along the minus strand of CM070599.1, from coordinate 14,795,475 downwards.
CTAGTCGTGATCCCCCTTAATAGTACGGCATTTATCCTATAATCCGGTCTACCAACCAATTCTCCTTAGACCGGTAAAATAGAAAAGGATCCTAGACTATTTGTACCTTGACTTTAAGCCTTGTTTGATCTTCACATTTTCCTTTAGCATGCATCCTTGCTTCATCATGTTCATCAAATGGAATTAACCTTGCACATTCTTAGTAAACTTGTTAATCCCATATTCACATATTATCATTAATTACCAAAACCATTTTTAGGGGCCTAGATGCTTTCAAGTGGTCAAAACGAGCTGGGCCAAAAATAAGTGTTGTAGGCAAGTGAGGGGATCCCAATGCACTTGGTCTCATGATTTTTGGAGTCTCCAGTAAGAAGTTCTATTCGTTTTTAATTTCCAGAAGGTTTCGGAATTTCAGGGCATGAATTTCGGCTAAGTCCCTAGGGGCGGTCCGACCGGCTCACAAGGAGCGGTCCGACCGGCCAAGGGGCAATCCGACCGGCTCACATGGAGCGGTCAGACTAGTATTGACTTGAACGTCGGCCAACTTCGTGGCGATGTTGTTTTGTTAGGTCAAAGTCATTGGTTTCATGGCATATGTTTTGCATGATGCATGTTTTGACTAACATGGGTCAAGTTGTGAAGAACTTGTTCCCGAATTCGTGTTTGCTTGTCTATGGTTGTGCAGGTTGCTTGGTGGTCAACGACGGTCAACGGTTGTGAGACCGTGTGAGAGGTCCTCCATTGTGAGTGATGAGTATTTGACAGCTTGTTGAAAAGTTTGTGATGAGTACTTGAGTTTGTTTTTGGGCTTTCTCTGCGTAGTCGTAGCTAGGGAAGTATTCGACCACGTTGGCCGTAGTCGAAGTCTGTTTTGACCACGCCATAGTCGAAGTCTGTTACGACCATGTTTGTCGTGGTCGGAGGTCACTAGGGAAGTTTTCGACCACGTTGGTCGTAGTCGAAAGTCTGTTCTGACCACGCTAGTCGAAGTCTGTTCCGACCACGCTAGTCGAAGTCTGTTCCGACCACGGTAATCGAAGTCTGTTTCGACCACGGTAGTCGAAGTCTGTTTCGACCTCGCTAGTCAAAGTCTGTGTCGACCACGTTGCTTGTGATCTGAGGTCGGAAGGGTTTCGACTCCGGAGTATGTGGTCTGAATGGAGTCCCACCACGGAGGAAAGCTTTCGGTCGTTCGAGTTGGGAAGGGTTTCGACTCCGGAGTATGTGGTCTGAATGGAGTCCGACCACTGAGGAAAGCTTTCGGTCGTTCGAGTTGGGAACCGGTCGTATGGTTTTGCTTTGCAGTCGTAGACCTTGTGCATTTGATAGTTCATCATTTCGACCGGTCTTGTTGCAGTCTAATCTTATTTCGAGCTCTGTTTGCGAGTGGCGGTTCTTTGTATTGTGCCGTGCTATGTGATGCCTTGTGTTTGATTTGGTTGCAGGATCTTGGAGACAAGTCTTGGTGAGGTTTGGAGAGGTCGGGACTAGACATAGGAGATGTTGAGGTCCAGAACGACTGGAAACCACAGAAGACAAGTCTTGCAAGGTGATCGTAACGAGTTGATAGCAAGGCAAGAGGAAGAAGCTTCCAGAAAGACAGTTGAGGAGTATTTTGGACAAATACCTAAAGTCGCAAGGGAAGGCGTCCCTCCGGGAAAGCAATGGAGTTGTTGGTGCTAATGGGCAAAGCAAAGGAGACATTGTCGATAGTGTAGGGTAAAGCAATCGTGCCTCAGGAAAGCATCGCTGCTCGTTAATGGGTTGTCGATGTTTGAAACCCGATAGCTGAGGCTATAACAAGAGATGTTAGGTTTCAGAAGAAGGGGGACGAGAGTAGAGGATGTTCCGTGAGCGGCTCTGAGCTCTTTCTGTCTAATTTGTGTGAGTTGTCTCTGGGTAAGAGCATGGATGCTCGTGTATCTACAGTGGAGTGGTCGTATGAACCTCTATGATCAATCATTCATTTATCAGTATCATTCTGAAGTTTTGCCTTGCTTGAGATGTTTTGATTGATTTTTTTTGTCCTCTGTTTTCGCTTAGACCTTAGCTTATTTGCCGTGCTCTCTCGTCATCGTGATTCGACCATGAGTTGGTGATCGACCAAGGCATAAGCTTTTACGGATCATTGTTCGACCACGGGTGGTTTTCTCGACTCGACCACGGCTATTATTGAATATGGTGATTCGATGTGAATTTTAATAGAGAGTTTTAAGGCACCATTCACCCTCCCCTCATTGCCATTTTCGGTCCTTTAATTGGTATCGAGCGGTTAGCTCTTCTTTATAGATCTTAACGGTCGGTTGAGCCATGGCAGCGGACAAGTATTCCACCAAGCCTCCGGTCTTTGATGGCATGGATTACTCATTCGGAAGAGCCGAATGGAAGCTTACATCCGTGCTCGGGGTATGCCAACCGGAGAAAGGTGAAGGTTAGATTTCTTTGTTCTCGCCGATGAAAACATCAATGTGGGAAACATGCCCGATGTTGAGGCAAATGCTAAGGCAAGGAACATTATCATTCGTGGTTTGAGCGTATGAGTTTGATCGCATTTCTCATTTGATTTACGCTACGACATCCGGGTGACCCTCGATGCATACCATGAGGGCACCACCTGATTAAAACGGTTCGACAAGACCAGTTCAAGCGAGAATACAAAGAAATTTGAAATGCTTCTTTGGTGAATCTCTTGACGAGTGCTTTTCGCGTTTCCAAAAGATTTTGAGCAACCTCCGAGCGGTCGGTCTTACATACCCCGACTCGGATAACGCCGATGATGCTTTCGCACTTGATCTTTGTGTTTGGGAGATGAAAGTGACTACCATCAAGGATAGCACGGACCTCTCAACCCTGACTCTTGATGCGCTTTACTCGCGTCTCAAGACTCACGAGATTGACATTGTCTCTCGAAGGTCGAAGTCACAGTCGATGGCTTTAGTCACTGATCCCACCTCTGGATCTTCTTACGAGTCGTCTACGGGTTCTCCCTAGCCGCTCTCGTGACATAAGCGATGATCGTTAGAGCGACTTGAGGATGAGCAGCTAGCCCTCCTAGCTCGGAAGTTTTCCCATGCTTACAAGAGCGGGAGGGATGGAAAAAGAGGAGGTCTGTGATTTGTTTGAGTGTGGTGGCCCCAACCACATCCGAGCAAGCTGTCCCCAAGTGGGGAAGGGCAAAGGTGACTATGGCAGTCCGAGCAAGAACGACTACATCGACAAGAACCGCAACACGAAGCCCTCAGCACCTAACCAAGGCAAGAAGAAGTTCCGCAACTTTGGGAAGGCAAAGAAGCTATTCCATCGCGTCCTCACCGCCCTCGACGAACTGGACACCAGCGAGGTGGAGGGGTGGAGTGATGATGATGTGAAGGACGATCATGATCCCAAGGACGACGGCAACTTCTCCGGCATGTGCTTCATGGCCCTCGGGGGCGAACTGAGCGACAGCGAGCTGTACTCCGACTCCGATGAGGTTAGTCCTACTTACGACCAGCTTAATGATGCTTTTCTTAAGCTAGGTAGATTTCATGCTAAGTCTAGGGCTAAGTGTGCTGAGTTGGAGAAGGAAGTAGCTAGACTATCACGGGAGCTTACTTTACTTACATCTGCTCCCTCCCGGATGATTGTGACACATCTTTGTGCTTTGCTTGATGACATGGAAAACTAAGGACCTTGCATGATAGTGTGTCCTCCGAACTTGACATGATTAAAATAGAGAACATTAGTCTTCTTCTTTGAATTAGAGATGAGTAGGGTAGCACCTCCTTCATCTACTCTTGTTGAGACTACCGCTTGCACCTCATGTGAGGTTAAGGACAATTCGTTTAGAGGTCTTTATACCATGTTGCTCGATCCGCTCGAGACTTGTGAAAATTGTAATAATCTCAAGATGAACCTAAAGCAGGCGAGATCACAAAATTGTCAATTCGAAATTGCGCTACTAGAGCCCATTGTTTCTTGTTTAAACTGCCCTAAGTTAATCTTTGAACTAGAATCAGATCCAAGCAGCTTCAAGAAATGATTGATCACAATAACAAAGCGGCTCAAGATGCTTCTAAGGACCTTGTTAGCTCACCATGCAATCAATGTAATAAACTAAAATCTGATCTGGTTGCTTTGGATGAAAAATGTGTGAAGCTAACTAAGGACCTTCTAGAAACACAATCATCCGCTTGTATTGTGTGTTCGGGAAGAAGTCTAAGGGTTTGGTAGAGACGCCTAGCAACGTGAACCAATCTGCTAGCGATGAGGATTGTTCCCCAAAGTCATTACCGTGCACGCACAAGCCAATCTTTCCTATGCTGTTGGTTCTTCTTCTGCTCCCTTACCTTATGTTGTTCCCTCTTCCCCCTGCTCTTCTTGCACCTCTCTCTTTCGTGAGTGTCAGTATCTTATGAACACTCTCGAGAGGTTTGTAGGAGGCAAGAAGAAGCTCAATCTCATTCTAGACCAATCTAAGATTTGCAGATTTAATCAGGGTCTAGGATATGACTTTCATGATGATATGAGGAAGCATCCACCGCCGTGCTCGTAACCATAGCACTGTGTGTGATCAAAACTAAGCCGGGATCGAGAAAGTAAATTTCAAATCGTGGGTTTTGTTCAAAGGATCTCTGACAGGCAAGGTAATTCCACCTGTAGCTTCGGCCCCTCAGAAGGCGAAGTATCATTGCACCTTCTATCAGAAGGATGGACATTTGGTTGATCATTGCTTCAGGCGCGCCAAGATCGCGCATAGAGACCGTGTTGACTCTGTTAGGTACATTCAGGGTCAGCTCCAGACCATGAGTGCACCTAAGACCAACACGAGGTCTAGGTTTGATAGAACGATGATTTAGGCAAGATCGAGGACTTGGTTTTTCCGAGTTTTCGATTTTCGTCCTCGTGCTCCTTCGGTCGTAATCTCCGTCGCTTTGAGGGTAGATCTCGGTTTCCTTTCGAGATGGCTACCGTGGCGTGATCAACATGTTGTCGAATTCGACTAGCTCCTCCATAGCGATCGGATTCAAAGAATACCGACCAGTCCGCATACAGATCTCCGACTTGTTGAGTGACAGAGAGCGTAGGGTAGATAGAGGTCGGTCTTGCTTGACTACTTCATCATTCACGTGTTACTCAAGATTGGGTGCCAAAATCATCGTTGATTCACCCCAAGATCGAGATTTTACTCTCTGCTTGACTGTGGTCGCCGGTGGGAAGGAAAGGTATGGATTGTAGACTCGGTTGTTCTCGCCATATATTTGGAGATTCTCGTTGGTTTTCTTCCCTAGCCCGTGCTCCGGTGATGAGACGATCACCTTCGAGATGCTTCATTTGGGCGTCATCGCTAAAGGTACAGTGAGCATTAATGATTCCTTTATTTTAAAAGATGTTGCCTTAGTAAGTAAGCTGCAGATAATCGCTTTGGTCTCTCGACCACCGATGACTGATTCGAGGTGAGCTTTAAGAAAAACAATTGCAAAATTCTTGATTCTTCTGTAGTCTAGTTTATGGATTTCTCGATATGGGAGGATCTTTCGTGCTGATTTTTCCGAGTCTTGGTGATCCTCTCCGGTGTTTAATTGCTTCAATCCGTGATTTGACTTTTTGGCATAGGAGACTAGGTCATATAGGCTTTGATCATCGACACGAGTTAGCGCCACGATCTTATTCGTGGTCCGCCAAAACTCAAGATTGTCAAGGATCTAGTTTGCTCTCCATGCTTAAAGCACGGCAAGATGGTTGCCGCTTCTCACTCTCCGATCCAAGGATAATGATCGACGCACGTGACAATCGCTCCATATGGATACGCTTGGTCGGCTCAATCTTGATCGGCGGGAGGGAAGTGGTATATTCTTATTGTGGTCGATGACTTCTCGAGGTACTCTTGGGTGTTTTTCTTAGCCTCGAAGGATGAGACGTTTACTCTTTTCGTGGTCTTTTAGTAGGCTTTCGTTGAGCTCCCTGTGCATTACGAGCAATTCAGACCGATAATGGCACCGAGTTCAAGAATTCCTACTTTGAGAGTTTTTGTGGTGAGACAGTGTAGAGCACCGGTTCTCCATACGCCCCCAATGAATGGCGTTAGGAGAGGAAGAACCGCACCTTGGTCGAGATGGCCGTGACGATGCTTGATGAATACTCTACACCTAGGAAGTTTTAATGAGGCAATTGCTATGCGTGTCATGTTTCTAACAGAGTCTTTCTTGGGCACTCTTGCATCGCACTTCTTATGAGTTGAGATATGGGAAAACCCAGCGTCTCGCATTTTCGTGTGTTTGGTTGCAAGTGTTTTATTCTCAAGTCCAGGAACCTAGATAAGTTCGAGTCACGATCTTGTGATGGGATCTTTCTCGGGTTACTCGACTTCTTCTCGTGCCTATAGAGTCCAGGCTGCGAGTCTAGCAAAATGATAGAAACTCGTGAGGTGACCTTCGATGAGGCCGGTCAAGTGGACTAGGCACGATATCTCGTGTTCTCTAGAGCGACCGAGTCCATCTTTGTGGACGATGAGGAAGATGGAGATGAGGGTTGTCTACCCGATCCAGCTTCTTCCTCCTCCTCTTGAGGTGCCTTCTTCCTCTGCACCTCGAGGAGATCACCCTTACCCTCCGCTTTCTTACGAAGCTAGTGGCCTGCTCCTATCTCATCTTCTAATGAGGTAGAGGCCACTTCTTCATCTCACCCCGACCTCCTAGACACATTCAAAGGACCATCCTTGAGCAGATCATTGGAGACCTCTTTGAGCGTGTCACACGCTCTAAAGCTGGTTTGTCTCTCTTCATCTCCATTCGCCTTCGTCGCCTCATTTGAGTCCAAAGACGTTTGTCATGCTCTTTCGACGAGTCTTGGATAAACGCCATGCATGAGGAGTTGGAAAACTTTGAAAGAAACAAGGTGCGTCCCTTGTTGAGCCCCTCAAGGTCACAATATCATTGGGACCAAATGGGTGTTCAAGAACAAGCAAAGTGAAGATGGGTTAGTCATTCAAACAAGGCTATTTGGTAGCTCAAGGGTACTCTCAAGTTGAGGGTCTAGATTTGAAGAGACCTTTGCCCTCAGAGCTAGACTTGAAGCCATTAGAATCTCGCTTGCCTTTGCAGCTTCTAAGGGTTTCAAGCTTTACCAGATGGATGTCAAGAGTGCCTTCCTCAATGGCCTTATTGAGGAAGAAGTCTATGTCAGACAGCCTCTAGGTTTCGAGAACCCCAAATACCCTAACCATGTCTACAGGGCTTTCCAAAGCCTTGTATGGACTCAAGCAGGCTCTGAGCTTGGTATGAAAGGCTTAAGTCCTATCTCTTTGAGTCATGGTTTTAAAATGGGTAAAATAGACAAGACCTTGTTCATCCGCCGCCTTGGCACCGATCTTCCGCTTCGCCCGGATCTATGTGGACGACATCATCTTTGGCGGCTCCTCACACACTCTCGTGTCTTAGTTTTCTGATGTTATGAGCTCGGAATTTGAAATGAGCATGATGGGCGAGTTGAGCTTCTTCCTTGGCTTCCAAATCAAACAGACTAGGGAAGGTACTTTTCTTCATCAAGGCAAGTACACTCGAGACCTTCAAGCGCTTTGACATAAATGATGGAAAGCTCAGATCAACTCCGATGGCATCTACTGCTCTGGATCCGGATGAAGACGGCGAACTGTTGACCAAAAGGAGTTCAGAGCATGATTGGCTCTCTCTTGTACCTCACACCTCGAGACCGGACATACATTTCTCGTGTGTCTTTGTGCTCGCTTTCAGCTTCTCTCGCGATCTCACCGTTAGGCGGTGAAGCGCATCTTCGTACCTTCGAGCTACCATTGACTATGGTATCCGTACTCTTCCTCTTCTTGTCTATCTCTTAGAGCCTTCTCCGATGCGCATTTCATTTGGTCAGAGGATAGATAGGAAGAGCACTTCTAGCACTTGCCAATTCATTGGCACTTCTCTTGTCTCCGGTCGCCAAGGAAGCAATCCTGTTGCACACTCCACCGCAGAGGCCGAGCACGCTGTCGCAGCCTGGCTGTGAGCTGTGCTTTGATGGTCTCGACCTGCGGGACTTTGGGTTATCAATCGATCGTGTTCCACTCTTTTGTGATAACACGTCTGCGATTTGCATTGCCAAGAACCCAGTGCAACATTCTCGGACCAAACATATTGATATCAGATATCACTTTCTTAGAGACCATGTAGAGAAGGGTGACATTGTGTTCCAGTTTGTGGAGAGTGAGCACCGCTATCGATATCTTCACCAAGCCTCCGGACAGTTCTCGGTTGCCACCTCTTGGGGAGAGCTTGGGGTGGTTTGTCCTTATGGACTGCTGTGAGGGGAGCTTGAGTTTTACTATTGTATTATATTTTATTTATGCTTACTCTCGTCTCAGGTTGCATTTCTTTTAATATTTTGGGTCAAGTCCTTCCAAAGATAGGTTAGAATGGTTCTCTTGCCGAGTTGCTCGTCGATAATTCTTATCTTGTGCTTCTAGGATGTCGCTTATTAGTCGTCTCTTCTCTCTCTAAGTAGAGCTTACTCACTTCTTATAGGTTCTAGGAAGGGGGCCACCCTTGAGTAGACAGGACAGTGTTTGCTCCTTAGTGTGTTAGTCGATCACCGATAGTCCCGAATCATATGGGTAGATAAGAACCACTGAGTGATTGTATTCTCTATATCTTTCTATGCTCTAAGGACCGCTTTTCTCGCTTTTCTTATCGATTCTCGCTTTTGTTCCTTTGGTTTAGGGGAGTTTATCTTGGATATTCCAGTTTTAACTTGTCATAACTCAACTCAATTAAAAGACGACTTCATTTCAAGAGGATCCGGTTTTCATGCATTTCATCATACATTGTAATATAATCATATGGAGCCTTGTCTATTATCCCTTATGATCTGCTTTCAATGTGTTACATCTTGCCATGATTTATGCTAAACCGCTAGATTTATCATGACTTTTATGTGTAGTTTAGTCTTTGCCATGCTAAGGAGATTAAAAATGCTAAACTTGAATTCAAAACTTGTCTTAATAGATCTTGAGACTAGTCTGGTTGAAGCTATCCTTTTATGATTCTCGCCATGTCAAGTAGGCTGAGTTGAGTCTTGAATCTCTATTGAGTTTCAGAGAAAGCTATGTCGCTTGTTAAGAAACTTGACTTATCTTTAAATCATTTGGTCTAAAAACTTCAAAAGCAAAAGATCTCTTTGTGCGAAAAACCGATCTCACCAAATCTTTCTCTTGAGGCTGCTTGCCATTACACTAGGCATGAACTCGTGGGGAGCCTTGATGACCTAAGATCACCTCCTTAAGTCTCATTGCTTGGAGTGGTCGCATAAGGCTTGGGATCTAGCACATGGCTAAGATTTAAAAAATTAGTTGAAGCTTAGGAGGCAGTTGTGGATGGCTCCTAGTCCAGAGCTTGCTTTACTAAGATAAAACCATAAAGAGCTTTTAGAAAAAGAAAAATGTGCTAAAATTGCTTATCTTTAAAAAGACCAAGTTCTGGATAAAATGAGTCTTTCTTCAACTGGTAGCACTCTAAACTGTTCTATTTGAGTCTTCTTGGTTCAACTTAGATTATTTGACATGGCTTGTATCATCCTTGGATACCTTTAGCTAGACTGCAATCTTAGTTTATTTGACTTGCTAAAGAATTGGACCATTAATCGATTATGGACTTTCATCTTAGCTATTCTATACATCAATTGTCACGATCACGATAGCACTCTTCTGTGTTATGGCTTGGTGTAATTCTCTAATAGTCATTTTGGATAATCTACATGGCTCCTAATGCTTAAAATGAACATCATATAGTCTTTTCCTCCCTTTTCTACATCTTGATGATTTTATTGCCAAAGGGGGAGAATTTTGGAGAAAAAGCCTTTCGGAGAAAAGCCTTGAGTTTTGTGCAAAAATTGCTCTTTCATCTCATCTCAAGTCTTTCTCTTTTGTCAACATGGTCTTGAGCTTACCTACTCTTGTTTAGACCTTTGTTGACTTTAAACTCAAACTCATCTTATGCTTTTTCGGTATTTGTCAATATACTCATCAAGGGGGAGATTGTGAGACCGTGTGAGAGGTCCTCCATTGTGAGTGATGAGTATTTGACAGCTTGTTGAAAAGTTTGTGATGAGTACTTGAGTTAGTTTTTGGGCTTTCTCTGCGTAGTCGTAACTAGGGAAGTATTCGACCACGCTGGTAGTAGTCGAAGTCTGCTTCGACCACGCCATAGTCGAAGTCCATTACGACCATGTTTGTCGTGGTCTGAGGTCACCAGGAAGTTTTCGACCACGCTGGTCGAGTCGAAAGTCCGCTCACCACGCTAGTCGGTCTGCATTCCGAGTCGGTCCTGCTTCGACCTCGCTAGTCAAAGTCTGTGTCGACCACGTTGCTTGTGATCTGAGGTCGGAAGGGTTTCGACTCCGGAGTATGTGGTCTGAATGGAGTCCCACCACGGAGGAAAGCTTTCGGTCGTTCGAGTTGGGAAGGGTTTCGACTCCGGAGTATGTGGTCTGAATGGAGTCCGACCACAGAGGAAAGCTTTCGGTCGTTCGAGTTGGGAACCGGTCGTATGGTTTTGCTTTTGATCAGAGACCTTGTGCATTTGATAGTTCATCATTTCGACCGGTCTTGTTGCAGTCTAATCTTATTTCGAGCTCTGTTTGCAGGGTCTGGTTCTTTGTATTGTGCCGTGCTATGTGATGCCTTGTGTTTGATTTGGTTGCAGGATCTTGGAGACAAGTCTTGGTGAGGTTTGGAGAGGTCGGGACTAGACATAGGAGATGTTGAGGTCCGTAACGATCGAAACCACGTAAGACAAGTCTTGCAAGGTGATCGTAACGAGTTGATGAGAAGGCAAGAGGAAGAAGCTTCGAAGAAGACAGTTGAGGAGTATTTTGGACAAATACCTAAAGTCAGAAGGAAGCTATCCCTCCGGGAAAGCAATGGAGTTGTTGGTGCTAATGGGCAAAGCAAAGGAGCCGTTGTCGATAGTAATCTGTAAAGCATCGTGCCTCCGGGAAAGCATCGCTGTTCGCTAATGGGTTGTCGTTGTTTGAAACCCGATAATGAGGCTATAACAAGAGATGTTAGGTTTCGTAAGAAGGGGACGAGAGTAGAGGATGTTCCGTGAGCGCTCCGAGCTCTTCTCGCCTAATTTGTGTGAGTTGTCTCAGGTAAGAGCATGGATGCTCGTGTATCTACAGTGGAGTGGTCGTATGAACCTCTATGATCAATCATTCATTTATCAGTATCATTCTGAAGTTTTGCCTTGCTTGAGATGTTTTGATTGATTTTTTTTGTCCTCTGTTTTTCGTTTAGACCTTAGCTTATTTGCCGTGCTCTCTCTGTCATCAGTGATTCGACCATGAGTTGGTGATCGACCAAGGCATAAGCTTTTCTGGATCATAGTTCGACCACGGGTGGTTTTCTCAGCTCTCGACCACGGCTATTATTGAATATGGTGATTCGATGTGAATTTTAATAGAGAGTTTTTAAGGCACCATTCACCCCCTCCCCCTCTGTTGCCATTTTCGGTCCTTTAACGGCGAGGAGAATCGGGACTAGACTTGGAGAGTTGAGGTCCAGAACGATCGATGATGCCGGGTGAGGTCAACGACTCAAGCGTGACACAAGATGGACAAGGGTGACCTATTGGCAAATCCATGACGCATGGTGAAGCCGTTTAGGTCAAAAGTTAAAGACAGCGCTTTGCGAAGCGTGCGTGTGTGACCCGTTTGTTAGTGGACCTTAACGGGACCCCAATTGAGTCAAACCCTAGAGAGTTCTAGGCCTCCACTATAAATAGGAGGAGGTGGTGGCTACACCCCTCTCTCTCGCTATTTTTAACCTCTTTTGTTGCTTTCAAACCCTAATTGGCTTAGGGGGAGTTGAGGTGGATGCTAGGGCTTTTCATGGTTTGAGGAGAATTTCGTGATCTTGGATTGACCACTGATCCATGATGGTATGGGTGTAATCCAGCAACGATCACGTTCTTAATCTATGCAAGGTTTGCTTGAGATAAGTCTCTTTTCGTTCTTGCTTTCAATTTCGTGATTTTAGGGCTTTCTTTGATCCGCGAGTTTGTGATTGATTCTTTCACGTGAATTAGCTTGCTATGATATGTGTGAATCTATCTAGCATCATCTTGATCATCAATCTCTCACGAACAAGCATTAGAATCAAGTTTTCGTTCTTGCCCGGTTTTAGACCTTCTGTTAATCAATTGGCAATTGCTCAGGATCTATCCAAGAATTATCATAATATTTTTTTGGAATAGGTCCTCAATAGCATAGAGAAGGTTTGTGCAAAGTTTCATAAAGTTTGGAGTTGAGAATCAAAAGTTTGACCTAATTGCAACTTCGTCATCGGGCTGATTTTACTGTTGCAGATCGGTTCGAGTTTACGGCCGACCACTCATCATCACCGGTCCGATCGATTTTGAGCGGTCCGACCGCCAAGATAACAATGATCGACCGCCCGGCAATCGGTCCAACTGGCTGGGTCCAGAGGTCAGACCGCCCATGCTTTGAGATTTTGCAATCTTAGTTGTTTTTGTTATTTTGCTTAGGGGATTTAATTGGATTCAATACTAGTCTTCCCAGATCGGTATATTGATCTTCATAGCTTCCTAATAGCTATTGGAGTGAAATTGTGTTGAATTCATTATTTGGGAAAAAGTGAGCGTGTCCTATTCACCCTCTCTAATCGCTTTTCGGTCCAACAAGTGGTATCGAGCTCTGCTAGTTCACTCTTGATCTTAACGGTCACCGAACTTTAGGCGATGGATAAGTTTTCTACTAAACCGCATATCTTCGATGGGCACGACTATGCCTATTGGAAGAATCGTATGCTGAGTCTTTCTTGAGAGCGAGGACAAGCTATTTGGGATGTTGTTCGAGCCCTCGCTTGTTATTCCCGAAATTGCAACACCGCTTCAATGATTCTTGTGGCAAACAATAACAAAGCTAAAAATCTTTTATATGGTGCGCTTGGTAGACAAGAATATGATCGCATTTGCAATCTTACCATCACAAGATGAAATTTGGAACACTCTCAAACATATCATGAGGGTTCATCCCAAATCAAAAAGGTGCGCCAAACAGTTTACAAGCGTGAATACAATAAATTCGAGATGCGCCATGGAGAGAGCATCGATGACATTTTCAATCGCTTTAATAAAGTAATTAATCAAATGAAAGTCGTTGATATTGAATATTCTCAATCTGAAAATGCCACCCATCTCTTGGCCGCAATCAACACCAAGGAGTGGGAGATGAAGGCTCTCGCTATAGAGGAAAATGTTGATCTTTCAAGTCTTACTTTAGAATTGCTTTATAGTAAACTCAAGACTCATGAAATTAAAAGAGTTGATCATCCTAAGAAAGACAACATGGCATTGATATGATCCTCTCAAAAGGTCTTCGATGGTACTCTTGAATCTTTTCTCGATTTTTCATTTACTTGCTTATCTGCGATTTCGAGGAGGAGCTTGAAAGTATTCCCTGAGACAGAGTTAGCTCTCCTAGCTAAAAATTCACACGGGCCTACAATAATGTGAGAAACAAAAGAGAGGTGGTCCGGTGACATGCTATGAATGTGGTGAGCTCAATCATATCCGCAAATTGTCCCAAGTCGAAAGGTAAGAGTAATCATAAGGAAGGAAAGCCAACTTGGAAGAAGCCTCCTTTCAACAAATCAAGGTATGAGGCTAATAAGCTTGTGAAGGCCGCCACCGGTCCTTGCCGCTTTGAAGATCAATCCTTGAGCGATGTGGATTCCGTGGAGTGAGGAGGACAAGGAGGAGGAGATCCTCAAGGCAAAAAGAAAGGAAGGCCAAAGACTTCACTCGGCACGTGCTTCATGGTCGACACCGATGACATTGATGATGATGAGGTATCTTTTCTTATGATGAGCTTTCTGCTAAATATGATTCTATAGTTGAGCAATTGCTTAGTCAAGATGAAGCGCTAGAATTTGTCATGACAAAAAATAAGAAATTAGAGTCAAAGATTAACAAACTGAAAATAGAGCTTAAAAATGCTAAGACTCTTGAACCTGATGAATGTTTATCTTGTCATGCTATGCATTCGTAAATTACCAAGTTACAATCGCTTCATAATATTTCGACAACAACTTGAGAATGCTAGATCTGAACTAAATGAAATTAAAAGTGCTCCTTGTGAAAAATGTTTAGAATCTAGTAAATTGATTGCTTTTGATGTGTTTGATTCTAGCCCTTGCACTTCATGTTTAGAAAAAGAACGTGAAATCAAAGATATCTTAGAAGCTGCTAGAGTCAAATATGCTAAGCTTAAGGACAATATTGAAAATACTACTTGTGCTTCTTGTTCCGCTCTTAAGCTTGAAATTGCTTTGTATAAGGAGAAATCTATGGATAAAACTTGGGATGCTTATGTTAACTTGAGAAAAGAAAATGCTTACCTTCATGATACATTAGAGAAATTTTCTAAAGGTAAGAAACAATTAAACATGATTCTTGACAAGTCTAAAACTCCTTATAAGAAGCAATGTTTAGGATTCAATTCTTTTCAAGACAATTCAAACCCAAAAGTCATTCAAGTCTTGGAAAAAGGTTTAATTGAATTCAAAACCCAACCTGCAAAAACATCTTTTAAATCTGCAGGTTTTGCTCAACCTTGTATTAATTCAAATGGTGCTTCTTCTAGTGGTACCAAGTACCATTGCACTTATTGCAAGAAAGGTGGGCATTTGATTGAATTCACATGAGGTTGAAAAATGATAGGAAAAATCTTGATAGAATTTCATTCGTGCAACCTAGAGCTTTTATGAGACATGGTAACATTGAAAGGAATAAACACGGATTAGGATTTTTCTCACATGCTAATCATTATGTTTCTACATATCCTAATTCTCATGTTCTTCAGTCACGGTCCGATCACGTGGTCACCGGTCCGACCGATTTGGTCACGGCTCGACCGCCAAAGACAACGCCGGCCGATCAGCCGACACGATTTAATTCCCATGTTAATTTAAACATTGCTCATAACAAAATTCAAGATAAAATCAAGGATAGTACTTCTGGTTTGTACACTCCTTTCAGACGTGTGTCTCAGTACTGGATTCCTAAATCTTGTTTATCTAACTTGATGATTGAGACACATCGTTCTTCTGTTCCTTGATTTTCAGGATTACCGCGGAAAGGGGAAGAACACGTGGTTCGTTGACTCCGGGTGTTCACGCCACATGACCGGAAACTCAAGATGGTTCACCTCTTTCACGTGGCAACAGGTGATGACTTCATCACCTTTGGAGATGATACACAAGGGCGAATTGAAGGAACAGGATCAATTAGGGTGAATAACAAATTCATTCTAAAGGATGTCGCTCTTGTGGACAAGCTTAGGTATAATCTCCTTTACAGATCTCACTTCTTGATGATGGCTATGAGACTGCTTTTAAGAAAAATGCTTGTCGTGGTGCTTGATTCTACTTGGTGAGCTTGTGTTTGGAATATCTAGAGTTGGTAGAATTTTTGAGCTGATTTTTCGTAATCTCTTCTTCGGATCTCTTAAATGTTTGCTTACATCTTCTTTCGATTTTGGTTTTGGCACCGACGTTTGGGGCACATTGGTTTTGATCATCCGACACGAAGTTAGCAACCTTGATCTCATGAGAGGTTTGCCCAAACTCAAAGTCGCCAAGGATGTCAGTATGCGCCTCAGTAGGCATGGCAAACAAGTTGCCGCCTCACACCCTTCTGTGACTATGGTTATGACTGACGGACAAGGACAGTTGCTTCATATGGATACTGTTGGTCCTGCTAGAGTCCAGTCAGTCGGTGGAAAATGGTATATTCTTGTCATAGTCGATGATCTTTCTAGATATTCTTGGGTGTTCTTTCTTGCTTCAAAAGATGAAGTTTTTGGTTATTTTCATGACCTTGTTCTTCGTTTGGCTTCTGAGCTTCCTGGTGCCTTGAGAGCGATTCGCAGTGACAATGGCACGGAGTTCAAAAATACCTCTTTTGCTTCCTTTTGTGCTGAGCGCGGTATTGAGCATCAGTTCTCCTCTCCACACGTCCCTCAACAAAATGGCGTGGTGGAAAGGAAGAATATGACCTTGGTCGAAATGGCTAGGACGATGCTAGATGAGTATAGCACACCGAGGAGATTTTGGGCCGAAGCTATTGCTACAGCTTGCCATATTGCAAATCGTGTCTTTTTGAGACCCTCTTTAGGCAAGACTCCTTATGAGCTTCGTTTTGGTAGAAAACCCTCTGTTTCGCATTTTCGAGTCTTTGGATCAAAATGTTTTATTCTTAAGACAGGGAACTTAGATAAATTTGAATCAAGAACTTTTGATGGGATATTTCTGGGTTATCCTGCTCATTCGAGAGGTTTTCGGATTTTTAATACTGAGACTATCCTTATTCAGGATACTTGTAATGTCACTTTTGATGAGACTAGCCCTGGAGCTAGATCAATTGTTACAGATGATTCACAGTGTGAGAGAGCATTTTTGTGGAGGAAGATGAGAACGGCGATATCATTCCTTCATCTGCCGCCGAGGCGCCCATATTGATACAAGAACTCGCTACGCCTACTTCACCTTCGCTTGAGGCTCTGCTATATCATCATTATCGGTAGCTGCATGAGGTCGAAGAAACGATATCTCACCCGGCGCCCACTTCGCATTCAGAGACAAAGATCCTCCGGATCGGATAATAGGTAATCTACATGAGCGAGTCACTCGCTCAGTATAATGATCCAAATCTCTACTCTCATTCGGCTTTTGTTGCTTCTTTTGAACCCCGCGATATATCACATGCTTTATCTGATTCTAGCTGGGTAAATGCCATGCATGAGGAGTTAGAGAATTTTGAAAGAAACAAAGTTTGGAATCTAGTAGAACCTCCTAGTGGTCATAATGTTATAGGAACCCGTTGGGTGTTCAAGAATAAACAAGGTGAGGATGGTTACGTGGTTAGAAACAAGGCCGATTGGTAGCTCGTGGTTTGACCAAGTTGAGGGGTTAGATTTTGATGAGACATTTGCTCCTGTTGCTAGACTAGAAGTCATTCGCATTTTGCTCGCATTTGCTGCATCAAAAGGTTTTAAATTATATCAAATGGATGTTAAAAGTGCATTCTTAAATGGTTTCATAGAGGAAGAAGTGTATGTTAAGCAACCCCCTGGTTTTGAGGATCCCAAGTATCCAAATCGTGTTTTCAAGCTATCTAAAGTATTGTGTGGTCTTAAACAAGCCCCTAGAGCCTAGTATGATAGACTTAAGACCTTCTTGCTTAAAAATAATTTTGAGATGGGTAAAGTGGATAAAACTCTATTCATTCTTAGGCGTGACAATGACTTCCTGTTTGCTCAAATTTATGTGGATGATATTATTTTTGGTGGTTCCTCTATTGCTCTTGTTTTCAGCTTTTCTGAGACTATGTCCAGGGAATTTGAGATGAGTATGATGGGAGAGCTTAATTACTTTTTGGGACTTCAAATCAAGCAATGCAAGGAAGGAACTTTCATCCATCAGACAAAGTACACTAAAGATCTACTCAAACGCTTCAACATGGGTGACTGCAAGCCAATTTCCACTCCCATGGCAACCTCGACTGTTTTGGATCCAGATGAGGAATGAGAAGTCGTGGATCAACGCGAGTACCGCAAAGATGATCGGCTCCTTCAGATTTGACGGCCTCAAGACCTGGACATTCACTTCACGGTATGTCTTTGTGCAAGATTTCAGGCGTCTCCGAGAACTTCCCATCGCCAAGCCGTTAAGCGCATATTCAGGTATTTACACTCTACCCTCTTATATGGCATTTGGTATTCCTGCTCTTCAGCTTTGTCCATTAGGGGTTTTTCAGATTCTGATTTTGCGGGCTGTCGGTTAGATAGGAAGAGTACCTCAGGCACCTGTCACTTCCTAGGCACTTCTCTTGTATCTTGGTCTTCTAGGAAGTAGTCTTCTGTTGCACAATCCACTGCTGAAGCGGAGTATGTAGTCAGCTTTGCTAGTTGTCAGAGCTGATTTTGTGGATGACGTCCACTTTGAAAGATTATGGGTTAAATTTTGCTAGTATTCCTCTTTTCTGTGATAACACCTCTGCTATTAATATTGCTAAAAACCCAGTGCAAAATTCTAGGACTAAGCACATAGACATTCGCTTTCACTTCCTTAAAGATCATGTTGAAAAAGGAGATATTGTGATGCACTTCGTAGAGTCCGAAGCTCAATTGGCAGATATTCTCACCAAGCCTTTAGATCAAACCAGGTTTTCCACCTTGAGAAGCGAATTAGGGGTAATTTATCCCTATGGGTTGGTTTGAGGGGGAGTTTGATCTTTTCTGATTTTTCCCTGTTCTTTTGATCTTTTATTGTTCCTTTTCTGAACTTAGTGATCTTTTTGAACTTTTTAGGTTTTTAGGCTTTTTATTGCATCTCATTGTATCATATTGCATTCACATGAAAAATACAACAAGTGGTATGAAAAATTCAAAAAGATGCATTGTAATATAAGTTTTTCTGCTTATCTTTTAAAATTGATGAAGCTTTGCCTATTACCCTTTGGAGCTTTAGTACTTCAATTCGTGCTCAATGTCATGTCCAGTTCTTTGACTTGCTAGAATTATCATGCTTTTACATGTGTAGCTAAGTCTTTGCTATATGAGCTAGAACTTTAAAACAACTCGAACTAAGAAATTGCAATTTGTGGATGTTTTAGCGAGTTGCGCAATTAGTGCTCCTCTTGTGACATTGGCCCTGTCAGATTTGCTTTGTTAGCTCTTTGATCTAAAATTGACCATTACTTGAGCTTCTGTGTTCTTGAGATTCTAAAACTGCTCATGTGAAAAATGAAAATCAAGAGTGTCTTTTGCTTAAATTGTGCCAAACTATTCTTACGAGACTGCTTGTCAAATGACATAAACTTGGAGATAGTTTGATGAACCAGACGATCTCATGGGGACTGCTTGTCAGAAATGACATTAACCTCAAGATTTGTCGCCCTGGTAGAAGCTTAGAAAGAGTTTGTGGATGGCTCCTAGTCCAGGATCTTCTTTACTAAGATATACCTTTAATCAACTTTTGGTCGAAGCTTAGGATGAGTTTGTGGATGGCTCCTAGTCCAGGATCTTGTCACTAAGTTAGATCATTAGTCAACTTCAATATTCAATGCATATGAGAAAAATATTGACAAATGGGCGTTTACAAAAAGATTGAGCTAAATGATTCAATACAGACTGATTGACTCTTAATGTGGTCTTTGTTAGATTTTTATCTCACTTTGACATTTTGACATGGCCAATTTCACTTTAGGATCCTGTTGATGAACTTGTTGAATTTGAAGCGTTGCTTAAATTGATCAAATCCATCGCTTACTTTTGAGCCTTTGTGCTTAGCTTTGATATACATGTCTTACCATGATCTTGCTAGCTACTGTCGGGCTTGATATCTTTGTTTGTGCAATATTAGAAATCTTGGCTAGCTCTTTTGGGTAATCTCCAAAGCTTCTTGTAATCAAAAATTGAAAAATACAAAAATGAAGCCACTCCATTACACTTCATGCATACTCCTCTTTATGCTTCTTTTGTTTCTGCTTCTTCCTTTATTCTATATTTGTTATCTCTGGATGAGAGGAAGGCGTGATTCCTTGATGAATCCATTGTCAAAGGGGGAGAAGATGTGTAAATGTGAGAAGATATTTCATGGTTGGGGGAGAAGTTTATACAAAGGGGGAGAATTTGAAAATTTCTGAAATTTGAGGATCATAGTGAGGGGGTGTTCTTGAGTTGCATTATTATTGTTTTATTGAATATTCTGAACTTGAATTGCATTCGTTTATCCTCACAATGATCATAGGTCAATTGAACAATTGTTCTTTCATATGGACCTCATGTGAGAATTTTGATCCTTTTCTGGAAATCAAAGTTTTTATGCTTTCTTTAGCCTTATCTCACATGCCTATACTATTCTGATGCCAGCTTGGTCATTTACATTGCTTTTTCTTGCTTATGGACCAAGTTATGCCTTTGTGTAAAAAGCTGAGTAAACTCGTTTTCAAACCTCTTACTTACATTTTCTGGATAATTGCCAATGTGTTCATCAAGGGGGAGATTGTGGATATCATGGGAATATGCTCCAGATCTTAGGATGATGTGACAATTGACAATGGTGTTTACGGTTTGTCGTTTCACGGGTTTTCGACATAGCTACAGGCATTCTGGACAGGGGCGGTCCGACCGGCCATAGCATGGCGGTCCGACCGGTCCCAAATCGGTCGGACCGACCATGTGCAGAGGTCGGACCGGCTGTGACCTAAAAGTGGTCAAAACGAGCTGGGCCAAAAATAGGTGTTGTAGGCAAGTGAGGGGATCCCAATGCACTTGGTCTCATGATTTTTGGAGTCTCCAGTAAGAAGTTCTATTCGTTTTTAATTTCCGAAGGTTTGAATTTCGGGCATGAATTTGGCTAAGTCCTAGGGCGGTCCGACCGCTCACGAGGAGCGGTCCGACCGTTAGGCGGTCCGACCAGCTCACATGGAGCGGTCAGACCGGTATTGACTTGAACGTCGGCCAACTTCGTGGCGATGTTGTTTTGTTAGGTCAAAGTCATTGGTTTCATGACATATGTTTTGCATGATGCATGTTTTGACTATGTCGGACCCCCGAGGATTCACACAACCCGAGACCCTCAGTGCATACCAAGCTAGTCCCATGATCGTAGCTAGCTTGCACAGTTACAACAATGATGTAATCATAACCATTCAACAACGAACTAATGAGGCATAAAGTAATATTAATTAAAACAAGAAAGACCTTATGGTCAAGGTTCTTACAAAAGTCGCCTCACCGGGCTTAGCAACAACAGTATCCGCGCGGAAATCTCAAAATACGTGGAGCCCAATCGACATGCCCACAGCAATCGAGTGGAGGACGTGACCTAGTTCGCAAAGTCTTCAAAGTAGCCTTCTTCAGAGAACTCGATATTTCGATTCTTCATTGGACCGATCAACAAAGGGCATAAAGCCGTGAGTACATAAAGTACTCAAGAAGTCGAGAGAAATGTATGCACATAGTATTCATGTTAGGCTTAAGCAAGGATGGCTTTATGGTTAATTTGCGTAAAGCAAGTTTAACGATAAATACAATAATTAGATTGCAAGGTGATTTCAAAAGAATAGTACATAGATAACCAAGTTCTTTTGAATCAAATAGTGAACATCCGCTCACTTCCCAACCATTCCAACCAAACGCTTCTATCGAACCACACCACATTTTTGAAAATACTACCCTTGCGCGAAATCACCGTGCATGTCCGTGTCGGGACACGGCTATTCGAATAGATTTTTGACACTGCAGAGGTTGTGCGGCTTTACCCACAAGAGATAAATCACTTGTAATGTCCGTCGACACACTCCGAGGGTGTGCGACTAAGTGATTACCACAAGGCCTTTACAAAGTTCCATTTTGCCTCGGTTACTTCGCTAAGGTTTCGCCATCACGCCCCTCTTGCGCCAATAAATGCCACAACAGAACCGACTCAAAACTTTCCTAATTAATTGGCCAGTCCGTCCCATACCGGACTTGTGGTTGCACGAGGTGACCTGATCAATGACTTGCAAAGTTAAGTCCTTAGTTGGTCGCTTCGACAAGTCTACCACAACCCAATGTGCATTACGCACCCACTCTAGCTTCCTACCTCAAGCCCGAGCATAAATCATTTTTGTTCATACCCGACCAAATGGCAAACCCCGCCATGGCACAACATCTTTAATAAAAGTGGCCTCACACCACTGCTCCATAGTTCCATTAGTCAAATTTCAATAATCATTGAACATGTGATCGAAAGTACCATGTAACTAGAGCATGTCTAAGCAATATCGCTCCCAAGTTGGTATACAATTATGTCCAACTAGTATTAACCATCCTAAGGTGTCCAAGGATATATGCCATTCAAGGAGACATTTCATTTTCAATTTATCAAGGAGGCATAATGGCAATTTGGTAATTATCTACTCCCAAAACCATTTTTAATAAAACTAGCCATGCATGATAATTTAATACAATATACATTTGTAAAATGGGTTCAACATGGTCAAAGGCCTACGACTTGCCTTCGTTGGCGAGGAGCGAGTCTTCGGTCGTCGGGTCGAAGAAATCTTCCGAAACGCCGTAATCTACACGTGCGAGAATAGCAACAAATAAATAAAACAGCACCAAATGAACTCCAAAAATTACAAAACCAGTACCAAATGAAAGAGGATGAATTTATATGAATTTAGAAATTTGGATCACCCAAATCGGAGTTCGGATGTGAAAGTTATAGCCAAAAGAAGTTTCAAATCACATAAAATGATAGATTTAGGGTTTTTCGGATTTTGAATTATTTTCAACTGAAAAATCCAGTTTTGACGTCGTATTGGCGCAATCACGACGGCAGCAGAAACCACGTGGGCGAACCGTTGACGCGGCGCCGACGTGGCGCCACGTGGGTGACCACGTGGGCTCGGGCATGGTCGAGAGAGAGAGAGAGAGAGACGGGGAGGCGCGGTGGCGGCGGCCGAGCTGGGAAGACGGCGTCGGCTTGGGGAGAAGGCGGTGGCGCGGAGAACGGCGACGCTGGAGGCGACCGGAGCCGGGAAGAAAGGAGGGGCGGGCGAGGAGAGCCGAGAGAGAGAGAGAGAAGAGAGAGGAGGCGAAGCAGGCGCGGCTTTATAGAGCTCGTGGCGGGGAAAAAAGCAGCGGAGCGGGCGGCGCAGGCGAGGCGGACGCAGCGCGCGACGCCGCGATGGAGGCGGGACGGACGGCGCTTGGCGCGGATTCGCGGCGCGGATTCAGCGGGACGGATTTCAGGCGACGGACGGAGAGAGAGAGAGAGCGGCGCGAGACGACAACAGCGGAGCCGTCCGATTCGACGGACGGGGAGCGAGGAGGCGCTTGCGAAAGAGAGCCGTCCGATTTCGATCGGACGGTGAGGAGAAGAGGCGCGGCGAGGAGACGAAGCGGCGCCGTCCGATTCGTCGGACGCTGGAAGCGGAAGAAGCGCGAGCGTCGAGCCTTGCGATGGCGATCGGACGGTCGCGATGAAAAGGGGGCGCGAGAGGAGACGAACGGTCACGGCGAGCGGGAGCGGTCGGATCTCGATCCAACGGTCGGCAAGGGCGACGCGGCGACAGGCGAGACGTCGATGAAGATCCAACTACCGAGGTGAAGGAGGCGCGGAGGCGGAGGTCGGGCGCGGAATGGGCCGAGGCG
This sequence comes from Hsuehochloa calcarea, assembly GCA_036346395.1. Taxonomy (NCBI): domain Eukaryota; kingdom Viridiplantae; phylum Streptophyta; class Magnoliopsida; order Poales; family Poaceae; genus Hsuehochloa; species Hsuehochloa calcarea. Next base: position 14,772,264 of record CM070599.1, on the reverse strand, counting down.
GGGGAGCGATGGTGGGCGGCTAGGGTTTCGCCTACTACATACGGGAAAAAGGAATTAAAATACGTTTTGATTTTAGAAATTCAAACAAATCAAAAGCAATTTTAGAAAATAGCAAGCAGACTCCAAAAATTCTAGAAAATTCACGAAATTACTTGAATTATTCGGACTTAATAAAATATTTTTAACTTTAAATTTTCTTTTTCTTTTGCAAATAAATTAATTTTTAATTTCGGGAAAAAGGAAAATGAATTTCTAAAATCCAATAAATCCAAGGAAATTCTCAAAATAATAATTTTGATTTTAAATTCCAGAAAACTCAATTAAACCAACTTTAATTTAATTGAAGTTTGGTTAATTCATTTTAAACTGCAAATGAATTTTCTAAAATTTCAAATTAAGCTTTTGGCAAATAGAAACAAATGGTTCTCTTTTAAAATTTTCAAAAAAACTCCGAAAAACGGGACGCTACAGACTAACATGGGTCAAGTTGTGAAGAACTTGTTCCCGAATTCGTGTTTGCTTGTCTATGGTTGTGCAGGTTGCTTGGTGGTCAACGACGGTCAACGGCGAGGAGAATCGGGACTAGACTTGGAGAGTTGAGGTCCAGAACGATCGACGATGCCGGGTGAGGTCAACGACTCAAGCGTGACACAAGATGGACAAGGGTGACCTATTGGCAAATCCATGACGCATGGTGAAGCGGTTTAGGTCAAAAGTTAAAGACGGCGCTTTGCGAAGCGTGCGTGTGTGACCCGTTTGTTAGTGGGCCTTAACGGGAGCCCAATTTAGTCAAACCCTAGAGAGTTCTAGGCCTCCACTATAAATAGGAGGAGGTGGTGGCTACACCCCTCTCTCTCGCTGTTTTTCACCTCTTTTGTTGCTTTCAAACCCTAATTGGCTTAGGGGGAGTTGAGGTGGAGGCTAGGGCTTTTCATGGTTTGAGGAGAATTTCGTGATCTTGGATTGACCACTGATCCATGATGGTATGGGTGTAATCCAGCAACGATCACGTTCTTAATCTATGCAAGGTTTGCTTGAGATAAGTCTCTTTTCGTTCTTGCTTTCAATTTCGTGATTTTAGGGCTTTCTTTGATCCGCGAGTTTGTGATTGATTCTTTCACGTGAATTAGCTTGCTGTGATATGTGTGAATCTATCTAGCATCATCTTGATCATCAATCTCTCACGAACAATCATTAGAATCAAGTTTTCGTTCTTGCCCGGTTTTAGACCTTCTGTTAATCAATTGGCAATTGCTCAGGATCTATCCAAGAATTATCATAATATTTGATTGGAATAGGTCCTCAATAGCATAGAGAAGGTGTGTGCAAAGTTTCATAAAGTTTGGAGTTGAGAATCAAAAGTTTGACCTAATTGTAACTTTGTCATCGGGCTGATTTTAATGTTGCAGATCGGTTCTGGAGTCGGCCGGTCAGACGTATCATCATCACGGTCCGATCGATTTTGGAGCGGTCCGACCGCAAGATAACAACAATGTCGACAGCGACAATCGGTCCAACCGGCTGGGTCCAGAGGTCAGACCGCCCTTGCTTTGAGATTTTGCAATCTTAGTTGTTTTTGTTATTTTGCTTAAGGGATTTAATTGGATTCAATACTAGTCTTCCGCTGTACTGGTATATTGATCTTCATAGCTTCCTAATAGCTATTGGACTGAAATTGTGTTGAATTCATTATTTGGGAAAAAGTGAGCGTACTCCTATTCACCCCCCCCCCTCTAGTCGCCTTTTCGGTCCAACACAGTCGATCTGGCAAGTGTTGAACCTCTGTTACTAATCCGGCAATTGAAATCACCTGGCAGTAGGATGTTGTTAGTAGTGAATTGAATTATTGATTGTGAGATGATTGCTTCTCCAGTATTGATTGTCGCTTCCCAGATCAATATTGTTGGCAGTGATTTAGTTTGTGATTGTTGTCGGTGATTCTTGTTCATCAGTATCAGTGAATTGAATTGTTGATTGATGTTTAGTGCTTCACCAGAACTTGATTGTCAGGAGGTAACAATGAACATCAGTTTGGCAGTGAGTGCACTATTTTGTAACTAGCATTTTGATTAATCTGTGTATAATCTGGTAATCGAAAATCTGTGCAGTACTTTGTGATCTGGCATCCGAAACCATCTGTGCATTGTCCTGGCAACTAAAGATTTGTGTGTCTTGTGTGTTGATCCGGCAGTAGGTTGTTGGCAGAAATCTTTGTAGCTAGCTTTTGAAATCGATGTTTGTGTTCTGACATTTGAAAGTCGGTTTTGATCTAGCATTGAAAATCTGTTACTAATCTGTCAAATGAAATCTTGAATCTCAATGTGATTGTTTAGCAGTGAATTGAGTAGCAGTCAAACTGAAATTCTGTGTAGTAATCTTGCAATTGATTCCCTGTGCAGCAATTTGGAATTTGAGTATCTGTGTAGTTAGCATTTGAACTCCCTGTTTGTGTTCTGGTAATTGAAGATCGGTTTTTGAGCTAGCATTTGAATCATCTGTATCAATCTAGCAAATTGAATAGTTGGGAGTGAAATCTGTGTTTTGTTAAGCATTTGAAATCGCTTTGTATTATCCGACAACTGAGATTGGTGTTGACTGTCATTTGAGAATATGTGTTGTTCTTGTATTTAGATTTGGTGTAGAACTTGTAGATAAATTGTTTTTCACCTGTACAAGTATAATCTTGCTATCTTCCAAATCCGCAGTGGTGTAACCCAGCTTAAGCTCCTTCGACCTTAACCTCCTTTGTTTCTTCCCTCCCGGCAGAATTTCTCTGTCATTCCTCCTTTCGCTCAACTGGTCGTTTGACTCTGTCAAACATCCCAGCGTCGCTCAATCCACTCTCTCAAGTTTGTCCACCGCAATCTTATTTAAAGCTCTTATGTTTTATTTGGTCTTTTGAAGTTCTTTGGATTTATTTGGTTTTTCAATCGTTGTCGCGTAATTAGAAATCGAAGCCCAGAAGAATCAACGACTCGAGCAGAACGAAGATTCAAGCAAAGACGCAGACCAAGATTTCGAACCCCTGTTCAAGAAGGCATTGAGTAAGATCAAGACTACGGTAAAATAGCCCAGGCGAGTCAACACTTTGACCATATTGAACCTACATTTTATGCAAATTATGTTCTTTTAAAATATCAAATTGCATGCTTTAATTTCATATGCAAATGTATGTCAAACACCCCAAGGTTGTTAAATGCTTATTTGATGATTAAATAATTATTATACCATTTCCTTGATAATTGAACTCCCAAAATCCTTGTCACCCTAGTAAATATATGGTAACATACTAGTTATAGGTCGTACTTAAACGTCATGCTAGTCTTGTTTAAGTACCAGGGTATTACTACCCCAAATCATCATTATTTAATCATACCAATTGTTTTGGGCAGTCATTGGGAAGGACTGAATTGGTTGTGGTAATTTATTTTCTACTCCTCAAAACCATTAAAACTTGCTAATACCCCATCTAGGTTGATGATATGATTGGAGGGTATATGGTTGGGTACTAATGTAGCCCAAGACATGTTGTGGTTAGTACGTTGAATGAACCGCCCAGATAACTTTAACGACTTAATACTGTGGTGACCTCCTAATGTAAAACAGTACAACCACAAGTCTATAATAGTGTCGACCTGGCTAAATAATTTGTATCCGACAGTACGAGTTGCGCCGGTAGATGAACTTGCGACACCGTAAGCCTTCGCGGCGAAGGGTCGGGGTGCGCGGCAAATGCCGTTTAAAGGCGCAAGGGGGGGTGGGTAAGTGGTTGTCGGGTCTCACGGGAGCGAAATCCTACTCAGGTGAAACCTCAGCGGGTATAACAAATACTGAAGGATGTATTGTAAAGGCCTTGTGATAATCTCCACTTGATTCACACTGCTAAGAAAACGTGTGTACATATCAAGATAATTATCTCTTGTGGGTAGAGATGTACAATCTCTGCAGAGAATAAAACTGTTAGAACAGCCGTACCCATGGTCACTGGCGGACATGGGAACTTACAAGAGTTAGTTCTATTTCAAAAAAACTTTTGTGGATGGGTTGAAAAATGTGCAGGGCTCACCTAGCCCTTGATTTGGATTTTCTATAGGTATTCTTACACAGTGTTGGTAATAGGTGGGCGTGACCACCATAAAAAATAAGCATAAGGTGGAGGTAGCCTCTGGTGTTATTAATTATTGCACAATTTATCTCTTTAATAAAATACAATTTTGTTAAAATGCTAGGTGGTAGGAATTTGTATATTATGATATTTATAAATGTTACTTTACGCAAATAAAAGAACCTGAGCCATCCTTGAGAAGCATTGCATATATATATTATTGCATCTATTGTGTTGACTCGCGAGCACGGTAGTTGTGCTCATCCTCGCTCTTTTTTCCAAACCCTCAGAAACAGGAACCCTGAAGCTTTTGACTACTACGAGGATCCAAAAGTCTGAAGACCCAGGAATTATTGAAGCGTAGTTTAGACTTTAGCTGTTCTAATATCACCTCAGTCTAGCTGACTCCGTCGGTTCTTGTGTGCCTCCTATATTGTCCGAAGTTTTCGGATAATATCGGGCGTACACAGGTTCCCCAGTCACTTGCCTGTGGAGAGATGTGCCCTCGCCTCTTTGCTTCCGTTGTTGCTTCTGCTATCTTTTGCAATGTATTCATTCGGCCTGTTCGGCTCTTATTGTAAAAATTGGCCCTGAAGCGGTCTATGTAAACTCTGATGTGTAAATTATTGAATGGAATGATTCTACGCCATGTATGATTCGATTCAGCAATGTACCTGTGAAGTGCTATCTACTGATCTAGAAAATAGCACAGTGATTTCATATAGAAATCCGAATTGAGAAATCGGAGTGCTTACACGAGACCCGGGAAGCGACAACAAACTAATAACAGTTCACTGACTAGCCTCAGACCAAGGCAAAGACAACAGCAAGAAACAAGATACATCCCTATGGCCAAATCAATGTATGCAGAGTTTGCTTAGTGTGGACCAGCAAAATCAGTAATACGTCTCGTTATTTGTCTCTTCCTTTTTCTCAGATTTTCGATCTAAACAATTAGAGCTAGCTGCTAGCATTTGCAGTCTCAACAGAAATCCCAGAACGCAACTCATTGAGAGGGCATCAAATCTTGCCCTCTCGTCGACTTGTCACGGCCGTCATCTAGTTATTTTCAGTTCGATACTACTTCAACATGCGAATTCATAATTTAATGATTATATAGGAATAGACAATTACCATTGAAATGCGATTTTTTTTTCCCCAGCTTCTGCTTACAGTTAAAAACTACAATCGTGACCAACGTGTTATGGCAAGTAGCTAATTTATCCATGGCTGACATACCATACCAAAAGTGTTTTATTATCAGAATGTACTATCTCGTAGCAAAACAAAGCTTAATTAGGAGAGATCACATTCTACATCGAAGTAGCCTGGTTTGTTGGCTTCCACAAGTTCTAGAAGCTCTACCGATTAATTTTCCTATGAATTCCAAAACAAGTATAAATCTTTTTCTTTCGTTGTTCCAAACACGCCTCGATCATATTATATCGTTCTACTATATGAACAAAAACAATTCAGTCCCTAAACATAAACTAAGCGTCAATTATCACATAAATTAAGTTTGCATTCCTGAATTGGATCACTTCAGAAAAAAGAAAAGAAAAAAAGAAGAGCAGAAGCACTGTATGTAGCTGGAAATTTACTATAAACCCTTACTTATTATTTGTTCGCCTAGTTACACACAAACACCACGCAACCAAACACCCACCCACACTGCTAAACTTTTCAGCCTCCGGCCGACGGCGGCACCGTCCGATCGGCCACAGCTCAGCGAGGGTAGGCGGCGATCTCGACGCCCTTGTTGCCGAGCGAGGGCACGGGCGCCTCGTAGGCGCTGAAGAGGCGGTAGGAGGAGATGAGGGAGAGGAGGATGTAGCAGACGACGGAGCCGAAGGTGATGGCGACCGACGTACGCGCCTGCCGGCAGAAGCTGCCGAAGACGCCACACGCCTCGCTCCACGTCACCTCCTTGTCGCCGTTGTACGCCAGGTAGAGCAGCTCCGCCGACGACGCGCCGGCGGCCAGGATCAGGTAGGTGAACACCTGCATCCATACGCGTCGCACGTTAATATACCAAATTATTGTATCGTACGTGAAGCCTTGTGACACAAAGCAAGAAAGCTAGGATCTGATAGTACTCATTTGAACACGAACAAATCAATACTACTATTCACAAACATGGAAATTTTTATAATTGCATATATATATATATATATATATATAACGTTCCTCTACTGTCTAGGGTAAAAACCGGTTTTGCTAATATGTAATTTTAGCATAACTCTACTGTAACTTTTAATTCTACTTGTTTTTATTTATTTATTTATAAAATTCATTTAGTTTTACTTTTTAAGGGTTCATTTACATTTACTTTTATCTAGTTTAGAATTTTTTTTTATCTCAATTCATTTCGATTTACTCTCGTAAAGTTCATTTACATTTATTTTTATCTAGTTTAGAAATTTTTTTATCTCAATACGGAAACTTGTGTTATCTATTGTATTAAAATTCTACGGCTAAAAATGAACAATGAATAAAGAAATTTCAATCACTTTAAACATAAACACTAAAAAAAGCCATAATTAATCTTGAAGGCAAGAACAAATGAATTTTACAAGGATTTTGTTAAAGTGAAGAAGTAACCTGGTCGAGGAGGAAGACGACCCAGGAGCGGGACAGCGTCGCCGGCCGCGGCACGGCGGTGTAGAACGCCGAGACCAGCGAGTAGGCCGCGCACAGCCCGTTGGCGTACACCAGGTACCTTCGATTTTTCGCCACAAAACCAAAATAATTAAGCCAGCCATGCATTAATCCGGCCACGCGCGCAGCAAATTAAGAGGGAAAAGATGCCAAGAACTACGCGGTCGGAGGCAAAAGGAGAGCAACCGACGTACTTGAATCCGCCGAGGTCGGAGTAGGAAACGACGCCGTACTCGTTGCTCTGCGAGTTGCGGAGCATGACGGCCATGGCGGCGACGCAGAGCCCCAACGGCGCCGCGCGCAGCAGCGTCTCCACGGGCCGCACCCGCGCCACCGCCGCCGCCGCCGCCGCCTGGTCTCCCGCCTGCAGCCCGTCCTCCCCACCGCCGCTCGCTGCCGCCGCCATCACCTTCTCCTCCGCCATCTTCGACATCTCGACCAAGATCCAAGAACCGCGTCGACGAAGCACAGCTGAACTCCCTCCCTCCCTTTCCCTACCTCTCTTCTCGCTTTGAAGGGAAGGGAATGGGGACGAGTGGGAGGCGGGCATTTAAGCCGGGGATCGGAGGAGGTAGTTGGAGCGCAGCGAGGTGGCTTCAATGCGCGGAGTTAATGGCGCGGTGGCAGTACCGTATGGGCGAGCCGAGCCCGGTGCAGTGCAGTGGACTCGATTTCTTCCCGAGGCGGGCGATCGAGCCACGCGGTGCACCGCGTTCGAGTCTATACCTTCGTGTGCGCTCCGTCTGCCTCGTGCGACGTGCCCCACCAACCACCCCCGTTTTGCGGTGTCGTGAACTGACGACTCGTTTTGAAATAATTTTGTAGCAATTTTATTACAACAATTTAACTCCTATGGAAATGTAAGAAAATGCTTTTGTGCCAAAATATATATTAGATCACAAGAGTACCTTAGTCGGAGTCAAACTAGCGAAAAGAAGTGAGATATTACACCACTTTGGCTATCCAATGGTACAGTTTTCATCTTAAGGTGGAGCTGGCTACAGACCAAATCTCGGATCAACTTAGTTGTTCTTTTTATATCTAAAATTGTATTTTGCTAAAAAAAGTTTAAAAAATTTACATGAATTTTTTTCATCTTAAATCTCAGGTCATTGCTTGAGAAGAACGCCGAGCCTGAGGCCCCGCTGCGCCCTCTATTTGCATTTGAATTAATAAGATAATACAGAGACATCCTGCCACGTTTTACGATTAGCAGCCAACGATCTGATGGCAGCATGCTGAATTAATGGAGCACGGTTTAATTGATCAGTTGAATGATTTTCTAAATAATTGGTCGAATCAAATATTTATTTCTTGTGATTCATTGCATCTTATGCATCCTTCCCCTGGATCTCGGTCGGTGCACAGTGGTTGCACGGCTGCACCCCTCGCGTACTCGTGTGCACAGTGAGCCTAGCTATACGTTCTTGCCCGATCCGCAAGGGACTTTGAGCAGTGCTGCGAAAAACAGTACTGTGGAAAACGATCGTTCAGGCCAATTAGACATCTAATTAATTGTTGTCCAAAGGCAAAGAGGCAATCTCTTTACGGTAGAGTTCTTGACTCTCGAATGATAACCAGCCGAAAGTTTGTTTAGCCGGTCATTTTCATCTTGATATTAACTTCTCCAACGCCATTTTCATTAGCCAATAGGCCCTCTGAAAAACTACACTTTCCGCCTCCTAATATATGTCTGAAGCTCATCATATACACAGATCAAGAAAACACTAAATCTAAAGAAATATTAAAGATGGACCATGCATACCTCTACCGAAGGGCACACTGCAACTACTCAACCATTTTTTCTGTATTAAAGCAGAAGTATAACGTCGAAATATTACAACAACTACATGTTGGTAGTATTTGATAGCTTTCAGTATGACCCGGTTTCCCAAAGAGGAGAGACTTATGTTAGGAGATGAAAGGAGTATTTGATGGCTTTAAGCACGTGTACGGGTATTTTTATAGGCACCTCTAAATTAAGTCCATCGTGTTGTAGCGAGAGTATGCCGTTGAGACTCCTCTTCATCACGAAATTCATTTTCTAGGTGCCAAACAGTGTGTGCTAATAGCCGATGTTAGCTGCATGCCTCAATCCATCTCTCTACGAAGCTTCCGAGTTAGGACCAGTGGCATGGTTATGGTATAATGCTACTCCCTAGGTCTAGGTCGAGCCATCAAGAAAGTGATGTTCATAAATGGTATTTATTCCCAGCTTTAGTTCTCGGTCCTAACATTAGCGGCTGATTTATGAGGCAGTTGCATCATGTTCATGCATGGACGGGTGGCGTGTGCTAGCTAGTACCCAGCGGTATGTTTTGTATTTGTGAATTTGCCGTTCGAATCTTTTTTACCGTTATGGTTATTAAAGAGATAAAACGAGGCGATGATCTAACTGCTTTCTTATCGTCAAAGCGCTTAAGATGTGTGCGGTGTGCGACACCATATATATATTCTAATCTAGTAAAACAACAAATTAAAATCAGCAATTAGTAGCACATGTATACCTTGATATTACCGGTTCTTGAGCCCATGTAGCATACATCCTCTTTCCAATTGCTCTTCTCTCATGTAGCACCCATCCACATGTGGATCATAACATCTAGATTAATCCATGCATAGATTCCGTGTAAGTTCTAGTGATCCAATTCAAGCAATTATAGCTATTCTTATTTATCAACTACCTTTCGATATCCAATCTCTGGAAATTGCTAACAATCCTTTTATTGATCATATTATGTGTATAAATTCAATTATTCCTATAATCCCCTCTAAATGTGGTCCTGCGGTGATGTCTTTCAAACACTAATACTTGTGATTGTTGGAAATATACCCCAGAGGCAATCATAGAGATGATGATATTTTATTATGTTCGTAATTTTGATAATATGTTATCGTGTTCCTTGAATGAATCATTTGTTATAGATCAATAAGTACGTGACTTGTTGGTGGAACTCTTTAACTTATATGATGTCATTCTAAATGTATCCCTGGTCGGAGGTCACTGGTCGGAACACCAGTGACTCTATGACTAGCACATGTATTGATTGATGGCTTTGTTTCACCGGTCATGGATATGAAGATATCGAATCAATAATGTGAGCACATGTTAGAGAATATGGTGTTGGATAGAGCCATCATTGAGATACTATTGAGATTGTTATGAATCTTTGTGTCATTAGTTGGTCTCAAGTAATGATGATGTATAATCCTTAGACCTGAGATCAGCATAGTTTCCTACATGTGTAATAGCACTCTTAGGGGTTGCCAAACGCTACTCAAATGAATCGGGTAGTTATTAAGGTAGCTTTCGGGTATGCTATGAAACATGCGGAGGGATGTGACTGGTCGAGATTGGATTTGCCCCTCCTAACATAACAGGAGAGATGTCTTTGGGCCCCTCGTGGTGATCGGATAAAGAAAGTGCATGGCCATGCCACTAGTGGTCGAAGTGTCGGCCACATGATGTTATCCGACACTCGATCGAGAAAGTATTGAACAGTCCATGGTTGACACATCATCTCACCTGGAGTTCAACCAGACATCGTGAGGCAAAGGGAGAATGCATGAGTAGGTTGCTTAGTTCGATCAGTTACGGACTAGTCGTATGGAGATACGAGCTGGTCGTAGATTGGTCGAACGTAATCACAGAATGGTAAGAACCTAGTTGTAAAGAGTTACGAACTGGTCGTGACCAAATACAACCTGGTCGTATAGAGATACGAATTGGTCGTAAGTGATGAGGACCTAATCATAGATCATATTACATCAAGGTTTGTCCGATTTATTCTATGTGTCTTTGGAAATCGTTATGTGCTGCTAGGTACCGCTGACGACTACTGGTCGGAAAAGAGTCTCCGAGTCATAACCGATTACACATGAACCTGTGGGGTCACACACTTAAAGAGCAAGAATCTGTTTTGGATGGTGATCCGAATTCGTATAGGCCTTGAGTTCCTAATGGGCCTCCAGGTCGAGACCCATCATGGATGCCTATATAAAGAGGGGCGGTGGCATGGGGTGCAAAGAGAAGATGATGATCTTTGGAAGAACCCCCGAAACCCTAATAGCCACGCCTTCTCAACCACGCTGTCGGTGCTAGTACTCCTGCGCGTGGTGATCCTGCCCGTACGTGTGGATACCTCGGAGGTGTTGTTGCGAAGCATCAGCACTACGACGATCTGCGACTTGTGTTGATCACTGGAGTCGGAGAAGAAGTCGCGTGGTGGGTACGACCACTCGGAGAAGCAGACGCGCAATGAGCACAACCACTCGAAGGAGCAGACACGTTATAAGTACGACTACGACTGCATCAACTTGCTACAACGACTCTACTTCTGCTACGAGTTGGCGCGTCTAGCGGTAATCTGGTGATCTATTACTTGCGGCGGTTCCTTGGTTGCGCGGTTATTTTTTTGTTTGTGCTATCGTAGCATTGTCGTGTTTCCCAACAGTGATTTCTATTATTCCACCAATATGCCACGCATTTGATTTATTCTAAATATCATATAAGTATGATCTGTTATTCTGCAACCTTTGATCATAATATCCAGATTAATTCATACATAGATTCCACATAAGTCCTACTGATCTAACTTCAAGCAATTATAGCTACACCATAGATCAACTTCCTTGCAATTAATCATGATTACACGCTATTGTATGTGATTCCACCCATTATTTTATAATTCATTAATATCTAGTCTACTGATGCTAAATCAATATTTCCTAGTTTAAATCGAATTTTCCTTTAGTACTACTTTTAATTATGTTAATTCTTTCGATATCCAATCTTAGATATTGTTAACAATCCATCTATTGATCACATTTAGTTATAACTTTAGTTATTCCTATTAATTCAATCCAAATATGGTCATATGGTGATATCTTACAAGTACTTACTATATGATTACTCCAACAATATGTGTCACATATTTGATTCATCATCAAAATCATAAGATACCCTTGATACATTTTCATTTACTTATCGTACAAGTGCTTTATGGCATCAACATACCCTTGATACATTTTCATTTACTTATCGTACAAGTGCTTTATGGCATCAACTAAGCCTAAGGATACAACATATGTCAACCCATTGTGCAGGCTGCATTACAAGCCCTCTTGGTTTGGGACTGCTTCCATGGCGTCTTTGGTAGTTGGACAATTTACAGCTGGGTGGTCTTCATTCCAGTTGGAACAATTTATGGTATATTGGTTGATGTAGTGTCCTTCCTTACCACAGCGTTGACAGGCCTCGATCTTCATGATCGCCTTGTTTGACTCTCTTAGATGACAATTCCGAGCAAAGTGCTCCACTTCACCACAACTGAAGCAAATAAATTGCTTTTGCCTTTTTCGCCCCTTGACCTTCATGTTTACCTTGTTTGATTCCCTTAGAAGACAATTCCTAGCGAAGTGCCCTATTTCACCGCAACTGAAGTAAATAAATTGCTTTTGCCTTTTCCGTTTCTCAGGGCAGTGGGACACAAAGTGGCCCACCTTGCCACATTCGAAACACATGGCAGTGCGTGAATCCCATCTGATGTGTGGTGACCCTTAAGGGTCTTGTCTGGGCAATTAAAGTCAGGGTTGGCAACTTTTGATAGGGCTTTGTCTTGAGCTTGCATACTTGTTACATTGGTCTTGACGTCTGTCGGCGCTTTCAGTAGAGAGGAAGAGAGATTAGCACAAGACAGGGAAAAGATTGCTAGAATAAAGTTGCTAAACCCATTTTTCTCTTAAAGTTTTAAAATTTTAACGTATAGAAAGCCGGGTAGGCTCCAACAATCACACAAATATTTTGGAATCAAGCTTTTCCTGTGACTGCGAAATATGATGCCCATGGGCAAAACAGGCAGTACACAGGTTCCAACTAAAATCTTACGATAGTACATCGTCTACTCGTGGAAACACACACATAGGAGTGCACAGTTCTGCGCACAAGGGTTACTCAAAATGAGATTCCCCTATCCTAACAAGCCAGCACATTCCTGAATTTAAACTTTTGAAGCTTATGTAAGGGAAGAGATAACCAATCATATTTCGAAATCAAAAGAAGATCCATACTGGTAAGAGAGAGTAATCTTTAGGAGGGATGAGAATGAGCAATATTACTTATGTTTTTTCACAAAGCATTTGTAAATGAAGATAGATTTTGAAAACTTCCACTAATGAAACTAACAGCCATGCTAACTAAGGTCACGACCTAGAGTCGATATGCTCTGATACCAAGTCCGTGAGACCCCAAATTTGGAACTTGGGATCTACTGTGTTTATTTGTACCATTCCCTGGATTAGTAGATAGCACACACAGTTACATTATTGGTTCAAACACATATCAAAAAAATACATAGTTATTGCGTAATATTTAAACAAAGCATAAATATACCTTATGGCTTTTGGCTTTTGGCTTACAGAATAGCAGCATAGGCCAAATACTTTCAGAAAATAGCAGTGGAAGAAGAATCAAAGTATAACATGCATAACCCTCATGATATGCCCACTGGCAATCGATTGTGGGCTCGCAACCTAGTTCTTGGCCTACTTGATCTTCAGTCTTGATCAATGCTCATAATTATTCCCGTAGTCTTCTTAGGTGCGTACTGAATAAAATAGTATAAAATAGCGAGTATGAGTACTCAACCGTACTCGCGAGCAAACACGCAATGCAATTATTACACATGCAAGGTTAATCAAAGGGGAGGCTCATGGTTCTTTTATTTTGCATAAAGCCATTTATTGAAATAGATTAAGTAGTAGCAAAATCTGATACTTAGCATTTTACTAACACAAGTTTTATAAACTAAGTTTTTGTTGTAAAGTACTAGTGGAGATTTCGTCTCCTATACCATTGAGTGGCTCCGTCCACTCAATGCTCAGGCTATCCCGTATTTACCATAGGTCGCAGACCAAGCTTTCATAAATCCCAGGGCTCCCGGCCCACCCTTTTCATCACACACACACACACACACAAATGGTTTTATAAAAATAAAAGCTATATCATGCACGTTCTCAGCACCACTCTTGACCGTGAGCATGGCTATCCAGATAGTTTTGTTACTATGTAGAGTTTTTACACATAACCCACAAGAGATACTCAACTTATAATGTCTTATACACACTTCCATAGGTGTTCGACTAAGTTGATTATCACAAAGCCTTTGCAATACCCAACCTCTTTGCAACTTCGCACCGCTAGATATCACCTCCTTCATGCTCTCCTTGGTCACCCGGAGGTCTCCCTTTAGCATCGTGTTGTTCCATGGCTTCGTTCTCCTCTGACTATCCACTCGCATCCAATAACGTCGAAGCAACACCGAGGCGAACAAATTAGTTAGCCAGGTCGTACCCATTGTAGACTTGTGGTTGCACTGTTTTTTACATGAGAGATCATTACAAGATTCAGTCCTTAATTGAATTAGGCGGTATATCCACATACCAACATCCTCTCGTGCACCCGACACCAGCCGCTCTTTCCGACCGCCCAAGTCGAAATCGGTTTTCAGGTTTTCATTTGTTTTCAAAATAACCTTTAGTCCAACATAACAGTCAGGTTCCCAGCCTCGGCTACCCAAATCCAGTTTTCAAGTTGGGAATGATTATGGCCAGACAACTTAATGCCCGCATCACAATGTATCTAAGTAAGGCTAAGCATTACACTTGGATATAAACTTATTAACTAGTATGTAAGCCATTAATTATAGGGTGACAAATGATAGTGTCCAAGTTCAAGGATCGGGATTTTATACACAATTATTATTAAGGCATTAACTATGAGCTAGACAAATATAGTTGTATAAATCATAACAATGAAATTTTATAATTTAAAACAATATAATTGTAAAAAGTAGGTGCAATATGATCAAACTATTGACTCGCCTTGCTCAATATCCTGGTAATAATGTCGTTCAAGGTACTGATAGTCATCCTGTTCAATATTCTGATAATCTTGATTCTGGCCTCGTCCTTGCTGGGATTGTTGTTCCTTCATAACTTCAGAATCTAATTACGCATAATACAATTGAACTCCAGAACGACTAAAAATTAAGAGGGTGCAATCTAATATATCCAAATACATTGAAACAAACGAAAATACTTCGAATGACAGCTAACATATCTAACAATACTTGAAAGAACGAAATACTTCATATGAGACTAACGCATACTCATCTGGAGTTGATAAAGGAATAATTCAGACGAAGTATAACCAAGAGAAGTTGATGAATCCAACGGAGAGGGAGAGAATGTCCTAGGAACATTCTTAAAGAGTTACTTGGATGGAAGATTGCCGGTTAGGTATGACTCTCTGATCCGCTTTCGGATCACAAATGGTTCTATTGGAACTGGGCACATATGTGTCAAGGCCCATTGATTCCTAAAATTCCAAAGCCAGCAATTCTTAGAATAGAATTACTAGATTAGTATGGTCAAAGTCTTAAACTAGGGGTCATAGATCAGGTTGGTCGAAGTCTTAGACCAGTTATGGTCAAAGCAATATGGTCGAAGCTATAGATCAGTGTGGTCGAAGGCATATATTAGTATGGTCGAAATAACTTGGTCGAAGACATAGACCAGTGTGGTCGGAGACTTAGACTAGTGTGATCGAAATAACGTTGTCGAAACTCGATGGTTGAACTATGTTGTCAAAAATGACTGGTTGAAACTGTGTGGTCGGAGCACAGTGGTCGAAGCATAGTTATCGAAGTACAGTGGTCGAAACACAGTAGTCAAAACTGAGTGGTCGAAACTGTGTGATCGAAACTCAATGGTCGAAACTCAATGGTCAAAACTGTGTGATCGAAACTAAGTGGTCAAAAATGAGTGGCCGAAACTGTGTGGTTGAAACTAAGTGGTCGAAACCATGTAGTCGAAACACAGTGGTCGAAAATGAGTGGTCAAAACTGAGTGGTTGAAACTAAGTGGTCGAAACACAGTGGTTAGAACTGTGTGGTCAAAACAAAGTTATCGAAACTCAGTGATAGAAACTGAGTGGTCGAAACTCAGGGATCAAAACTGTGTGGCCAAAACACAGTAGTCGAAACTGTGTAGTCGAAACACAATGGTCGAAAATGAGTGGTCGAAACTGTGTGGTCGAAACACGGTGGTCGAAACCGTGTGGTCGAAACTGGGTGGTCAAAACACTGTAGTCGAAACTGGGTGGTCAAAACTGAATGGTCGAGACATAGTGGTTGAAACGGTGTGGTCGAAATATGGTGTTTGAAATACTGTTATCAAAACTGTGTGGTCGAAACACAGTGGTTGAAGCACAGTGGTCGAAACTGCGTGGTCAAAACACAGTAGTCGAAACTGTGTGGTCAAAAATGAGTTGTTGAAACTTAATGGTCAAAACTAATTTATCGAAACTAAGTGGTCGAATCACAGTTGTAAAAACACTGTGCTCAAAACTGTGTTGTAGACAGCAGAGGAGCAGCCGAAGGTGGCCCGGGCAGGCCTCACCGTCGGAGAGAGAGGCGGCGACGGTGGCCGTGAGTAGGCAAAATGGAACTGGAGCGAGGAGATGGTTCCGTGGGTGGTGGTGGTGTGGCTGGTGGTGGTGGTGTGGCTGGAAATGGCCAGGAGCGGCGGGGTGGCTCCCTGCAGCGCCCCGCTATGGAGGGGAAGCGGTGTGGCAACGCCAATGCCAGAGTGGGAGTGGGGAAGTAGCACACGCAGGAGCTCGAGGGCATTAAGGGGAACTGATCGGAGCTATTGGCGGAAGCCGAGGAGGTTGGAGGTGAGCTGGCACCGTGGGCCATCGGTGGTGCAGAGGGATTGTCGGGGAGGTGCCGACTGGCGTGGTGGAGAGCTCTAATTGGCAATTGGGGGAGGTCGAGTGAGGCACACAATTGCTCCACGTGCAGGGAATTGAGTCGGGGATCGCCTTTGATGGAGTATAGGCCATGGCAATGCTTGATCGACTTTGAGGATGACGATGAAGCAACGACGTCCTTGTGGAGACAAGCCAAACTCAACATGGGGAAACAGTTGAGAGGGCAATGGAAAAACAAAAGAGGAGTAGTTGCTCCCGATACCAGTCGTGTGTCTCTTTTCTTTTTGGTTTCGGGTGTTGTCCATCGTTTCGGCTACCTCATCGGAAGGGTTTCGACTATCTGGTCATAAGGAGTTTCGACTAACGAGTCAAAGGAACTTGACCATATTCCAAAGTGAGAAAGGTTCGACTACTTGGAGGTTCGACTACATTCCAGATGGAAGGAAGTGCGACTACAGTCAAGGGAGGTCTGACTGCATCCAAAGCGGAAGGAGGTTCGACTACCTAGGGGTTCGACTACAATTTAGGTCTGCAGTGCCTTCGTTGATCCAGTAAAGCTTCCGTGTAACTAGAGTGAACATGAGCATCTAGTGGCCACTAGGAATGTACCGGTATGACGCGGAGAGGACGAGTCGGTCAGAGATGGTCTGGTGACGGTGGTTCGCGATGGTGAAAGAAACTCCAAGCGGCAGTGACGACCGGCGAGGTCGATTGGACTGCTCGGACCAATCTTGTCGGAGGGGAGAAATAACGAGGTCAGCGGTGGGTCCTGGGAACAAAGACTCGAATTAGTTTAGAGGTTTTACTCAAGTTAGGATGGAACGCAATGTGATAGTGGTAGAGGAGCATAGGAGTCTCTGGATTGCCGACGACGATGGGGCAATGCCACGGCTGAAACATGAAGCTCGATCTTATTGTGAGCTTGAGCTCGATTGAAGAAGAGAGGAGGTGGTATTGTGATCGGATGTGGTGAAGGGATATCACTGGGGACACACAGGGCTATTTAGAGCCACTAGGGCAGAGATCACCCGAGAGTGTCGATGCGCTAGGCGCGACCCAATACTGAGGGGTGCTTGATGACTTTGACTAGGTTGGTAGCATAGTACCGACGGTGTGACGGGTTGAGCAATGACGAGTGATGGTCGTGGTGACAGGAGTAGTTGGTGAGTGATGGCCAAGGTAACCAGATGGAGCGCATGGCATTCAAGTCCGACCAGCATGGGCACAGGGCTGTGGTGGCACTGGTGCTGTCGAGTGGGGGAGGAAAGATTGCGGGTGGGCCAGTGTGGACATGGTGACGGTGCTGGTGCTATAAGATGGTTGAATTGCAGCACCATGGCTCAAACGGTTCGACCGAAGGAATCAGTAGAGCGGGAGCGATGGCTCGGCTGGAACAGAAGGGAGATAGGGGACGTGCAGGAGCTGGTCGAGCCGGACCAGAAGTAGACCACTAGTACTTAGCCAAAGGAAAAGTATGAAGAAAGAAGAAAAATGCTAGGAAGATTTGTGAAAAGGATAACAGAATTTTAGATTTACTAAAATTCTGATATTTGCTTTAAGGAATTATAACGCAATGATAGATAAAAATATGACATCTGTTATATAATTCTAATTGGACTTGTGAACACTTAAGAATATTATGTTTAGGGTTTTACTTATTAGGGCTTCTATAATTTTTCACTCGTGTTGACAAGAGAAAATACACTCAAATAACTCTAAAAAATGCAGGCAAACAGGACGATAATAAATAATATATAAAAAGTTTTAAAAATCCTATATTTTTGTATTTAGGCATTTTGAGATATTACAGAGATCGGGAGGAGAAGAGGGGGAGGATGAAGGGAGAAGAGAGCAGAGGATACCTAGATCTAAAGGGTGAAGGCGCAGAAAGAGGGCGACTAGCGACACCGCAATAGGGACGGAGGCACCCAACAGAACGGAGGAGGCGGTGCCATGCTGTGGGCCACGAGGGTGACACCACGCGTAGCAGAGCAGAGGAAGCCATCATGGGTCATGAGGGTGAGGGCAACGCCACCGCACACCGGAGAAGATTGGGACGGTGGCAAGGCGAGACCGTTAAGTGATGGTTTAATAGCCATGTTTACCGTTATAAATAATAGTTTTTATATAATGTAATGTCTATGCAAGTTCTCATAATGTCCCGATTGTTTAGTGGATCAAATATTCTTTAATTTGGTATTTCTCTAGATAGAAAAATAATCAGAATCGAGCAAAATAGACTAAGTTTGTTTTCCGGTACTTTGTCTATTTTGTTTGATTGTGATTTAGTGATGATGTTAGTTTATCATAAATTAGCACCGGCCCTAGGCTATTTCAGAGTCCGCCACTGTTGGTGAGTGCATGTAATTGTTTGTTTCCACCGTAGATGTCCCCATTCTGGTCTATTACTTAGTATAAATTTATTTTTGTTTCTCAAGACAGATTAATTCTCTTTCCATCCAATACTCTGTACTTAGTTGGAACAATTAATATCTGTATAATTAATGTTTTATAATGTGAAAAGACAACTTCTATGGGTTTAACTTTGATCAATTTACGTAATGAATCTTAGTTATTGTGCTAAGAGGGAGTTGATAATCATGTTAGACTTAGGTTTAACATGATTTGATAATACGAATTGCAGAGTAGCGTGCTGGCCACAGAGTCGTGCTATTACAGCCGGTTTCTACTGGTTTTCGATGAATTTCCTCCGGTATAAGTATTTTGGTGCAAGGTTTCGAAAATGAAAATAGGCGATAAAATATTAAAGAAATTAAGTTTGCTGGAAAAAAAAACATTATTAGACTTGGCTCCTAAAGATTTGAGGGGACTATTTTTTTTTTTGTGCGGTACTTGATTTTCGAAACATTATTAATTTATTAAATAGTTGCATCAGCATATCACTCCAGATGTGGATCATGAAAGAAGTGCTCTTACACACGTACAAAGCTTGCAATCTATCTTATCGTCATCAAATCCATGTACGATACGATACGATACGATGTATCTTGAAGATTAACAATGGCAATGTTCTTGACTTGACAACCGATTCGATATTGGTACCCGTACGATAAATTGAAGACCAAATGTCTCGCGAATCTCTCAAGAATGCCTCAATATGCTCACAAGGCTAAACTAGCTACTATACATAGTAGGGGTGTTTGATTGGGTGCATAAATTTGGGTCAAGCTCCTCAGATGTAGAATCTTTTTTGTTTCGCTTGTTTGGATGGCTACACGCGTAAAGCAACTTGGCTGAGTAGATGCAAAAGATGCCTTCGGACCAAGCTAGGCAGAAACGCCCAATTTCTCCGTTTCTCCAGATGCAGGCTCTGCTAATGACGTTATTAAGAGGTGATCCGTGCATATTTAGTAGTATTAGAGTTGATTAAAGTGAGTTAAGGTAAAATAAGGGCTATTGGAATATATTAAGACAAAATTAAAGGCATGCTAACATTTTCTTTCCACCGTCTCTTGCATCTACACTTGCGGTCAACGTCCTTATGCACCCAACGAAACAACTTCTCAACACAGCATGGTCTAACAGAAACAGCCAAACAAACAATCCATATTGCATCCACACAGCCTGGCTCGCTTCAGCTTGGATGACCCGTATGGGCCAGACTAAAGGTATGCAGGGAACCAAACACACCCAGAGTAACAAATGAATTCGTAGAATATATACAATACATATTGTTGGAAATTGACCCATTTATTAGGTCTAATACTTTTGTAAATTCCAAAGTATGCATGGTTTGGTGGGAAACAAAACAATTGGTATGCTTCAGTCTGACTAGAGACAAACTGGTTGTAAGGAGTTACGGACTGGTCGAGACAAGTCATAACTAGTTGTAAGGAGTTACAAGCTGGTCATAAGTTGTTGGAACTATACCCTAGAGGCAATTATAGAGATGATGATATTTCATTATGTTCATGATTTTGATAATATGTTATCGTGTCCCTTGAATGAATCATTTGTTATAGATCAATCAGTATGTGACTTGTTGGTGGAACTCATTAACTTATATGATATCATTCTAAATGTATTCCTGGTTGGAGGTCACTGGTCGGAACACCAGTGACTCTATGACTAACACATGTTAGAGAACATGGGGTTGGATAGACCTATTATTGAGATACTATTGAGATTGTTATGAATCTTTGTGTCATTAGTTGGTCTCAAGTAATGATGATGTATAATCCTTAGACCTGAGATCAGCATTGTTCCCTACATGTGTAATAGCACTCTTAGGGGTTGCCAAACGCTACTCGTAACTAGGTAGTTATAAAGGTAGCTTTCGGGTATGCTATGAAACATGCGGAGAGATATGACTGATCGAGATGGGATTTGCCTCTCCTAACATAACAGGAGAGATGTCTCTGGGACCCTCGTGGTGATCGGATAAAGAAAGTGCATGGCCATGCCACTAGTGGTCGAATTGTCGACCACATGAAGTTATCCGACACTCGATCGAGAAAGTATTGAACAGTCCATGGATGACACATTATCTCACCTGGAGTTCAACAAGATATCATGAGGCAGAGGGAGAATGCATGACTAGGTCGCTTAGTTCGATCAATTACATAATTGTCGTATGGAGATACGATCTGGTCGTAGATTGATCGAACGTAATTACAGAATGATAAGGACTTGGTCGTAAGGAGTTACGAACTGGTCAGAACCAAATACGATCTGGTCTTATGGAGATACGAACTGATCGCAAGTGATGAGGACCTGGTCACAGATCATATTACCTCAAGGTTAAATCGCTATTCTATGTGCATTTGGGAATCGTTATGTGCTGCTAGGTACCGCTAACGACTGGTGGTCGGAAAGGAGTTTTTGAGTCATAACCGATTGCACATGAACCTGTAGGGTCACACACTTAAAGAGCTAGGATCTGTTTTGGATGGTGATCTGAATTCGTATAGGCCACGAGTTCCTAATGGGCCTCAAGTTCGAGACCCATCATGGATGCTTATATAAAGAGGGGCAGTAGCATGGGGTGAGAAATAGGATGATCTTTGGAAGAACTCCTGAAACCCTAATTGCCACGTCTTCTCAACCACGCAGCCGGTGCTAGCATTCCAGCGCGTGGTGATCCTACCCCGTACGTGTGGATGCCTCAGAGGTGTTGTTGCAAAGCATCAGCAGTAGGACGATCCGAGACTCGTGACAATCACCGGAGTCGGAGGAGAAGTCGCGTGGCGAGTACGAACACTCAGAGGAGAAGTCACGTGGCGAGTACGACCACTGGGAGGAGCAGACGCGCGGCGAGTATGACCACTCGAAGGAGGAGACGCGTCGTGAGTACAACTACGACTGCATCAACTCGCTACAACGACTCTACTCCCGCTATGAGTCAGCGCGTCTAGCGATAATCTCGTGATCTATTACTAGCGGTGGTTCCTTGGTTGCGCGGTAAATTTTTTTTTGTGCTATCGTAGCCTTGCCCGTAACCCAACATAAGTGTCTACCACCTAGTCGGAGATTGTTACGACTTGATTGTGACTAGATACGATCTAGTCGTAAGAAGTTGCAAGACAGTCGTGATCAGCTACGAACTAATCATAAAGAGTGACGAGCTAGTCGTAACTGGTCAAGAACTAACCTTGTGTCTCTCTCTGCTTTTGTGTGAACTCACTGAGAACCATTAAACGCTGCATAAATACCATTAATTAGTTTGAATTAGTAGTTATCAGTGACTTAATTCAGGTTCATTACAATAGTTACTAAAGAGTAAATGATTTGTCCTTATAAGGCCATGGAGACATCTAGAATGAATCAGAAGAAGAATTTATCCATTCATTTCTTACTTTGTCTTCTTCCTCTCGTGAATTATGATGTGGTGTTGAGTGTTATACCATGCCTGGTCTTCCTTCTCGCGTGCATCGGGAAGGGAGGAGTGGAGCTATCTCCAAACTGTTGTCGTAGAGAGTACTTGCATGGGGTGGCAATAAGGTTTCTAGACAGCACATCCACGTAGCTGCTTGGCTTCTTCCTCCAGGTTGTTTACTTCCATGATCGTGTCATCATTGCTTCTTGTTCTTCATCGAGCCTAACTAAAAGTCATTTGTGCGACCGAACGACTTTATTATAATCCTATTCTTGCGTATATTTTAAAGTACAATGTGTTGTCTATTGTTAGTATTGCTTTATACATCTCTAGTTATTTATTATATTC